>OY755044.1:54826107-55426107 GCA_963576565.1 Aspidapion aeneum | reverse complement strand
TGTATGTTTGTATGTACGGACAAATCGGGGTTTGCGAAAAGGGCGCGCCGCGCCGTGTGCCTAGTGGCTAGACCAAAAATTGTCTCCCCACCACTACTACTACTACTACTACTTCTCGCCTGCAGTATCTGGGGGAGATGGGGAATGACAATTTTGGGTGTTTTTAAATAAAATTGGTTCAAACCGACTGCGACTCTGTCAAGTAGACAATTAAAAACAAAAATTCAAAACTTTCTGAGATAGTCCCATTCAAAGGTTAAGGGCTATACGCTAATATGTACCTCGGAAACTGGTTTTTGTTTTTAAATAAGATGGGCTTTACTATGAATTCCGTAGGGAGGAGGTATTCTAAAAACTCGATTTAAAAAAATTTATGACTTTCTTATGCTGACATTCCTTTTACAATTATTACTTTGTGATGGGCTCACTCGCCAGCACCATTTATGTAAGGAAATAACACAAAAACTTGCAGTGGTGAGGAAGAAAGCTGGGAGAGGGCGGCATATTCCCGGTCTTGCTCCAGGCGGCCAGTAGACTAGCGACGGCCCTGTCTCCCGAAAGTAACTTTTAACATCTATCCACGGTTGGCATTGGTCAGTTTAAACTAAACGGACGCGGAAGAGGCAATTTTTGGGTAAACTTTTGACCTCAAATTAATGTCAGATATCTGATTTCGACCAATGGATTGATGTGAATATTCACTCTCGGAAGTGATTTTACACAATAAGCACCCTGTCGTCCCTGATATTTTGATCAAAATGTCTCATGGACACAATAATATCGTAAATATGATTGGTTATATTAAGTCTGGTTAAATCTCACATTAACAATACCGTCGTAAAGCCAGTAGAGAGAAAATGGGTAGGAATAAAAACCTGCAGTACCTCAAGGCAGCTCTAGCTACAATGGAATATAAACAGGACAAAAACCTTATTTATTTATTTATTATTTTTGACCAAATATTTTTTAAAACAATACATTTCCATTAAATAATTTTTTTAAATAAAATTTGAATATTATTACTTTTCTCAAAATGGAGCCTTATAAAACTACAAAAAAGGATTCTCACAGTCTTCTCCACTAATGTTCAATCCTCTTTTCATGCGTTGGGCCTAGAATGATCCATTTGAAGGGGCCTGATGAGCCCTAAAGCTCGTATGTAGTCCATAAATTTTAAATGATTTTCTAGTTTATGGTGTAGTTCGTCAAAAAAAGGAATGAACCTTCAAAAATACGTAAAGAAATTGGGTTGATCTTCTTCAAAAATGTGAATAAAGGTTGACAAAAGTACCTTTTATTGGATAGATTGGATACATAGAGGATAAACCCGGAGTCTTCTGCAGTAGGTATCGTTTCTTTTTTTGCCTCTTTAACAGTCTTTTAAAGAATAACACGACAACCATGCAATGTATGTGGTATGGTATTGTTTGATAATACGCATTGTGTGAAAACCATCGACTCATAATCCATACGATTGATGAACCGTTCCACAGGATCATCCATCCGGTTTATCCGTAGTGAAACTAACCTAACGGAATGTCTTCTATTCCTTTATGACACCCGTTCGCACAAAAGCCTTTTGTTCATATTATAAGAGTTTTTGCTTTGATTACTAGTAATTTTATGTTTTAGCGAAGGTTAAAAATAATCATAGGGATATACACGTCTTGGTTTAAATCAAGGTATCTTTCAGCTAGAACGTATGCCAAAGCTTCTTTAGTATCCATGCCATTTCTTTACTACCTGAGTGTCACTTCTTTGTTTAAAACTTGTAAACAATAATTACGTAACAAACAAAAGAAATTTGGTTTCCACTGAATGTCACTTATTTCGGCGTCTAATTTTAATGTGTGGCTTATAAGAGTTATTGTGCAATGATCGGATCCATTGTTGTGGTATGATATTCTGCCACTATTGCATTAAATATTTCTATAAGAATTTGAAGATTTTCAATGAGCTTAAGAAGTATGGCATGAATCAAGATTAAAAAGCCTTTCATATAATAATACATCGCAAAGAATTTCATCGGATAATCAAGCTCAAATTCGAGATATTAAAAAGATGACTACAATTTATTCTTGTTGCGGTGATCAAACTATTTTTTATAATTTAATTATATAGGCATCGCAATCACTAAATCGCTCTACAAAAACTCCCATATTTTCCTTCACAAAGATCTTAAAAATTTAACATGAATTTCATCATGCCTTTGCACCTTTCGTTGGTTATGTGACAAGTAAAATATTATCGCAGAGAATTTCTGGTCTCGTATCATCAGAGATATCAAGCCGGAATTCGGGAAGATCATCAGAGTGATCTCTGTATACTAAACTTAATCGGCTTTTACATATAGGCGAAGTGATGTAAAAATATTGGATACACCAAAATTGCTGCTTTTTGTTTTCTTATTCTATACCGACCCAGTAAATTCTCCAGGTTATGATGGGTACGGGTAGACCGCGTCAGATGTCTGTCAGGGGAAATGAATCGACCCCTGCCCTCCGTAGATTCCAGGTACTCTCCGACCCGGAGAGTTAGCACATGTCTGGGGTCCCTTTCCCAGGGTTACGGGAGAAGACCACATCAATATGAAAGGCGGAGAGAATGGACCTCGGTACGGTGATCATAGCGTAGGTGGCAACCCTTTCTTTTAGGGATAGTATAAAAGACAGCTGTTGCTTTACAGTATGGCGTTGGCTCGTCAAAGGCTAGAGGAGAAAAACCTTGATTAAAAATCCTGGCCCTCAAAGTAGGGGGTTGAGGCATTAGACTGGTTCTCTAATACTTGTAAAACAAAGCAATTAACAAAAAGCCTAAACAAAGCCTCGGAGCAATAGATGGAAGATCTTAAAGAGGTAAAAAGCAAAGACAAATGACTATGAATATAGCTACATGGAACGTACAGGGAGTGAATCAAAAGTTGGACCCACTTCGATTGCAAGTGCAGAATTGTAAGATCGATATTATTGCACTTACAGAGACAAAAAAGAAAGGAGAAGGTACGAATAATGTCGACAATTTCGTCCATTTATTCATTGGAGTCCCAAAAGAAAGAAGAGCAGCCAGAGGGGTATCCTTGTTAATAAAGAAAAACCTAAAAAATAAGATTACCGACTACGATTGCATTAGTGAAAACATACTTCGAGTGAACATGAAGATGCTTGGTCATAATATAAGCATAATAGCAGTCTACGCACCATCAGATGACGAAAAAGTAGCTACAAAACAACTGTTCTTTGACCAACTTGATGAGAATATCACCAAAATCGGTAATACCAGACAAATAATTATGCTTGGCGATTTTAATAGCCGAACTGGTAGACAAACCCAGAGCAAAGTGATAGGACCATTTGGAGAAGAAGTAACAAATGATAATGGCTTGAGACTGATGCAATTGTGTGAAACCCACAACCTAAAAATAAATAATTGTTTTTTTAGGCATAAGGAAATCTTAATCAATCATTGATTATGCTATAGGTGGACAACACTCGCAATTAAAATGGTATGATGTGCGAGCACTTCTTGGTGTTACCTGTGGATCTGACCACCATCTGGTAAAAGCAAAAATATTATTCCCTCTAAGAAAAACAAATAAGGACGAAAGTATTGGAGAAAATGAAAACCTAGAATGTATCGAAGACAATCAAAAATACAACTTTAGAAGTCTAGAAATCGAAAGTACTCAAAGATTGTATTAGAACCGATTAGATAAAAAATTAATAAACACAGAACACTCATTTGAAGAGATATATACAAACATAATAAAAAGCTTGAAGGAAGCAAGCATCGAAGCTGTTGGATAATAAGATAATAGAAATAGCAGGTTGACGGAAAAAATACATGAAATGTTCAAAGAGAAAAAAACGCACATACTTGAAATGGCTCAGTACTAAAGAACAAAGAGACCTAGACATCCACAGGGAAACCAGAAGACAGCTAAGAAATTTGATACGCACAGAAAAAAATTAAATGTTCGAGCGCAAATGCCATGATATTGTTACAAATTTAAGTTATTTAAATTTTATAATTGGAATTTATTTAGGTTTAGTGTAGTATTAGGTCGATTTAACTTAAGGTTGTATTCTTAGTCTAGGTTTTAGTTGCGTTGTCTGTGGCTTGCGGTCGCGGTAGTGCGGGAACTTTCCGGACGTCGAAGGCTGCCGGAAAGTTCGAGAGAGATGGACGATCCTATATATAGGGCCGGGGTCGCGCACCAGGCAGTCAGTCACAGATAGCGTGCTGTAGTGGTGAATTATTAGCAAGTTATTACTAAGTTTAAGTGCGTGTTTTTGTACATAATTTGTCGAAATAAATTGACGTATCGTTTTCAACAATTGCGAGTTTTAATTTGTCGTTGTGAACCCGTAACAATATAAATACACACGTAGGAGGTAGGCAGAGTTCTGAAGTATGGAAATTCATTTCTACAGGTTAAAACCCAACAAAAGAAAAAGTAAACATCCAGATCATCAAACCAGAACAATGGACAGAACACTACAAGGGACTGCTGCCGTAAACGAGACCCGAATATCTGGCAGCCTCTCCGAGGAGAGACATAGTACACGGAGAGGAAGTAATCATCGAAAAAGAAATGATAAAAAATAGTATTAAAAAGCTTAAATCCGGAAAAGCTAGCGGACCTGGAGAAATATATGCTGAAATGCTCAAATATGGATCAGAGAAACTAATCGAAAATCTCACATATATTATCAATGAATGCATAAACGGACATCCAGTACCTGATGATTGGAAAATTGCATTCACAATCATACATACATAAAAGCGATAAAAGGACTATACAAAGGGTCAAAATCTAAAATTAAAATTGGAAATCGCCTTTCAAAAGAATTCCTGGTAACAAAAGGCTTAAGACAGGGATGTTGTATCTCTCCAACTCTTTTTAAAATATATATCGCAGTATCTCTAAAAAACTGGAAACGGAAAGTACACGGAATGGGAATACAACTTAACGACCGATTTACCATATACACACTACAGTTTGCTGACGACCAAGTAATTGTAGCTAATGATAAAGAAGACATGGAGTATATGATGAGAAAGTTAATGGAAGAATACCAAAAGTGGGGATTAACAGTGAACGTGGATAAGACACAGTACTTATGTATTGGAAACGAATCCAGTGAGTTAGAACTAGACAATGGACAAGTAATATCTTCATGCAATGAGTATGTATACTTGGGTGTCACATTTGAAGACAGGAACAGACTGTAAAGAACTGGAAAAAAGAATAGTAAAAGCAAAAAGGGTTATTGGATGTCTTAACAGTATTTTATGGAGCAAAGAGATAAAAGAGAATGTAAAATTTAACATATATGAAACAATGGTGAAAAGCACGCTGTTGTATGGAATAGAGACTTGTCGCGTAACAGAAAAATACAAAACAAAAATGGAAAGTCTCGAAATGGATTATAAAAGAAAGAATGGGAATCGAAGGAAGCATAACGGATGACATCACTAAAAGACAACTGATATGGTACGGCTATGTACAACGGATGAACGACGAAAGATTACCAAAGCAGGTCCTAGAATGGCATCCAATAGGGCGCAGAAAAAGAGGGCGTCCTAAATTAGAATGGCAACAGTCAATCCAAAGATTAATGAGTCAAAAGAACCTGACAGAAGATGATTGTCAGGATCGAAGGAGGTGGAGAATAGGCGTCGGACAACGTAGAAAAACGTTCTAAACCGGCTAAATAATAATATAAAATTCGCGGACGCTCAACATTTCATGAAGGTCAAATATTGTTAGATATTCAAAACGACTTACCTATAGCAAATAAAATCAGCAAAGCTGGCCTTTTAAAATTCTAAAATTAACTTCAATCAAAATTCGGGCACCATTCTTATATATACGTGAGTCGTCAGTTTTGACATTGTTGAAATATAATTACACAGAACATACTTACTTGGTGGTCCGTATGGTGTCCGGCGATAAGGATAGCACCAAGGTAAGCCCTAGGCCTGTCGTACAAGGCGACTAAAGGGGCCTCGACCCATGGGTAAATGGGTAGTCTGGTAACGTACGAGCATTGACCAGTATGTTAAGAGAAAAAAAATTAAAACTGGTAACCTTTGGGATCACACCAGATAACATCTATGGTAAAGGGGATGGGTTAATATGGTGATTCTCTGAATGGATTCGGTGGCATGTCCATTCAGGGAATCACCACATGGGACAGTGTATATATATTGTAGCTCTCTGTACCCTGTTGATTATGTTAAAATGTTTATGACACATCAGTGGTCTAAGGCTACATGATGACTACTGGGTTCTATATACTAGAAAGTATTTAAATATTATATGAGTCGAACACAGTAGGCACGTGGTGCACATCGGGCCCAGAAAGGCGGCTTAAGTGCCAGGTTAGATCCTTTAAGGGTGCTCACCGTACATTCATACATTCATTCATACTTACTTGGTGAAGAAAGAGTCAGGGAGCAATATTACAACAATTCTTGCATGTTCTCACTCTAAAAAAAAATGTTTAAATTTTTGCCTTAGTATCCCATATACGTAATGTATGGCAGTGACCGGTCCAGTTACTACGTATTTTATTCATCATTGATCTTTTTGCGGAGCATTTATTAGTTTACTTAGGATGAATAAGGTAGTTAACAGAAGCACCGGCAGAGGGTCTTACAATCTTAAGCGTTTGATTTGACGCCCCGAAGCGCTCGGCAGCTCTTCCGCTTTTTTGAATGGTTGCATGCTCTTGAATACAACCCATTCAAAAAAAGAGGAAGAGCTACCGAGCGGTTCAGGGCGTCAAATCATATGCTCGAATCTGTGAACACCCTTGGTCGGTGCATCTGCTAACTACGCGAGTCATAGGGTTAGGCATTGTAATGTATAGCATTGAATTGCTCTGATCCAATATTATCATTATCATTGACCTTGAGAAGTGCAAATGACATTTCAGAATTTCTGGTCTTAAATTATCAGAGAAATCAAGCTATATTTCAGGAGAATCATTCGTAAATATATGACCTACTGTTTTTCGCCAGTTTTAACAGTTATCCAAAGTAAACATTTAATGACCACTGGTGCAAAACGCAAACAACTGCAGTCCGCCAGGCGACCATCTGGCCGATGGCATTCCAACGCAGTGGCGTTTAGAAGGTGGCGGTGGACGAGGGACGCGAGAGGATGCGGCGAATCGGCGACGGTGGCGGCACTACTTGTGCGGCATTATTTATGACGGCTCCATGGCGCCAGCTGGCCACGGTCACTGATCCACGCAAACATATTATACAGAAAAAGAGTTTGGGCACATAGTTTCGCATACTAATGTTGCAAGGTGTACTGATATAATGCCTCAGTAGCGAATCGTCCATGTAACCCTTAACAAGAGTTAAAAACACCACTTTCGTTGGTGGATACGCGTGGTGGTGCTTCGGCTCCGTCTCATGTCTGGTCGCGTGCTTGAATTACAGCGTGGGCGCGTCGCGATATTTTGTACGCTTGTTAACATTTTTTCGTTTGGTTACTCCTTGGTAATCGTTAGGATGGATAGATTAGTCTGCTGCGTAATCTATCAACTACTTGAAAAGTCATTCTCCTTGTATAATTTTGAAGAAAAAAGGGAGATCATTAAAAATGGAATACCAACACCTATTTTAAATAAAATAATTTTAAAAATTTTTGTTTAATTACAAAATTAAACAGATTTTCTTTTTTTACCATTTTTCATAAATCTTCATTTTTAGTTAAATTTATTATTTATACATGCAGGTGATCTTGAGAAAGTGGGTTTTAAAAACATAAACTAACCTTCTCAAGTTTACCTATTTAAATTATATAAATTATTTAGTTTATACAACAGCACGAAATATTGAATTTTATATTTTATAATTTCTCACGAACTATAGAGGAAAGGTGCCTATTATCGGATACTTTTTTCTTTTGAAATGCCTAATGTCAAACTTAATTCTTTTCTGAGACACATTAAAATATATTTTGGAATACAAAAATCACCATTTTAAAAATGGTGTCCTAATATCGGATAGGAGGTAGTCCCATTATCGTAAATGTCCGATATTTGGAACCCATAGTAAAGTTAGAGCTTTTTTATTATACTTTTTGATCAGTTAAAACTATACACTAGCTTAAAATTTTTGCAATACAAAAATAATTTGTCAACGCTTAAAACTAAAAACAAAATTGGGAAACCTAGTATCCAATATTAGGGCATACATTATATGTGAGGTTATCAACCTTTTCGAAAAGACAAAACTGCACTAAACCTAATAAATTATACATCAAATAAAACCTTACAATATGCTTAATTGAATGATGTATATCAAATTAATAACTTCTTACCTTCTAAGAATACATTGCCTATAATCAGCAGCGGTAAAATTTTCGTGCACTATGATTTCTCGTAAACAACTGAACAGCAAATAAAAACTTGCCGCAGAAATCTGTAATTTATGTAGAATCTGTACACCTTAGTGTAACATCGGTACATGTACACGCAGGTAGATCGGAGCAGTAGTTTAGGAAATACTTGACTATTCGATATTAGGAACCTATGCGATACTAGGCACCTTTCCTCTAATAATTTTTTAATATAAAAAGAGAGGATTTATCTTAGTAAACCAGATTAAACAGTTGATAGTTGTTCTCACTATACCTACTTAGTTTACTGTACCATAAGCCTTCTTGGTCATTGCAAGCTGTGAGGCTGCAGCCTGGCAGTAAACTTGTTACTTTAATCCCGCTGCTTAACCAAGCCGAGTAAAGCAAGTGTAATTGTCAAGCACAGCTCGCACAATTTTTAAATAAAATGCCCAAAATAAGCAAAAACTTATATGTATTTGGAAGGCTCAAAATATATTTTGTTTGAATAAGATTTTTACCTTCCTAGCCCGCGCAGCAACGGCTAGAGAAGGTTTTATTTTCGACGAATTTTTAGCTCACACTACTACTATAAGTAGTGTGAGCTATGGTGATCGTAATTTTTTCGAGAAAAAAAAAGTTGCTCCGATTTCAAAAATTTTTATATATCTTTGCGTTTCAGATGATTTTGAAACTTTTTTGTTTTGCTGTCTGTCTGTCTGTCTGTCTGTCTGTATGTCTGTCTGTATGTCTGTCTGTAACGACCAACCCGCATAACTCAAAAACCGCTTGTCCGATTTTAATGAAATTTGGTACCTAAATTGGGTCTTGGGCCGTGATAGTCCCATTTAAAAATGAACAAAATCCACCGAACGCAAGCCAAATAAAAGGGTGGGGGTAGATTCCAAAAATTAGAGTTTATGTGAAAATATGGCGTGTGTGATATCAAACGAAAGGTAATTAAGTCTGGAGTAAAAAAAATGAATTTTAGTTTATTTTTAAAAAAAGGGTGGGGGTAGATGTCAAAAAATAGAGTTTAAGTGAAAATATGGCGTGTGTGATATCAAACGAAAGGTAATTGAGCCTGGAGTTAAACAAAATACATTTTAGTTTTTTTTTAAAGGGTGGGGGTAGATTAAAAAAATTTGAGTTTAAGTCAAAACATGGCTTGTGTGGTATCAAACGAAAGGTAATTGAGTCTGGAGTTGAATAAAATATATTTCAGTTTTTGATTATATTAGCTCACACTATAACTATAGTACCTAGTGTGAGCTTAGGTGCCCATAGATTGGCAGAGTATTTTTTCAGATAACGCCGAAAATGTGTTATTTGGATGTATTGTGACCTATCTTAGCAATATCAAACTTTACACAATTAAAATATAAGTTGCTGCACTGGAGCCGGCGGCCGACATCAGACGCCGAATCACACACCTGTTTTGCAGTTACGACCAGCGACAGCCTACATCGGCACGCTGTGGAGCAACTTATATTTTAATTATGTAAACTTTGGCAATATCATCGTGATGTCTGTCTGTGTCTTTGTGTGTTTGTCCGTAACACCGATTTTCATAATATTTTCAGGTAAAATAGTGTTCAAAACTCTAACGAGCCGATGAGATTTTGATCAATATCCATGACTGCTAATGACAATTTTTTGGGAATTACATTTTTTATAAATGATAACTTTTTAACGGAGCATCGCATCAATATGCGGCTTTCGGATCGGAATATAGTAGACTGCATTTCGCTCAATAATTTGTGTAATATCCAAAAACTTCGTAGGAGCTGTAGTTTCTGAGATATTTACAAATAACTGCTTTTACGGCTGATATATCATGGCTTCACTTTAACTATGCTTATAGGCTAGCTGGACGGTACTAAATCCAGGATTGATCCATTTATTTACATCTGGTTTTGGAAACTCTTTAGAAAAAGTCATGCGTTGCCACTGCAATGCGTGGTTGCGTGTCATGTAACTCGTTGTAACATGATACTTGTGCTGAACGAATTTTGCCGCCTAGCTTTGTTAAAAATGTAATTTCCAAAATGATTTTATAATAACTAACAGACGCTAATCCGTTTAGAATGACGAATTTCTGTCTAAATCTAAACTAACAATTTACTAATTTGGATCGGGTCTCCAACTTTCGCCGATGTAGATAATGTGACGTTAGCCAGCGTCCGAAAGATGATGTGGAATGTATCGTCAAGACCGGGACATATTAACATAATCAACGTTCTAAAATTTGACGTTATCCGCAAAAACTGGCCTGTGCACTTTACTTAGGGTTGATGAACAAATTTTCAAAAATAATTTTAGGTTTGATTTTTGATACTGGGCCATATTATAACAAATACCAATAATATCTATATTAGAACCAACATTTGGGACAGTTGCAAATTTGTTTTCAAATTCAGACAGTTTTTTTTGATTTCCCACAAATTTGAATTTTAGCACTTGGCCGGTTTTTGCACCAAGATCTTCAATAGGGTATTTGACAAATTTTAGAATAGAGTTTAGAATGATACATAGATCCATCATTTGCTACGCAAAATTATTAAAATAGTATATTTTATCATGACTACATTTAAAATCAAGTTTTCTAATTTCCGATTTGAATTTGCCGCTAAAACGCTCATTTTAAACTCGCGGACAGATACACGGCATTCAAGTGTTTATTTGTTTTTGGTCTGTGTTTTTACTATTTTTTATTTTTAAAAAAAGTCATATAAGTGGTGTGTAGTGCCTCAGTGTTCGAATACTAGCATAAAAACACCTGAAAAGCTATTTATTCATGTGCCTACAGCAGTAAAAGAACGTAAAAAGTGGCTAGAACTTGCTCGAAGAAACCTAAGGGCCTTATCTAATACATCTTCACTTTACATTTATGAAGATCACTTTGATGTGAGTATAACTAAATTGTTTCTATTAATTTTTCTCACGTTGTGTATAATATATATATATAACTATTTCATAAATGACGATGGAATTTTTGAGGTAATGTTTATTACAAGGGGTGAACAACTATAATAGGCAGAAAGGTGTACAAACTTTTAGGCGGTGCTAGGCAGTTATTAGGCAGGACAGGGAGTTCCTCTAAATGCAGGATTAGGCAGTGCACATGCAGGCTTAATATAGGACTGAGCAGTGCATATGCAAGACTAGGCAGTGCATATGCAAGACTGGGCAGTGCATAGGCAGGACTAGGCAGTACCTACGCAGGACTATGCAGTGTAACCTATGCAGTGTAACATATGCAGTGTAACCTATGCAGTACTTCAAGTATTGCTGGTCGTTGTATACTGTTTGCCTACTTGTCCCCCCTCGGTTTATTACATGATTGTCGCGAAGACCTATAAGTAGAAAGATACACCACCAATTAATAGACATTAAAAAGATCACTTCATAATAATTTTGGTGTTTTGAAATTTGTTATGAAGGGTCATAAAAATTCTTTGAAACAAAATGTATTTAGAAAATTTTGTTTTAAAAAAGCAATTTTTGATTGTTCCTTATTGCTTAAAATAATAATGATTGGGTATTTAATTGAATCTATTGTAACTGGCATATTAAACAAAAAAGCAAAACATATATCGTAAAAAAACTTTCAGTTTTATACAAAACAACTCATCGAATACTTACATCAACATTTTAACGTTTCTAAATTCCGCAGAACAAAAATCAATGTTGTTGGCAAAGAAGCCTGCCACCATAAAGGAATTAGGCATTGGCAACTTGGAGCTATCGGCTTTGGAGGATCCGTTTTCCATTGAAAATATTTTTTTATAAGTAAAACCCAAAATAAAATCTAATTTAGGACGACGTCACTTGCAGCTGATTGGTAGACCGCCTGTTTTGAATCGCGTGGCTAATTGTTTTAATTCAATGAATTTATTTAATTAAAAGAACTATGAATTTGAGAAAAAAATAAACAAAAAAGTTTGTTTTTAGCATTCCCAAGACCTAAAGAGATATCTAAAAATAAGTATGTATTTATTTTTTACTACTGTCAAACACCCTATTGCATTATCATTCTTTATAAAAAAAAGTTGTAAAATCGGGAAAACGTATTACTTGTGCTCCTTAGACCTAACTAGTTTTGTAAAGAGACTAGTGAGTCTCTCAGTAATTTAAAATAAAAGATCGGTATTCAAATCAAGTTTTTAAGTTGTCTTGAATATATTGTCTTACCTAAAAAAATCATTTTTAAAATTAGACAAAGACTTATTTAAACTAAAAATATTCTTAAACTATATTTAGGAAACACAAATTATCTTGATTCTGTATACAGTGAACATAAAATTTTTAAAATCAAGATAACGTTTGTTTTAATATAAATTTTTGCAAACAACGCATTGAATTTTTAAAATTTAAATAAGTATTGTCACATATCATAAACTGCGTTGTCAATGCAGTATTTGTCACACACGATCCGACCAAAAATAAGTATAATTAATATAAGTAGTTTTAGTATTTTAGGTCTGTAATGGTTTACGGTTTAGTTATAAGTTTAAACTATAGTTAGGTTTAAATTGGATTACACATAGCAATTGGATAAATGTTAAGAATAAATCAAACAAACTACAAAACTCCATTTTATTAACAAAATTTAAAATAAAACAATATATGTTTTCGAATGCGATTCAAAAGTTGTCTTTGTGCAAGCAAGTCATTTTCTAGAAATAAGACAATATGATTTTCTTAAAATGATTCTATCTATCCCTTTAGCCTTCTTCCATCCATCTTTGGACATAGGCCTCCCCCAATATTTTCCCTCTTCCCTGTCTCCTTCCAGTCTAAAATACATTTGTTCCACCAACCGTCTTTGTGTTTGATATAATGACCAGCAAATACCCATTTTAATTTTGCTACCTCTCCTCTGACATCCCTTTCCTTTGTTTCATTTCTAATCCATTCATTCCTTTCCCTCTCTCTCTCTCTCTCTCTCTTTGTTAGCTTTACATGTAACATTTGTCTTTCCATTAATCCTTGGCATTTTGTTACCTTTGATTTTGTAAGTGTCCAGGTCTAGGTCCATAGGTGAGTACAGGAAGGATACATTGGTTATACACTTTCGTTTTAAGGTACTGAGGATATGTTTTATTTTTTAATATGTACTTTAATTTATCGAATGCTGCCCACACCAATCTTACTACTCTCTTAATTTCAGCTGTTTGGTATTATGTTTTTAGTTTAATAATTTGTCCCAGATGTCTGGGGTTCGCGTAAACTGCTGTAGCATATTTTTTTGAAACATTTCAGACCATATTTGGCCTATCTAAAACGTCGGAATGAGCTACGAAACTCAAACTTTGCACAGTCGTAGATCTTCACAGAGTTAACAATCCCTCCAAGTAGACTTTCATTAAGTACTAAAGTACTTCTAATGTACTTTCAAACATGCTACAAAGCTGAAATTTGGCAGACTGATAGAAAATATGAAAACAATAAAAAAACTCCAAAATTTTAATTTACTTCCCTCCATTATACATGTAAAGTTATGTAAAAGTAACATTGCCCACTTCCAGAAACGCTGGAGAGCCCAGCTTTGCAGACTGATAGAAAATATAATAAAACTATAGGAGAAAAAATTAAAAGCCCCAAAATTTTAATTTGCTTCCCTTCGCATATTGGCATTGCAAAAGTTTTGAACAATATTCCGCATATTTTACTACTTTAAAACTTACATATTATCCAAGTCCTTTAAAAAAGGAGTGAAATTATACCAAAAACATTTCATGTAAAAAGAAGCCAAGTACGCGAAAATGTTATTCCGTAAAAAGAAACTCGTAGACAATAATTGTGTAGAAATAAAATTTCGGACTTCCATTGTCTTTATTTATTTTAAAACACGACGTTTCGGTTAGTAAGTATCTCTAACCGTTATCAAGTGTGAACTGATAACGGTTAGAGATACTTACTAACCGAAACGTCGTGTTTTAAAATAAATAAAGACAATGGAAGTCCGAAATTTTATTTCTCCGTAAAAAGAGTTGAGATAAAAGTAAAGCCAAGTTCTTCAATCCAAATGAAGGGTTCTTACTAGTTTGGAAATTTTTCTAAACTTGGTAATTACGGCTACAAATGACTTTTTGACACAGTGCTAAATTGAACACAAAAAAGTTTGGCTGTAATGGCAAAGTTAAAAAAAAAACCTTTCCAAACCAGTAAGAATTTTTCATTTTGAAATTTGTATGGAGAACTTGGCTTTACTTTTATCTCGTTTTTTTACGGAATTCCATTTTCGCGTACATGGCTTCTTTTTACATGAAATGTTTTTGTTATGATATAAAATACTCTGCCAATCTATGGGCACCTAAGCTCACACTAGGTACTATAGTTATAGTGTACGTGTGAGCTAATATAACTAAAAACTGAAATATATTTTATTCAACTCCAGACTCAATTACCTTTCGTTTGATACCACACAAGCCATGTTTTGACTTAAACTCTAATTTTTAGAATCTACCCCACCCTTTTTTTAAAAACTAAAATTTATTTTGTTTAACTCCAGACTCATTTACCTTTCGTTTGATATCACACACGCCATATTTTCACTTAAACTCTAATTTTTGACATCTACCCCCACCCTTTTTTTTAAATAACTTAAAATTTATTTTGTTTAACTCCAGACTAAATTACCTTTCGTTTGATATCACACACGCCATATTTTCACATAAACTCTCATTTTTGAAATCTACCCCCACCCTTTTATGTGGCTTGCGTTCGGTTGATTTCGTTCATTTTTAAATGGGATCACCACGGCCCAAGACCCAGCCTAGGTACCAAATTTCATTTAAATCGGACAAGCGGTTTTTGAGTTATGCGGGTTGGTCGTTACAGACAGACAGACAGACAGACGGCGAGACAAAAAAGTTTCAAAATCATCTGAAACGCAAAGATATATAAAAAATTTTGAAATCGGAACTTTTTTTTTCTCGAAAAAATTAGGATCACCATAGCTTACACTACTATAGTATAGTAGTAGTGTGAGCTAAAATTCAAAGAAAATAAGGCTTTATAGGGTTTTAATTTATGAATAGAAACTGCAAACATTTCATAAGTATCAAACAAGTTTCGTGGCTAATCGGGCAAAAAGGAGTTTGTAGCCTGATAGCTTAACCTCACGGGGGTCCAAGATCTAATGGACACCTAATAAGTGTTGAAAGTTAACTGTTTCGTCCTTATGGGACTTCCTAGAATACTGCTGGTCAATGTGACAAATCTTGCGAAGTTAATTAGACGATTAATTAGACGGTTTTGTCTCTACTACCCGTGAATTTAAAAATCAAACAAGTTTCGTGGCTAATCGGGCAAAAAGGAGTTTTTGTTTCCCTCATATTTTTCCATGGGTAGCCTAAAAGCTTAACCTCATGGGGGTTTTCTCACTATTTACATTTGATTAGAGACAAAACCGTCTAATTAACTTCGCAAGATGTGTCACATTGACCAGCAGTGTTCTGAGGAGTCCCATAAGGACGAAACAGTTAACTGTCAACACTTATTAGGTGTCCATTAGATCTTGGACCCCCGTGGGGTTAAGCTTTGAGGCTACCCACGGAAAAATATGGAAACAAAAACTCCTTTTTGCCCGATTAGCCACGAAACTTGTTTGATTTTTAAATTCACGGGTACGAAATTCCACGTTTATTTCATAAGTATGGCGTTAAAGTACTTTTCGTTTACATAGAATGGAATGGTCCAGCCAGCATCCTGGTGTATGGTATTGCTAGAATTAAATAATAATATTTATAAGACATGTTTTGCATAAAGAAATGCAAGGGAGTAGTAGGTTTAAGCGGGTGCTGGACCACTTTTGAGGAGGGAATGACCTTGAATGACCTTGACGGTCGTTGCCTTGTTTTATGTAGAGACGAATAGTTTGAGTAGTATATTTGACCTTGAAAAGTTGTGAAGGTCATTATGTTGACCTTGAATGACCTTGACGATCGTTGCGTTTTTATATGTAGAGACGAATAGTCCAAGTAGTATTTTTGACCTTGAAAAGAATAATCCAATATTATAGTAAAGATGTGTATTTTTTAACCTTCAGAATCTTTAACATTGCTTTATTTGCCCGCTTTTTAGATATATTATTTTCTGTAGACTTTACCCCCACTAAACTAACACCTAACAAGTATTTGAAGAAAAATAAATATCAGAAGAGTACTATTAAAGTTTCTTTACTTCAACGGCGAATTTCAAATTAGTAGAAAATGAATTCAAAGCAGCAAATTATTGATTTGGATGATTTCACCAGTCAAGACATCGACAATTTGTTAAAAGATATTGGGAATGAGTTTCAAGCCGAACAGCAGCCAGAGCCACAGCTAGAGCCACAGCTAGAGCCACAGCCAGAATCACAGCCGCAGCTACAAATGGAGCTACAACGTGACGTACATAAAATCAAAAATGGAAGAGTTGGTAAAAGAAAGTACATTAAAAAAACGAAGACAAGCATTTTATCAACAGCTCCAACTCCGACAGCAATTCCAATAGCAATTCCCTCAACATCGAGGGATCAGCTAGTCCAGCAAACCGTAGCCGCAAATGTCACAACAATAGAAAGTCAAACGATAGAGTAAGCTATCCAAATCCTACGGGTGAAAAGAAGCTGCGTGGAGCAGCTTAAACAAAGAGTGGATCTACTCAAAGCAGAGATTCAACGACTACAAAGAGAGACCGAAGGTGTGGAGGAAGAATTCCAAGCAAAATTAAATGACTACAATAAGCTAAAGGATCTTTTTTATGCTTTTCTTTAAATTTTTAAAATTTTTTTATTGTAACATATTTAGTTTTTATATAAAATTATTAGTTAGCCAATATATAACTTTATGAAACAAAAAAAACAATTTGAATATGTAAAATATAATAAATCTATATTAAGAAAAAAAAACATTATGGTAATTTAATAACAAACAAAAAAATTTGTATAATTTTTTAATTTTGGTTACTATTTTATAGTTGAACTTTATAGAATAAACTTTAATATAGAAAAGAATATTATGCTAATGCAAAAAACAAAGTATTAAAAATAATTTGTAAACTTTAGTTTGTTTATAAAACAGTAAAATTTCATAGTGTAGAATAAACCAATTTGTAGAAAAGATCTAATTTAAAAAATAAAAAAAACTTTTAAAAAGAATTTTTAAACTTTGGTTTGTTTATAAGAGAGCAAGATTGCATGGAATAGCATATAAAAATGAAACTTAAAAACGTTTTTTTTTACCATTTTTAACTTTAGTTTGTGCATAAATGAACAAAATTTGCATTACTATAATTTAAAAATTGAATATTGATGTGATTCAAAAGATAGGATTTTTACAAATGGTTTCATTTTAAAATTGTTAGATGAAAATTTTTAATTGTTTGGTTTAGTGCCACAGTGCCCCAAACCTCGCACTGAGCTGTGTGTACCAGCCATTTTTATTGTACACCCCAATTAAACTAAACCAGACTACCAACGTTGAGCCTCCTCAAAAGGAGAGTCAACTCTTTCGCTTCCTACATCAGACATCTCCTCAGAAGGAGGATAGTCAACTCTCGCTACTTCCCACACACCATAATTGGTATCAGAATCATCATCATCACTCTCCACCACCTCATAATCATCACTGTCTGAGATGTAGACAGGTGATTCGGGTGAATATGGAGGATTGCTCTGCCTCTCCATAATTCTTTGATATTGCTCACTACAGACATCGCATCGTCCATTAATTGTAAAAACCTCTATTGGTTTTCAGACATTGCAGAAATTGCACTGCACATGCCCATTTTTCAAAAACGGACGAACGATGAGGGTAGGGCAAGCGGTGTATGACATTATCGGAAGACAAATCGAGCAAGAATGAGTGTTTACCAAATGAGGAGTAAAATATATATACCCATTACAAGGTTATATCAAGGTCAGTGTGAATCGTTGACAATTTTTTCCAAGGTTAAACTATTTAGATTTTGCGGTGAATTATGATCAAAAAAAATATATTTGAGAGTTATCAGATACAGCTGAAGAAAATGAGGTGGAGTGGGGTGTCTGTTATAAAACCCACAACGGGCATAAAAAAAGCATAGTGGTTAAAACAGAAATGTTGATGAAAACACCTAATAAATAAATAATTTAAGGTGTAACAAGTAAAGTGACCATGTTGAAGTGTTCAAAATGTGACAAAAGTTTTACTCGAAAAGATAATATGGTTGGACATAATAAAACAGCTTGCAAATATAAACATAATGATGATAATATCAATGAGCAACCATTAAAGAAAAGAAAAATAGCTAGTTTAAAAATTGATAAAGATAGTGATAAACAATTGGAAATGTGTAGAGAATGCAAGATTTTCATACCCAAAGATAAATTTTTTGCTCATTGTAGAACACTTCAACATAAAAATAACTCATGTGCACCATACTCCAATGGTGTATGTGTGGTAAGAAGTGGTCTTAAATGCAGAATAGCAAGTTATAGAATTGCTTCAGAAACTCAGCAAAAAGACTACAGAAGATTTTTTTATGAGATAAAACCCAAATGTCTAACATTAGTAAAAGGAAATAATTAATATGGAATTATTTGCAACATTTCATCACCAATCGAAAGAAACCCTAGCTGATAAATCATTTAACACAAATAATAAAATAGTGTGTGATGCCTCCGATTTGGATAATATTTATGAGTTTTTTATGGATAAAATAATTTCCCAAGCGAGCGAGTTTATGGAGCGAGATTCTGGTAAGATTACTCATTAGTAAAATAAATAATTTTTGTTTAATAATAATCAGTGAAACATTTTTTAAATATGGTTGTTTAATTAATAATGTTTTAATTTATTTACAGGTTGGACTTTACAACATATATTACACTTGGAAATCAACATCAACAAGTTTCGCCCTATTGGGGGCAATTCATACTTCAAGTTACCCAAATTCATTGAATCTAAACATGCTGTAGTGAGTATAAAAAATCAGGATAATGCATGTTTTGCATGGGCTGTTACATCAGCTTTATACCCAGTTTCACTTCATGTAGACAGAGTTTCTTCCTACCCCCATTATTCTACAGTTTTAAATCTTGCAGGTATGGAAATGCCGGTTAAATTGACTGATATATCTAGGTTTGAACAAAACAATAATATTTCAATTAATGTTTATACATTGGAAACCAAATTTGCAAATAAAAAAATTCAATATGAAGTTGTTGGCCCACTTCGCTATTCCAAGAGAAAACTTGACATTCACATAAACTTATTAATCATAAGTGAAGATTGTAAAATTAAAGAAGAAACTCATGAATGTAATAGCGATTGTAATAGAACACATTATTGTTGGATAAAAAATCTTTTAGCTTTGGTTTCCAATCAAATATCGATGTCGAAACGTAGACTTTATTTTTGCGATGGTTGTTTAGTAAACTTTATAACAGCAGAAAAACTAATATTTCATCAAAAATATGACTGTGGGCAAGTTTACGCGATAACCCCATCTACAGATTTAAAAACTGATAGATTTGGAAAAACAACACAAGAAAACATGTTAAAGTTCGAAAGTTATGAAAAACAGCTAACAGTTCCCTTTGTAGTGTAGTGTAGTGTATAACCAATGGCAGGTTGTGAACCAGATCCATTAAATTCTTTCACAGTCAAAAATATCATACATAAACCATATTCATTTGCATACCTAATTAAATGTTCATTCAATGATGATTTAACAAAATTTAAATTATTCCGTGGTTCAAGCGCAGCAGAAGAATTTGTAGCATGTATTGAACGTGATCTTAGAGAGCTTCACAATAATTATTTAAGAGATATAGTCCCAATGACACCACTAACACCTGAAGAAAGAAACATAGTGGAAACATGTGACAAATGTGGAATTTGTGGTAAACATTTTAACTTATTTGATAAAAAAGTAACCGATCATTGTCACATAACGGGAAAAAAAAGATTTTTAGCTGCACATTCAACTTGTAACTTACAACATCAATTACCAAATTTCATTCCAATAATTTTTCACAATCTAAGTGGTTATGATTGTCACATGTTTATTAAGGAATTGTGTCATCATGGCGATAAAATAAATGTTATTGCAGAAAACAAGGAAAAATATATTTCATTTACAAAATCCATATATGTACATGATTGCATGAATTCTGAAGGAAAAATCATAAAAAAATATCTACGTCTAAGATTTATAGATAGCTACAAATTTTTAGCTGCATCCCTGGATGAGTTAAGTAAAGGTTTAGATTCAGACTCCTTTTTAGAAACACACAAACATTTTACATCTGAAGAAGAATTTAGTTTAATGAGACAAAAAGGTGTGTTTCCATATGGATTTTTCTCTGACTTAGACAAATTAGACGTTACTAATTTACCCACTAAAAACCAATTCTTCGATGATCTAAATGATCAGCATATTACAGATTTAGAATATGATAGAGGGAAAAAAGTGTGGAGTCTATTTAATTGTAAAACTTTAGGAGACTATTCGGATTTATATTTGAAAACTGATGTTTTAATTTTAACTGATGTTTTTGAAGCATTTCGAAGAAATTCTTTAAAGACTTATAACCTAGATCCAGCTCAATATTACACGTTGCCATCATTATCATTTGATTGTATGCTTAGAATGACAGAAGTAGAATTAGAGCTATTGACTGAAATTGACATGATTCATTTCTTTAAAAAAGGGATTCGAGGGGGTGTTAGTCAATGTGTTGATAGAATGCATATAGCAAATAATAAGTACCTTCCAAATTATGATCCAAGTATAAAGTCATCCTTTATAATGTATTTGGATGCAACAAATTTATATGGGCATAGTATGCCACAACCACTACCCACAAAAGGTTTTAAATGGCTCTCACAAGAAGAAATGATAAATTTAAATATTCATAATGTACCAGATGACAGTCCCATAGGATACATTCTTGAAGTAGATGTGTATTATCCAAATGAGTTGCATGAAGCTCCATTTTTGGTGGAAAATATAATCCCTCCAGATTCATCATCCAAATTCCCCAAACTCATTCCAAATTTGCATGATAAAATAAGGTATATTGTACACTATAAAACTTTAAATCAGGCAGTAAGAAATGGGTTAATAGTCATTCAAACTCATAGAATGTTAAAATTTGAACAATCACCCTGGTTAAAAAAGTATATCGATACTAACACAAAGCTTCGAAACTCTGCTGATACAAAATTTAAAAAAGATTTATACAAGCTTTTTAATAATGCAGTATTCGGAAAAACTATGGAAAATGTTGAGAATCATAAAGATATAAAATTAGTTACAAGTTGGGAGAGTATTCGTAGAAGGGCCGGTGCTCGTGCTCTAATCAGTAGACCCAATTTTAACAATTGCTCGATATTTACCGAAGAATTAATTGCTGTTCATAGGAGTAAACTCAAAATTGTATACAATAAACCAATATATTTGGGTTTTTGTATTCTGGATTTGTCTAAAACAGTTTTGTATGACTTTTTTTATAATACTATAAAAAAAGAGTTTCACAATAGTGCAAGTTTAATTTATACAGATACAGATTCTCTAGTACTTAAAATTTACACTGATGATTTCTATAAATTTATGATTGAAAACCCTGAGAAATTCGATACATCTAATTATAATAAAGTAAATAGGTCTAATATAAGTAAAAACGAATCTGTTTTGAGTAGAATGAAGGATGAATTTCCTGAAGATCCAATTCTAAGTTTCTATGGAACAGGAGCTAAAGCCTACTATATAAACTCAGTCTCAACGGAGGTAAAAAAAGCAAAGGGGGTTAAAAAAAGTGTAATCGATAAGTTAATAAAAAGTTGTCGAAAAAGGTTGTTACTTATTTCGAAAAATGAAATCATTTAAAAGTGATCTACACAATATATACACAGAAACCAGAAACAAAATTTCATTATCTTACCATGATGATAAAAGGTTTGGCCCCCCAGGGGGGTCCAATAGGTTTTTTTTTAAGTATCAATTAAAATTGAGACTTGTAATTTTTTTCATGTCTTAAAATAGACGTTTTTTCTTAATATCTTGTAAAGTAGCGTCTTAATTGAAAATTTTTAAGAGATAAAAATTGTGAAAAAATAGGTTTTCGATCTGTTAAAATTTTATTGTGATATTAATATTATTTTAACAGTTATGATCAATTTAATTAAAATAGTAACAATTTTAATTGGGCTATTATGTCATTATCTCCTAAAATTAAAGTCCAGCAAAAATTTTTATATGATAAGAATTGTCAACGCATTCTTGCTTAATCGATTGAAATAATTATTTTTTGTAATAGCCTTATTAGTTTAGAAGCTACACCCATTTGTAACTGAATAGACATCTACCCCACTTGACAAAATGTGTTTTTATTTGTTTTATTATGTAAATATCTCCAAAAATTAAACTTTTCCAAAAAATTTTATATGATAAAATTTGTTTGGATATGGTTGTTGAATCGATGGAATGAATTATTTTTGTAATAGCTTTATTAGTTTGGAGACTACACTTATTTTAATTGAATAATTTACCTTCTATTCTCCAAGTAAATATGTGTTTTATCAATTTTATTATGTGAATAGGTGTGCAATTGAGTATTCAAATTTGTTATAGCTTAATCATAAGTATAAAAATATAAAAACAAATAGTATTCTATAAAATGTGTTTTATTTAAACTTTATTTAAGAAAAATATATTTATATCTAAATCATTTTAAAATACAAAATTCAAAACATTTATTTTCATTTAAATCATTAAAATACATTCAAAAATATTCTAAATAAAATTACATTGAAATTAACCCTTTGTTACAGTACCATTTAGAATATTATAGGAAATTAGGGAATCATGAATAAGTAAAGCATACACTTTTACATCATTTGGAAATTTAGATTTTCTGGTGTTAATTCCAATTTAATATCCACTGTTGATGGGTTTTGAATAAAACTATTTAAATCAAGCATTGGTTCATTACATGTTTTTCCATAGTAACTGCTTTGAAAATTTTGATATGCATAGTAGGCAGGACCGCATAATCTTTTTGAAAAATCGAGACTCCACCTCTCATAGGGGAAAACTATCGAATTAATATATAATCTAATATCAGCCAAATCAGCAGTGATAAATTCTGTGGCATCTTTGTCTCTGGCATTGCAATTTTCAGTCTTTTGAAATCCAATAATAATGTATCGTGGTTTTTCCAAATTCGTACTACTTCTTACTGCCCACGTATCAGAAGCTGTGCTCCGAAGAAGAGGCAGTTCATATAGGTCCCACATGCGATAGGCAGCTTTGATATTAACATTATTACCACCCTTATTAATTTTAGATAGAATTTTAATCCTTTGACGATCCTCTGGAATTATGTGCCGGATTTTCCATTCGATTTTATCTATGGAGATTTCCGCATCAACTTCACCAATATAACAACTATTGAAGGTGTGAGCTATTACGAGAATCAGTTCTTGTTTTGATTAAAAATGCCCCTTCTATAGTCCTCTGCAAATCCCATCAAGTATTTTAATGGGAGTCTTCCACTAAATACATGACTTGTTTTGTCCAATATGCATTGATTGGCTTCTGTTAAACCTCAACCGTATGTTGAAAGAAGCTTTTCTTGACTACTTCCAAATGAAACAATGGTTTTTAGTGCTGAAGTAATTCCTGGTTTTCGAACAACGCAAATTTGTTCACCACCCATTTCATACCGAATTTCTTCGAATAAAAAAGCAAGAGCATTATTTGATAAGTAGCATCTTTTAGATGCATCACTTGGTGTAAACTTTCCTTCTATATAAATATAACTTTCGGAAACATCCAAAATTAGATCTTGAAATTGAATTGGGATACGAATTTCATCTGAGTTTTTAAAAGATGGAGTTCCATAGGGTTTATAACTATGCTCTTCCAGACTTATAATTGAATTCTCAAAAATTGGTTCATTATATGCTTCTAACTTTTCACTAGTTGAAATCATTTTAAACAGTTTTTTTTAAAATGTAAACCAAGTGATTTCAAAAACACTTTTTCTTCTGTGGACAATTTAGATCTTTCTCTTGACAAGTCTTTAACATGAATGGTTTTTCTACTGCTTCTGCATCGGTTTTTATTTGGAATATAAGTCTTAACATCTTTTTTTTGCGACACTGGATAGCTGTGATGATGATAACAATAACCCATTTTCGTTATAACCTTTTAAGCTCTAATTTAACAATTATTTTTTCTCCTTGAAAATTAATGAGCTTTCCTCTATCATCCACGATCCTTAGTGTAATGTTGTCGATAAACTGACTACCCTCTGGTTGAATTGGCATATAAATGATATTTGTTGGTTCTTTACTTAGCTTATACCCAGGTTCCACATCAATGTCAAATTCATAAATAGAGTGCGCCTGTTCTGAATTTAAATATGCACCGGTTGTTATATTGCAATCTACTCTTATAATGCGAACTTTTTTAATATCAACTATTGTTGAAGATTCATGAATCTCATTGGGCTTTAGTCGCTCTTCATTTGCAAATCCCAACAACTGTCCAATTGAGTTGTAGTGCTTAAAGTGAAGTACATACTTTGACTTAATTTCGCATTTCAAAGTGCTATTGTTTGCATGTAAGCTAAAAATATTTTCATCTAGATCTTTTGCACCTTTTTGAAGAGCTTTAAGTATTGCATCATGTATTTGGGTTATTTCGTATGCACCAGGAGGTATTTTTAACATTACTAGCCCTCCCCAGTTTGGCTTACTAAATCCAAACCAATTGTTAGTTTCATCTATGTTAAAAATTGACTTATATGAATAAAATCCTATAAGACCCAGTCCATATTTTTCTCTGTTGTTTGTCTCTATACCACTTAATGTAAAAGTATAAGACATTTTTTTTACTGTGTCTTACAACAACTGGATATAATGTCACAATCTACAATTTCCTCAGATTTAGACACTTTTGAGCCGTTTGCATTACATATACAACAAAATATTTTTTTTGGTGGTGGACCATCAATTTGATCGTTAGAGTTGTTTGTAGAGTAATGGTCGTAGCAATACTGATATTTTAAAATATCAATGTCTTCTTTAACTTCTTCTGGCAACTTCTCCCACACCAAAGCTATTTCGTTTGGTGCACATGCTATCATTACTTCTTTAGGTAAACCACATAGTTCGTCACTCGTCATCGGTAGCAAACTTTTTGCATTGCTAAATGCTTTTAGTGATTTATACATTTTTTTTAGTTTTGCATACTCACTTTCGGAATTATTTCGATTCATTTTTTAAAATTACTACAAAAATAAGTTATTTTTTAAGAGAAACTGTAGACACAGCTGACCACAATATACTGTATTAAATTTTTGTAGGTTTTTATATGTATACCAAATTTCTGTGGCATAATTACATCCTTTATACATGTATTCTATGAATTCCAAAGGTGAGGGTAAGTTTCCAAAACTATCATAATAAATTACTTTTCGAGCTTTCTTTCTGTAGGCAACCCAATGTGTTCCTGGTCCATTTACACTGTCTAAGTTTATGATGGCCGATTCAGTTTTGCGAGGTCCACTTTTAGGAAGACTATCTCTCATAAATACACCAACGAAATTTGCAATTTGATATTGTTTTGCATATCTTTCCAAATCAATATTTGATAATGCCCTTGCTGGTAAGGGCTTTACTAGTTTTTTGAATTTGTTAAATAAAGTCCTAACCCAGTTCGATACGGTTTTAAGTATAAACCTCCCCCTTTTTTACTTTCTACAAGCATTTGAGAGTTTTTAACACCAGCAACACTATTTTTAAGATGATTAACGGTTTTTATTGCTTTAACTATACCAGCAGCGCCACCCGCTAATGATCCTAGGGCGGATAATCCCGCAAAAATTGGTATAAGAGGTAAAATACCCCCCATTTTAGGAATGGGAATTACTCTTGGGGTTTTAATCTTTTTTTTTCCACCAGAAGCTTTTAAATGCTTACGCGCTGTGATCAAAGCAATTTTTGAAATTTTTGAAATATCTTGAAATTTCCCCTTATTTTGATTCAAGATCGATTTAATTTTTGTTTGAACGTTTCGACATATCGCAGACCCAAAAACCACCTTTCGAGTTTTCGATTTTATCTTTTTTAACCCCATTCCAAATCTTCGCTTAACTTTCATTGAATTTGTAACAAAGTAAGCAGCAGCCTTCTCTTTTATTCCAGCGTCTTTTGATTTAACAACTTGCCACGCACTTTCTTCTAGTTCGCGATCAGATTTGTGTCTTCTTTCTAAATTATCCAAATTAATAGAGTAACTAATATCGTGTTTTTTGCAGGCTCTATCTAGTGCATTTATTCCAGGATCACCTCTCGCTAATCTTGTCTTTAGTTTAGTTCCAGGACCACAATATTGATAACCCGGGATGTGTAATTCTACAGGAAGTTTATTTAAAAGTGAATTAAATACGCCTCGCCCCTTTTTTTACTGAACTTTTTCTGTTGATAGATGACATCGAACTGATTTTGATATAAATACAAGTCAGCTTAAATACTAAAAGATAGTTCATATAAAAATGCGCATACTGCAGCAACACGACAGAATCTCAATTATAAATTGGGATGAAAAGACGGGTTGTGGTATTACATATCAACGTCATGGATCTTTTCTACCCAATTCCATACGTGGATTAATAATTGGGCCATCAAATTGTGGTAAAACCAATGTGCATATCACTCTTATTACACACCCACTAGGATTAAAATTTGAAAATGTATATATATATATATATATATATATATATATATATATATATTCCAAATCATTGTTTCAATCAAAATATGAATTTTTAAAGCAAATTTTATCGCCAATTGAGGGGCTTGGATACTACACATTTAATGATACATCCTGCGTTATACCACCATCTGAGGCAAAACCAAATTCGATATTTATTTTCGATGATGTTATTTGCGATGGTCAGAGTGTAATAAAATCATACTACAGTATGGGGAGGCATAAAAATATAGATTGTTTTTACCTAGCACAGACTTACTCTAGAGTACCAAAACAGCTAGTTCAAGATAATTCACATTTCATAATAGTATTTAAACAAGATGAAATGAATCTGCGACATATTTTTTCAGATCACGTTTCTCCAGACTTTACTTTTACTAAGTTTCAAGAAATCTGTGGAAAATGTTGGGACGATAAATATGGTTTTCTAGTTATTGTTAAAGATGCAGATTTAAACAATGGCAGATATAGAAAAGGATTTGATAGTTACATAAATGTTTAATAAATGTGTAGCAACAACTTTAGTTGCTTTTAGAACGAACAACTGCAAACATCTTATTTGTAAATATGTCAAATTCGATCGATCGATTTAAAACGTGATCTTGTTGCTATGACTGATGCAGTAAGAACAAAATTTAAATTTTAAAAAAATGAAGAGTCGCAAAATCAAACAAATCTTGAGAAATTTTATGAACTCATCTCAAAACCATTATCAAAAATTTCAGAAAATTTTAAAAATGCAGCAATTGTAAAAAGGACAAGTAGTAATATAGCAACACCTTTGATAGCTGTGGAAGCAAAAAAAGCAAAGGGAGTTGCAGCCAATGTTATGGTTGATGATTCGGAAGATGGTGATGGTGGAAATAAATCTCATCATGGATCTTACCTCTCAGCTTCACCACCCTTGCCGGATACACCAATATCCTCATACTCTAATCAAAGTCAAAAATCATTTAATGCAGATGCAAGTTCTCATTTATCACCTAAAAAGAGTGTCAACAATGAAGCTATGGATGAATCACTGAGACAAGATATTGGGGAAGATTTAAATTCTATATCTACAATCTATATAGAGGGGCTTAAATCAAACCCATCTATCTATGACACCATATATGGTGTTAGGTACAATTCCAACAATGATAATTTTCAGATAGGTAATGCTACAATAAAATTTCCAGATAAACTAATAACTCTTTGGCGTAAAAAAAATATGATTGGGGCATTTTCTGCTCATCGTGATTTATACGATTTGTTATTTTTTTAAAAACCAAGTGTGTCAAACATTGGTGACATTAGCCCAAAAGCACTCAGCGATTATAAGCAAATACTTAATTTGTCAAATGCCTATTACAATGAATATAATAAAATATATGGGGTAAATACCAGCCGATCTGTAAAATTTACAAATTTTATAAAACCACTTCTAACACCGAAACATGGTAGAAGTAAAGAAGGTTCTGGTATTACCAGAAATAAAATTTCAAATCTCAAAAAATTCAATAATAATAAAGTAAACTATGTATATTGGAATACTGCTAAAGAATTAGTTAGTCGCTTGCGATTATTATGGAGCTCAAAATTGGCTGGGCATACTGGTCATGATGGTGAAATTTTGTCTATAATTGAAGAATTAAGAGAAGAAGGGGTTATATATTAGGACTCACTTTTTGATTGTAGCATATATTGTTCAGTTACTATCTAACATGGGAGGTGTAAAGAACACGATTGACAAGTTTGGTCGTATAAAAAAAACTTCCAAAATTACATATATAAAAGGATTGAAGGGTAATGGTTTTAAGTTGACTGCTAAAAATGATTTCGACATTGAGAACAAACGTTTATGTAATATAGCAGATGCTGTAGATCATAAAGACGCTATCAATCTAGAATTTCTGGAAAATCGTATAAACAAACTAGTTGAAGAACTAAAGCTAGCTATAGCAGAATCTGTTGATGCAGTAAGAACCAATTTAGAAAAAATAAAAACGCAACAATCGACAAGTGGTAAACTATTGTTAAATTTACATGGGAGATTGAGTGCCATAGAAAGAAAAGTTTTGAAAGATCAGCCACTTGAATCCGCTTTGTAACCA
Organism: Aspidapion aeneum; assembly: GCA_963576565.1. Lineage (NCBI taxonomy): Eukaryota > Metazoa > Arthropoda > Insecta > Coleoptera > Brentidae > Aspidapion > Aspidapion aeneum. The sequence goes on along the minus strand of OY755044.1, from coordinate 55,396,899 downwards.
ATAATTTGGTCAGATGGACGCATAGAATATCATACACCCATTTGAATTGAAAAAATAAAGTATTTATTTTAACGATGGCTAGTGAGCAAAAAGTTCAAGTGGTTAATGAGCTATATAAACCTGCAAGAAAAAATTTCATGCGAAGAAAAACCTTAATAAAAGGTTTTAAGGATCTATGGCAGATTGATTTAGGTGAAATACAACAATTATCAAAATATATTTTGGGGTATAGATACATTTTAGTATGCATAAATTGCTTTTCTAAATTTGTCTGGGCTAGACCAATAAAAAATAAAACAGGACTTGAAATATGTGCAGCAATGCGGGATGTTTTTAAGCAAGCTGGTTATTACCCCCATAACATACAATCTGATCAAGGAACGGAATTTTTTAATAAACACTTCCAAGCACTTATAAAAAAGAAGTCTGTAAATCACTATTACACATATAGTGTAAAGAAGGCAGCCATTGTGGAAAGAGTAATCAAAACTTTAAAAACAAATCTTTCTAAAGAATTCTCTACATTAGGAAGCTATAAGTGGTTTCATATTTTACAGGATGTTGTTGATAAATATAATAAAACAATTCACACAACTATTAAAATGAGACCAATTGATGTGAAACCCACCACTAGAATTACCGCATTTGAAAATATAAAAATGGTACCTAAAAAAATTAAATTCAAAGTTGGAGACGTAGTTCGTATAAGCAAATATAAGTCAATTTTTGAAAAAGGGTACACACCATCGTGGTCAGCGGAACAATTTAAAATTGTAAAAGTAAATATAACGAATCCACCCACTTATGAAATAGAAAGTTTTGACGGAGAACCTATACTTTTATGAAATGGAGCTACAGAAAACCAGCGTGCCATCAATATATTTAGTGGAGAAAATTATTAAGAAGAGGAAGTGTAATAAACTGGAGCAATACTTTGTTAAGTGGTTAGGTTTTACTGATAGACATAATTCATGGATAAATAAATCGGATATCGTTTAAAAAATATTTGAATTTTAATATATTTTTTAAAATTCACATCAAATGAAAATCAATATAGGTTTTTTACACTTCCTTAATTTTTATAATATATTTATTTTGTGTTTTATACTAATATTGTTACTTTATTATAAAATTTTGTAAAAAAATAAGATAAAAATAATATTGCAATAAAACAAATCCAATTAAAAAATAGTTTTTCATTTCTTATTATAATATATTTTATTACAGCTTTTATCAATTTAAAACTACATCCATACTACAATCCATAAACTAATTATGAATACACATTTTTGGTAAATGTCTTATATTTAATCATCGTTCTCACTGAATCCACTATCTTCATCTTCATCTTCATCGAGCGGTGGAAAGAGTAACTCCAGTGGAATGTCTTCCAATGGCCTCAGAAGATACAACAAATTCAGCCATCTCATATTTTTACAAAACTCTTGAAGTGTTTGGTTACCCATAAAAAACATTTGGCATTGAATGACACCATCCATAAAATTATTTGCTCTAGCTACATCTCTTAGTGAAGGATCACCCTCCATCAGTTCGTCCGACTTCTCAAACAACCAGAATCGTAAATCGTGAATTTGTTCTTCCAAACGATTCATATTTTTAATACTTTAAGAATAATATTTTAACACACAATAATTTTAAGGTAGTTTAGTATATTCCAAATTCAAATATGGATTTACGTTTTGCACCGATGTATGTGGGTTCACTTTGCCCCAGATAGGTTAGAGTATATTTTTGATTACTTTTATTAACTAGATCGATAAAATCATCATCTATTGATTTAAGCACACGTTTTGGTAAAAACGTTTTAAATACATCAGCATCTTCAGCCAATGTTATTAAAACAGATTTTCCATAACGGGTATCAATGGTGCACATTTCTTTAATAACATATGTGGTATTAACTTTTAATGAATCTAAAGATTTTAATTGAAGTTTTGCTTCATTGTTTATTTCGAAATTTATTTGTTCAAGTTTGATTTTTGAAATATCCATATTATTACCTTTAAATTATTGTTTTTCCAAAAATTAAACTATTTTTTCTTTATTTTTATTTTAGAGAGTGATTTGACACGTTGAGATACAGAAATCTACTAATACTTCAAGTGGGTTTGTTTTTCCTTTTTATATGTTTAAATACAATTATTAGGGTGGGGATAATGTAAATCTTTCAAAAGTATAAAACAAATCAGAGTCAAAGATAGAGGTATTTTTTGTGCTTAAGGTCGGACAAGGTCAAGGTCGTTCAGGGTCAAAAATACTACTCGAACTATTCGTCTCTACATATAAAAACGCAACGATCGTCAAGGTCATTCAAGGTCAACATAATGACCTTCACAACTTTTCAAGGTCAAATATACTACTCAAACTATTCGTCTCTACATAAAACAAGGCAACGACCGTCAAGGTCATTCAAGGTCATTCCCTCCTCAAAAGTGGTCCAGCACCCGCTTAAACCTACTACTCAAGGGTGGATAATGTAGAGGTATGTTTCAAACCCGTTTCACTCATTTACTATACCTACTTGTCAATCTATAACAAAGAATAGGGGGGGCGGTAAACCGGCGTGCAAGGCGGGCAAGGCACGCGGGCGCCCTATCCAAGGATCCAAAAGGCGCTTAAATTACCAAAATCCTATCAACTACATATTTCTAGGTAATGGATGAATTAATGTACTTCGTGATTTTTTATAAACATAGATATTTAATTACTATTATTTATTAGTTTAGTGGAAGTTTATGTTACCTGTATACGTACTTAAAAAGTATGTCTCGCTTAAATCATACGGGTCACATTTAAAGGGCTAGGGGAGGCTCAGTCCCTCCAAGTCCTTCCAAGGTGAAAATTATCCCCCCCCCCCATAAATGAGCATAAACCGACTTTGGGGCGCTTATACTTCTGAAACCAACCAAACCTCCAAAAATTTGCATTTGTTACCATTTTCCCCGAAAACTTTTGGTCTGCGGTAAATTTTTTCTTTAAATTATTTTAGTTTTCTAAAGTTTGCGCTTGGGGCACCATGTTGGTCTCTGGCACCATTTTTACGAAAATCTCTCTTTCGTGTCGCCATTTTTTCAACAAGTACCTAATTATTTTTCAAAAAATTTTACCTGCGGCGAAATTTTTTACAATTTATTAATAGTTTCTTTTATTATATTAAGGAAAATTTTGTTATGCGAAGACATTTTTTACCAAGAAGTACCTATTTGTTTTCAATTTTCCCATTCTTCATGTTTTTTTTTAAATTTTGCCCGCGAATTTTTTTTTCAATTTAGTTCTATCCATCGATTAAAATTTTTTATAAGGCGTGGTTTCTTGTAAAAAATACCTGATTTTTCAATTTTCCAGTAGTTAATTTATAATGCAATTTTTTCCTTTATCTCGAGGTGTGTTAAGGCCAATGAAGATCAATGAGAATATCTAGAACAGATCATATAAGAAATAAGATCATAAAAGAAAGAATGGGAATCGAGGGAAGTATAACGGATGACATCACTAAAAGGCAACTGATATGGTACGGCCATGTACAACGGATGAACGACGAAAGATTACCAAAGCAGGTCCTAGAATGACAATCAATAGGGCGCAGAAAAAGAGGACGTCCTAACTGGAATGGCAACAGTCAATCCAAAGATCAATGAGTCAAAAAAACCTGACGGAAGATGACTGTCAGGATCGAAGGACAACGTAGAAAAACGTTCTAAACCGACATAGTAGTAGTGTTAAGGCCCCTACCACCCCTCCTGCGGTAGTAGTATTTATCGCGTAATATACAGTGTGTCCACGGATTGAGTTAAACTAACATGTTAAGAAAATAGCCAAATCAATTAATATACAGGGTGGTTTAGTAGGTTGATTTGATAAAAAATGTTAAGAGTAAAGTACTTTTGTTTTAAGAGATATCAAAAAAGGTTTTTAAGAAAAGTTGTTTACAATTAAAAAAATCAGCTTAAAATCGTCAAAACAAAATTTTCAAAATGAACTTATAAAATCAGAGTTGGCTGATTTTTCTGAAAATTGAGAATCTGCCGTCACTTTTGAATCTAAACAACTCTTCATAAGAACATTTTCCGATATCTTTTAAAACAAGGGTATTTTTACACTTTTTATCAAATCAGCCTGCTAAACCACCCTTTAGATTAATTTATTTGATCCATTTTTTTAACAACCTAGTTTCGTTGGAAGCAGGCGCAATTCCCAGAAAATCAGTATCTAAATCGAACATTTTTAGTCATTTACACCTTACCCGAACTCAATCCGTGGACACAATAGGTTCAATTTGGGGCTCAAGTCCTCTCAAAATTCTTAAGCTAGAAATTATTAGAAAATAGGGCGCAAAAAATTGGTTGCACGGGGACTCCTTAGCTTAAGCTTCGCCCCTTAAAAGAAGTTTGTGAAATATAAACTTATTAGCCCTAAAAGTGGCTGAAACTGTTTAACATTATAACATTGCGTTCCAAATAGCGTCGACCAAAGAAATTAGGTAATTACCTGCTTTACATCCACCCCCTTTTTTTTAATTTTAAGGTGCACCTAGTTTTATATGGAGTTTTAAGACAAAGTGACGAACTGGCTTCTTGTGGCCCTGGATGCGATCCGCTGAGAGTAGTGCCATAACTACGTATAGGTCGGTGGCAGCGCAGCGGTTCACAGATATAGACCCTATAGGGACGCATCAGGTGGTTCTGCATTTAAAATAAGTGCAAATTGATGACCCGTCACGTGAAGCGCTTTTTTATCAGGGTGGTGATGGTCAGGTGAAAACAGGAGTTTAGAAGCTTGCACCTACGGCACTGGCTGGAAGGGCTCAATAAAATGGGAATGGGGCTGGAACAAGGGAGTGCCATGAAATTTATACATAATGGTATAAAATTCGACACTTGTTTCAATTTGATTGATTTAGGTATTTTAAGTTTTAGACTAATACTTTTAAAGTAAAGGTGGTAAATCGAATGTCGGAATGTTACACGGGCTACTCACGTACCAAATTCCAGGAGCAATTAAGCATCTCTGTACATGGGCGAAGTTAGGTCATCAGATCTGGGGGGGCTAAAGCCCCTCGTCTCGTAATACCCCATAGTATTGTGTCAAGAAAGGAATATTTTATAGTGTAAGATAAACGTATCATACAAATCAAACCTGAAAGCAAAGTTAAAATAAAAGTAAGCATAATAGAAAAAACATTTTTATTGACGGCAACATTTAATAGTACAATTTTATTAAAGAAGCAGCTTCCTATTTCCTGTTTTAATAAATTCTTCCATCATCATATAGCATCAGGGATTTTGTTATGCTATTTTAAATATTTGCTAGAGCTAAAAAACTGAATCGCTCTTGACACATGGACGATCTTAACCAATTTTTTATCCTTCTCATTGTTGAAAACGACCGTTCACATGAAGCAGAGGAAATTGGCAATGTTAATGCAATGTATAAATCTGTATGCCTTTGGAAATGTGGCTTTTGTGACAACTGACGTAATATCTGATCTTCCCCTTGTTTCCCAATGCAGTTCTTTATTACAGTAATTTCGGATTTAAAAGCTCCTTTACAATTGAAAAACTATGTGCATAGAGCTAAATAATTTCCAAACTACCTTCAGACTACTTTCATCCGAAAATCGTATTTTCATATTGTTTATAAATGGTCCATGATCGGTAATACACTGTAGTTAACCAAAACCTTTCAGCAGAATTTGTCAGTGTTGACTCTGTTAATGTTTCTTTAAAACCTTCAACACGATGCCTCTACGACATATTCTTTGAGACATACACGTTCAGATTTTTTGCGCTTTGAGGAACGTATATCAATCCTTATTTCGTTTTTCTCTAAACGTGTAGACTACGATGAAATGACAACAACGCCTACTATACAGCGCTCGTTGGCCGATTGCATTGAGACCGGGCAAATATGGCAGACTGAGCCACAACTTACATGATAACAGCGAGACCGAGGCACAAATTATTATTAAACACTCAGACGTTCATTAGTCAAATGGTATAAGAAATTGAAGACTGGTGTTAATATGTTGATATTTTTTATTTCTGTTTTGGAATGTGTTTGCGTTTGTGATAAAATGATAAAATTCAAATTATTTTTGGGGGGCTAACTGAGTTTTGGGGGGGCTTAGCTCCCCCAAGCCCCCACCTAACTTTGCCCATGTCGCTGTATGTAACAGATATTGGCGAACGCGGCGGCGCGCCAGTATCTATCACACGCAAGGACGCTAAATTGCCTCTGGAAATTGGTAAGTGAGTGCACGGTGCCTAGAATAGACCGGTGTTCATGATATTGTTCATGAGATTTTTTTTGGTAGGGTTACCTTAAATACGTCAATTCGAGCTGACAAAATTAAAGTAAAGACCGCACTATTAAAAACCACGGCAGAAAAAATTACGTCGGGTCAAAACAGCGACAGAATGAACCAAGTCTTCGTGCGGAACCAAAAGCGTGCGAACAAAAACAGCTCCTAAGCTGTACACCACGCCTGATAACAAAGAGCGCCTAAGTACAAAACTGCCGTCAGGAGGCGAACGTGTCTGGACAGGTTAGGATACGTTTGCGATCAATTGAACAAAGATTTCTACCTCTCGAAAGGAGGACAGTGGAGCTAATTCAAGGAATAATAATGACCCCTTTTAGACGAATTATATAAGTGTGTTGGGATAATCTTTGCGCGATTTTGGTTGTGGTTTACTTACTCTTTACTTCCTATCCAGTGGTGTCCTTTAGCGTTGTTTTGCTCTGCGCGGTTTTGGGTTAGCGTGGTCTTAACCGCGCGGATAAGTTCCCAAATCATTAAAATCATTGTCAATTATTGAGTGACGAACCACAAATAAATCAAAAGCTTGTTTGGCCTAGAATAACCTATATTAGAATATTTGCCATCTGAACGAAACATGTCATATGGTATTGGCTTTTTATTTGTATTTGTGTGAGTGTATGTGTGGCTCATATGTCTGTCGCCAAGTGTTAGTCATAATATTAATCTGTAACAGCCAGATCTGTTTCTCTCATATAGGTGGTTAGATATTGTCCTCATTGAATATTAATAGGTCAATTAACGATAATAGTCACAGCTAATACGCACTTTCGGTGATTTTATAACCCAACAACGGGTAGTTTTTAAAAAAACTCCTATTAACTCATTTTTAAGTATGCAGGACTGCATTTTTTTAAAGTTGAGTTGAGAGAGTTATAGAAAATAACAGAAATATGAAATCTCTAAGGCCGACTCTAGGTAGATATAAAATAATTAAAATGAAGGATATTAACGGCATAGAAACTAATGTTAAAGGGGATATACCAAACAAAAAGGGAACCATCCGAGAGATCATGAAGAAACTCCAAACAAAAATAAAGAACATACACTCAGAGCTACAACCTGAAATTAACAAAGCGGAAATAAAGAGAGCATTAAAGAAAATTAAAAATAACGCTTTGACCAATAGCAAGCTTTAAATTAGCTCCGAGCCGTCACGTGCTATGTGAAAAGACTTTGCGCAAGCTTCTCCTACGATCCGACCAAGAAACGTTCAGTCAGTACGGGGCAGGAGAACAGATTTCACTTCAAACGCGTAAAATTCACTAACTATGAAGAGCGGGCGACTATGCCATTGATCGAGACAAGTCAGTTCGCATAACAAACGAGCGCTCAGAGTTTGCTATTGGTCAAAGCGTGTCATGTGGATGGTCACATCGTTCAAGGCCCAGAGTAGATACCGATACCTTGTAAATGCTTCCTTGTTAGGCGATTGCCGCATAAAGGTCAATTGTGCCTTTTTTTGTAGTATTAAGTATGTAAGAGAAATTAAATTTGGACCGAGCTCCATTCAATCAATAAAATATCCGAAGCATCTAGCTAATCACATCACATCACGTCGAAAAATCCATCGACGAACCCAAAATTCCCGATTTTTTTTAGTTGAGCATAGTAATATGTGCCACTTTTCTGTTGGCTCCTTCGAATAGAGATAGATTTTTTCTGCAGCCTATATAAGCGACAGAGATAGGACCAATGTTGGACATTTTGGCGTTATTTAAATAGGAACAATAAAAAAAATTGTGCCTGACACAGGCCATAAGTTAGTCGTTTATTACTCGCATTGTTTTTGTGCGTGGATCATGGATGTTTTAATTTGCGCCCTTTACAATACATTTCAATTATTTAAATAAAATGTTTTGATCAATTTTGAGTCATTTGATGGCGGAATTTGTTTGTGGATTAGTTTCATTAAAACAAATAGAATTAGAAAATCCAAACATAGGAGTAGTAGATATGTTTATTAATGACCTGTGGGTAAACTCAAAATTCTAACAATACGATGTTGTATTGACAGGAGGCGCGGTTGGAATAAAATATAAAGACAAAATGTTTATTAAACATATTTTTGTGATATGTAACTAACTAAGTACGTAATTTAAAATGTAATGATATGAAAAAAAAAGTATTTTAAATTTTACCTAGGGTAGGCAACTCTTTCCCGTCCACATTATATGCACGCCACTGGATCATTTAAAAGATGGAAATTGATTGATTTCTATCCTACATCTGCCAGAATTTGTTCATAATGTTTTGGCAGATAAAAGATAATCTTAATAACTGCATTTAAAGCAAGATTTACCTAAAAATCAGGGCAATAATAAATGCGTTATCCATAATTTGCTTAAATTAATAACTGACCTCCATTTTCGAACAGCGCCATCAAATTACCTTTAAAAATAAATAATTTAAAAAAAAATCGTACCTTAATATCAAAGGATACCTATAGATCAACGCAAGACAAATTATTGCGTGCCAAGTACATATCTGAAACTCTACTTCGGAATAAGCTACGAAACTCAAACTTTGCACAGTTGTAGATCTTCATAGAATTAACAACATAAAGTCGTAACGTAGTTACGAAATATCAAAAAACGTTGAAATTGCCGCTCAATCACTCACTCAGGTAACGATGATCAAAATTCCACTGTACTTCCAGACATGCTACAAAGCTAAAATTTGGCAGACTGATAATGGCCAAACCCTTGGAAAAAGAACAAAAAACAACAAAATTTTTATTTGCTTCCCTCCCCTATAAATGTAAAATTATGTAAAAGTGACATTGCCCACTTCCAAAAACGCTAGAGTCTGAGCTTTGGATGGCTGATAGGAACTGAAATGATAAAACAATGGGAAAAAATTAAAAAACCTCCAAATTTTAAATAAGGCAAAGTTTAAAAAGTACATTTCCAAAGTAGTAAAAACCTTTTATTTTAAAATTTTTATTGGTGAACTTGGCTTTAATTTTATCACAATTCTTTTTACGGAATACCATTTTCGCGTACTTGGCTTCTTTTCACATGAAATGTTTTTGTTATGATTAAATATTAATGCGACGTATCTTAACAACTTATACTCGTAGGTCTATGTTTAGGTGGCTCCTCCACATATTTTGTTATTCCCCCTACGCTTTCATACAATAAAATAACAGATGGGCGCCTGCCTGCATGTATCATTTTGTTACACTTCGGTGGGCATATAAATTTGTTTTCATTATAATTTTAAATGATTTATCAATCTTCGTTAATTAAAAATAAATTGATCTATGACGGATCTGATCTGATATATGCCTTAAAAACAGTTTTTTGTAAATATCTCAGAAACGAAAGCTCCTACTAAGTTTTTGGTAATAACACCAATTATTGAGCAAAATGTGATCTACCATATATTCTGAAAAATACATATTGATGCGATTCCCCGTTAAAAAGTTATTATATTTTAAATTTTTTAAGTTTCAAAAAACTGACATTAGCATTAATGGATTTTGACCAAAATCTAATCAGCTCGTGACAGTGTCGAACACTATTTCACTTAAAAATTCTATGTATGTATAAAAATCGGTTCAGCAGTTTAGGAGCTATCAAGTTACGGACAGACATACACACACACAGACAGACATCATGACGATAATGCTAAGATAGGTCAAAATACACCCAATAAGACATTTTCGGCGTTATCTCAAAAAAAAAATTATCGAAAATACTATCTACTCTAGCCATTGCTGCGCGGGCTAGGAAGGTAAAAATTGATTTTCGGCCGTGTCGAAATATACCACACCCCTCTAATTTTTCTAAGGCAGCCGCGGCAGATATATTCATAGACAACACAAACAGAAATAAAACACTTATTTTCCGCGGTCTCTCCAGATCTCCACTATGATTTTTTTGCGGCAGTTTATACGGTAAGTGTGTTCATGGGCAAAACCACAAACGGAAAAAGAACACAATGTTATTGTGGGAAGCCCACCTGAAGATACCACACCGGCTTCACTTTTCCTCAGAACGCTGGCGCCGATGCACCCGTGTGATATTGCTTTTTCTAGAAAATCAAAAGTAACAATATGAAAAATATATTTTTTGGTGATTCAGTTAACGCATGTAAAAAGAAAATATCCTATCGTTTTTCTATTTTCATGGGCTTTCGAATAAGGTACCACATGCAAAAAATTGAAAAAAAACTTTTGACATTTTAGTTGTCATATGTCAAAAAAAAATTCAGATGCTTTGCTCAATCCATGCGAGTAGGACCCTTTCAGAGGTCCGACCAAAAATTGTTTGCTTTAGAAAAAAAGCCCGTGAAAATTCGCCACTGTCTATGTACAGTGAAACCTCTCCTTGCGGACACCTCTATTAAGCGGACACTCCCTTTATGCGGACAAATTTTTTGGAACCAAGCTTTTCCCTATTTCTTTACATGTAAAACTCCCTCCTATAACCGGACACTCTAATAACCGGACGCGGACAATTTTTTTTCGTTAAAAAGTTCTGAAACCTCCCTTAACCGGACGCGAACCTCTGACAACGGGACGGACATGGGCATAAATAAATAAATCTATCAGAACGAAAGATCGCTGAAAAATTTAATATCGGAAAAACTCAAGCAGCCGAAATTGATAATAAATACTGAGGCCCTTTTTTTTCTAAGAGGAGAGGTTTAAAAAAAATTAAAATAAAATATTATCTCTCTCTTTTTTAAAAAGGAATCACACAGCACCGGCAGCTGTTCGTCTGGTGGCATTGGGTCATGGGTTCAATAATATTAATTAAAAGATGTTAATTAACTAGGGATTTAATTAATTGGACGCCACTTAATCTTTATCAAAGAAAAGATCAAGAAAAAACTTTTAAAAAAATACAGAAAAATATTCAAACTGGCTAAATAAAGTCAAAGTCTTTAAGTTAATTAATAATATTAATTAGTTTATAAAGTCTAATTAATAAGTCAAATCTTATTAATGTTTAAGCATTATAAAGTGGGAGGGGAGTCAAATTTTAAATAATAGGCAAATGTTTTAGACACATTGGGGTGATGTATTGACATAAATGTTGTGACATTTTATACAGTGTGTTATAAAAAAATACTATGAAACAGCCTTAACTATCTTAACCTAAATACCAAGTGAAAAATTCTAGAATTTTTGTTTACTCATAGTTACTTAATAACTAACCTTGTATACCACCATGTAAAATCAAATTAATACATAACTAGTACTTTTTTTTTATCACATTAAATACCTTTAAAATGAGATTCCTCCTTCAGCTTGTTATTTTTAATAATTAAGAATAATTAAAAGTTTTAAGTTTAATTCATTAAGAAAAAAATTTCAGTTTAATCAATTAGAAAATTTAAAAGTTTATGTTAAAAAATTTAAAGAATAAACTGTTTAGTTTATAAGAAGATATCAAAGTTTAGGTTTTACCGTAAAATTCAAATAGAAAAATAGTAATTAATTATTCAGATAGGTAATCACTTATAATGGAACCAATTAGGATGTTTTATCACCATGTCAACCAAATACCTGCAAATACAGACTAGGTATTCTTTCAATCTCATAAAGCCTGAGTGCCCATATTACAAGGAGCTGCAAATCCTCACGTGACGTCACGAAATAGAAAGATGAGGTTTGTTGTGTGTGATGTTCCCTCTTAAACCTCAATCGGTTACTCATACTTGCAGTGTCGGAAACTAACCCATAGAGGTAAGATGGTCGATTTTTGTCTTACCCAGAAACTCTGGAATAAAAAATTACCCCGGTAAAAAACGGTTTCAAAAATAAAATAAAAAACAGGCAAAAACAAAACCACAGGAGAAACACTGATGTTTTTATTTGTTGAAAAAAAATCAGCTCAACTCACCCCTGTCATCCTATGGCCCCGTCAAAAATTTACGCCATTATGACTAGCGCGTTACAGCGGCCACGCCAACGCCATGATGGAAAATTGCCTTTTCTTTTCTGTAACAAGGAAAAAGATGGACTTAATTTCAAGAAAACCCTTAAATTTTTGGTTCAACAACAAGAAGAATCCTTCAGCTTGGATTTAATAAGGTAAACTGACCATTTTTTAAAATTTCATCACCAAAAAATGAAATCACTTGTCACTGCAAAAATTTTTGCTGTTTGCTGTTCAAAATGTCGAAGAAAAAGGAAAGATCGATCGGCCGACCTAATTTTTGCACCCGTTCTGGAGGGGACCAGAAAATGTGCGCCTGCGGCATACTCATTCCCTGCGATCGATACTACGGCTGAGACAACGAATAAACAATTCCCTTCATACTCAGATGTGTTAATGGAAATAAGGTGCCAACCAATAGACGACAAAATGGCGAAAAAACTTTCTAAATATTAAAGAGGACTTCCAATAAGTGTGAAACTTCATTAAAAAATATTTATGTAAAAAAGTCAATTTTCATAACTTTTATAGTTTTCCATAGCCCAAGGCTTCTTATTCTGCGGTCCAAATGTAACAGCAAAAAATTTCTATCTGCCACAATGGAACAAGGTACAGCTCATCGGCCTCGTAACCAGCAGGCCCGAGATCAAATCTCAGCAAGAGCACAATAATTTTTTTTTATTAATGTTTTAATTAGAATTTGTTAAAATAAGTTACTAAAAGAAAGAAAATATAGAAATAGGCTATTTTTAAGTGTTTTCTAAATTTTCTTTGTAGCGGAAAATAAAAACGCTACACACCACCCCACCAAGGAAAAATATTTTACCTTGTAAAATATTTCAAAAGGAACTTCATAACATCAAAATATGTTTCCAACTAAAATCTTACAAAAGCTTATTATCTTTTTTTTACGTTAGATCAAATAAACTAGATCTTTCTTATATCTTATATATGTATTAGAAAATACAATTTTTTCTTTTTCTGGTATTTTGGAATCTTTAATGATGTAATCACTTAGGCAATACGAAGTTTTTCTTGATTCTTGATAACTACGCGTATCACACGCCCAGAGGGGTCAAAATCAGTAGGACAAAATAGAGATTGGACAAAATTGGTGCGGTCTAATCAAGAAAACAACAGATGCAAATATTCATAAAGATCTAAAACTTAGGATAGCTAATACTATTTACCTACTTGGGTATAAGCAAAATAGTGGCTATATATATATATTTTTTTAATTCTATATTCTTAAAACTATACGTTTACGCGTAAACTATGTACATGGCCACTAAAAAATTTACTTAAGAATTTTCATCTGAGGAACTTGAAGAACTCTCAGAACAAGACTCCTCATAATAGTAGAATGGCTTAAGGTCCTTAATGTGCCAAGCACCAGCCTTAGAACCGTCCTCATTACACAGGTCATAAACTAAAGGGGATCTTTTTTTCTTTATAACTGAAAGAATATACTTAGGGGCAAATTTAGACGAAAATTTATTCGCAGCATTAGACAATACTTTATTACGTCTCCAGACTTGGTCACCCACGTTAAACGATATATCCCTCTTGCGGAGGTTATAGGCTTTAGAGTTTCGCTCGTAAGCAAGGTGAAGTTTTTGACGAACTTCAGTAAATATCTCCTTTAGCCCTTCTAAGTTCCTGGCATATGAATTTCGGTCTCCTGGCATGATTTCCACATCTTCCTCCTGAACTCTATCTGCATCAAGATAAAACTTGCCCGACAAAGGTATATGCCTACCAAAAACTAAGAAAGACGGCGAATAGCCTGTAACATGATGCCTTGACGTATTGATAGCTTGCTGAATTTTCGCAGCGTTCACATCCCAGTCATCATGAGACTGAATGTAACACCTTAAAGTCGTACCTACACTTTGATTATTCCTCTCTACAAAATTACACTGAGGGGAATAGAGTGCCGTAAACCAAACTTTATTTACCTCATATTCTTTACAAATATTCCTAACAATTTTTGAGGCAAATTGGGCTCCATTATCCATTAAAATTGCACTGGGAACACCAAAAACTAAGAAAACCTCCTCCTCTAAGGCTCTACGAACTAAAGGGGCTGTAGCATTTTGAAGGAGAAAGATAAGGGTATATTTGGAAAACCAATCGGCGACAACTAACATCCATTTATTCTGCTTCTTGGACCTAACCAAAGGACCTATCAAATCAATAGCTAGAATTTCAAATGGCCTTGTAGCTTCTTTCTCCTTACCCATCAGACCCATCTGTGCTCTATTACTCATTTTCTGTGCACCACAAACTTTACATGAACGACAATAGCGAAGGACATCATCCTTCATTTTGGGCCAATAAAAAAACTCTTGCACCCTAGCTAAGGTTTTAAAACAACCGAAATGTCCAGCAGTTGGTGGATCATGACATGATCGAATTACACTCACTCTTTGAGGTCTAGGAACCAAGTATTTCCATTCCGGCAATCCGGTTTGCATAGGTAAACGAGAAGGTATGAACTTAAATACAAAATTATTTTCCACTTTCCATTGTGGGTATTGAGTAGGATCTAAATTAATTTTTTCTCTCAAGTTAATATAAAATTTATCTAAGTGTTCTATATTAATTTGATACATAGAAATTTGGGCAATAACATTACATTCTTGGACATCCTCGTTTTCGTCGTTATATGGAATTCTTGAAAGTGCGTCAGGAACCAAGTTTGCGCTGCCTTTTCGATGGACAAGATCGAAGTTATGCTCTCGCAATTTAACAGCCCACCTTTGAAGTTTTCCACTAGCGTTTTTCATGGAATTTAACCAAAGTAAAGACCAATTATCTGTAACAACGGTAAACTTTTCTGCACCCTCAATATAGCATCTAAATTTTGAGATACTAAATAGAACAGCTAAACATTCCAACTCGACAATACTATAGTTTCTCTCGGATTTTGATAAACCACGGCTGGCATAGGCTATGACCCGTTCTTCACCGTCAATATTCTGTAAAAGAACTCCCCCTAGACCACGAGTACTGGCATCACACTCAATAATAAACTTTTTCGAAAAATCTGGCTGACTCAAAATAGGGGCAGACACTAACATTTCCTTAATCTTTACAAAGGATGCTTCAGCGGCTTCGTTCCAAGTAACTGACTGACCCTTTTTTCGTCCTTTAAGTAAGTCATTTATGGGAGACATCAATGCAGCGAAGTCCTTAATAAAACGCCGATACCAGGAACACATTCCCACGAACCGTTTGATCTCTGTAAAATTCCTAGGTCTCGGATAATTAACCATACACTCTACTTTATCTGGGTCGGTACGGAGCGAATTATTTCCAATAACGTAACCTAAAAATTTTAAATCGCCAGTTTTAAAGAATTCTGACTTCTCCAAATTAATGGTCAAGTTGGCCTCTTCAATTTTTTGTTTTACTACTGACAGTAACTTCACGTGATGCTCAAAATCAGGTGAAACTACCAAAAAATCATCTAAGTAGGAAAAAACGTGCGGTTCAAACTCTGGACCAAATATACTGTCGACCAGACGCTGCTGCGTCTGCGCAGAGTTGCACAAACCAAATGGAACAGAGCGGAACTGAAATAAACCCTTACCTATGACACTGAAAGCAGTCTTGGGACGTGATTCTTTCGCCAGGGGTATCTGCCAAAAAGCTTTTCGCAAATCGATAGAAGATATAAATTTAGCTCCTCTCAGCGTGCTTAGGATTCGGTCTATGTTCGGTAAAGGATAACTGTCATGACGAGTCACCTCGTTTAAAGCTCTTCCGTCAAAACAGAAGCGATATTCCCCATTGGATTTCTTAACTAATAGCACCGGAGAGCACCAAGGGCTGTCCGAAGGTTCAATTACCCCCAATTTTAACATTTCGTCTATTTCTTCGTTAAGAATTTTAGATAAATACGGTGACATTGGATAAGGTCTTTTTTTAAAAGGTTTAGCATCTCCTGTAACGATTGTCATTTCCATCTTATGTGTACGACCAATTCGTGTTTCGCTACTTATTTCCTGAAATGATTTAATAACCTGTTCGGCTCTAGCTCTTTGATCACTATCTAGATCATCTAATGAAAGCAAAGAGTCTTTATAATAATCTAAGGTTGGTTGTTCTAAAACGACTAAGTCTGAGTTTGAAGAACCGCTATGAACACTCCATGAATCATATCTAAAATCTACAACTATTTTAAATTGTCTGGCAAAATCTGCACCAAATATAAAAGCTTGAGGCAATGAAGGAACAACTAGTGCTTTTATAATATGACAACAATTATCTACATAAATGGGTAAGTCAACTACACCTTGCACTACTCTCTGGGTTCCATCAGCCGTACTGATTACTCTATGTTCTGAATAAGTGGTTTTTAATTTACAAAATTTTAAAATATCTATACCTTGTAAACCCACTACTGAAGAAGTTGCCCCAGAATCAAAAAGAGCCACTATAGTTTGATCAAATAACTTTACTGATATGTAAGGTCGATTATCAAAATTTTTTCTAATAAATAAAGGTGAAACATGATTAGAGTTTGTACTTGAGTTTTTATAAAATGCAGCAACAAAACTTTTCCAGGATTCCCATTCTTTAGCTGAAAAATAATTTTTAGTGATGGCCTTTGCCTTATAAAAAGTGTCACGACCATCTAAAGACACCTTATCTATTAGTTTTTTGAACACTTAGGGCACTCTCTTAGTCTCTTACCTTTATGTCCACACTTATAACAAAATACAGTCTTCTTAGCTAAACAAGTTTTAAAAGAATGGTTTTTCTCACCGCAGTTCCAACAAAGTATTTCTTTAAGTCTTGGAGAGGTAGGATTATTGGAAGTCAACGAACTAGTACTGGGTAAATTATTTGCTTGATTCAAAAATCTTTTATTCGAACTATCATTCCGATTTGGATATCTTGTATTTGAGTTATGATTCTGATTCGAAAAACTTGAACTTAAATTATTATTATGATTGAAAAATCTTTGTTGTGAAAACTGGCCTCTAAAATTATTTGTTGTCGGAAAATTATTTCTATCATTTCTATCCTGAAAATTGTTACTTGAGGAAAATGTCTCTAAAGCAGGTGGTTTTCTACCTTGATTCAAATTCAGATTTTCATCCAAAGTCTTGCAATGGTCCATCAACTCCTCAACATTTCTAATATGTGTAAGTCCTAGTTGACTTTTATATTCGTCTAATAAATTTTGTCTTGTATACTTAACTTTTGTCGGTTCTGCAGGAGAACGAGGTAATCTACTAAATAATGTATTCAAGTGAGCTACATAAATATGAACTGGCTCCCCAGGTTTCTGTTTTCTAGCTTTAATCAAATTCCAAAGGTCTTCATCTTCATCGTTGGATAAAAAGTCTTTTTTCAAACGGTCAACCAGTTGAGCCCAAGAAGTCACTTTATCCTTAATAAAAGTAAACCAATGAAAAGCATCTTTATCAAAAAGTATACCCGCCGACTTAAAAAGTTCCTCATCAGAAACATCATGAGCTCTAGACAGGAGAGAAATTCGCTCTAGAAAAGTATGAACATGTTTGCGTTCGCCAAAAAATTTGATTCCCCACTCAGAAATAGGCACCCTATGTGCATTACAAGCGATCACTGGAGCAGGCAACTGAAATTGAGGGGTCGTATTCTCGAAAGCACTAGGAAACGACGAGGAAGGTCTATAGTTCGTCTGTTCAGGTGAAGTCTTGGTAATCAAATCATCCTCAAGTTTCAAACAAGTAGAATAAACTGTTCTTTTATACTCAGTAATGTCTGCGTCACCATTCTCTGGAATCGGAAAACGTTGCGAGCGCCCATGTACATGCGCGAGGCGAGACTTTAACTTTTGAAAAGCATAATCTTTAGTATTACCCTCAAAATTTTCAACCTCTTCTAGAATTGACTGTAAAGATTTAGTGACCTCCAATTTTTCCTTCTCGAAAGTATACTCATAGGCATCAGTTAAAATCAAACAACCAGGAGCGCGTTTCTCCCTTTCTTTAGCTAAAATTCGCGTCAAAATTTGTCTCTTCTCTTTAATAGGGCGAGTGACCAATGCACCTCTAATGCCCAACTCATAATCTAATTCAAAGTCTAATAAATGACTCGCTCTAGGAGTACCAAAAGGATCCATTTTTTTTTTAAGTCTCAAAGTTTGGTTCACAAAAATTTAAAAATAAATGCGTTTTATTTTAAATCAATAAACGCAGGTTTCAAAATTAAAAATAAAAAAAAACTAATAAAAAATCAATTCAAAACTGTCACTTCAGCTTTCAAAAATAATTGCGCGCAAAACTAAAAAAAGTGGAACTAATCTACTATTGTTTCACACTATTAATAAACATTCAAAAAAAATCCATCAAAATATTGCACGCAAAAAAAAAATCATTAAAAACAAAAAAAAATATTGGACATCTTTCCAATTATTTTGTTCTTAATTCAAAATGGCTTAAGCAGAAAATTTAAATTTAAAAAAAAATTAAATTTAAACAAATAGAGGAGGATACAGGGAGTTTCTAAGTTTTTTTTTTTATATAATAATATCTAAACGACCGTCTATCATGTTTTCAAAAAAAATATTCAACCTAAAAGATAAAAAAACTTTCAATGTGGCAGCTGAAAAAGGTACTCTCATATAAAAACACACCCACCTAAATTTTAGAAAAATATTCCATTGTTTGTAACTGTATTTTTATGGAAAAGTTGAGAAAGAGATGTTAAGTGAGTAGAGTATTTGCACTACCCTTTTTTCAAAAATATTCTGAAAAGAAAAAAATTAAACTACCAATTGGTTGTTTCATAAAGTTAAATTAATTAATTTTATAAATATATTAATGCATTACTTATTTTATTAAAAGTTGTCAAAGGAAGAAAAAAATTAAATAATTTTTAGTGCACCAACGAACACCGCCGAAAAGTATTGCATCACTCTTGTACTCAAGAAAATCTATTTTCCAAAATATTAGTAGGTATCAATATCATAAAGTCGTAAATAAAATACAATAGCGCCCTAAAAAAAAATCAGTAAAATAAACCAGTTAAAAATATCATTGTAGGTATGTAGTAGGTATGGTAGGCAGAACGTATTTCACTTTCAATAAAATATAGTCAGCTGTTATACAATAAGAAAATAAATACAATGTAAATAACAAGTTCAAAATAAAATAAATCAAAAGCGCTCTGAAAAAAAATCTTAGTATAATCACTTAAATCAGTAGGTAATACCTACAACACTATATTATAATGTTTTAAAATGTACCGGTATGCATAAAAAATTTGTGTACGCAAATACAAAAAACATATGTTTATGAAAAAACAACTCTAAACCAAGGTTAAGATAGCCAGGACAGTTAAAGTTAATCTCTAATCTCCCACTCAAACTTCATAATGAAAAAAATATATTTTTTTTTTTTAAATTTAGAAAAATCTTCAAAAAAAACTCTAATAAAAATTCCCTGTCAATGTCATATTTCGGAAAGCTATATTGGTCGAGCCCCACGTTGGGCGCCATATTTTATGAGGCCCTTTTTTTTCTAAGAGGAGAGGTTTAAAAAAAATTAAAATAAAATATTATCTCTCTCTTTTTTAAAAAGGAATCACACAGCACCGGCAGCTGTTCGTCTGGTGGCATTGGGTCATGGGTTCAATAATATTAATTAAAAGATGTTAATTAACTAGGGATTTAATTAATTGGACGCCACTTAATCTTTATCAAAGAAAAGATCAAGAAAAAACTTTTAAAAAAATACAGAAAAATATTCAAACTGGCTAAATAAAATCAAAGTCTTTAAGTTAATTAATAATATTAATTAGTTTATAAAGTCTAATTAATAAGTCAAATCTTATTAATGTTTAAGCATTATAAAGTGGGAGGGGAGTCAAATTTTAAATAATAGGCAAATGTTTTAGACACATTGGGGTGATGTATTGACATAAATGTTGTGACATTTTATACAGTGTGTTATAAAAAAATACTATGAAACAGCCTTAACTATCTTAACCTAAATACCAAGTGAAAAATTCTAGAATTTTTGTTTACTCATAGTTACTTAATAACTAACCTTGTATACCACCATGTAAAATCAAATTAATACATAACTAGTACTTTTTTTTTTATCACATTAAATACCTTTAAAATGAGATTCCTCCTTCAGCTTGTTATTTTTAATAATTAAGAATAATTAAAAGTTTTAAGTTTAATTCATTAAGAAAAAAATTTCAGTTTAATCAATTAGAAAATTTAAAAGTTTATGTTAAAAAATTTAAAGAATAAACTGTTTAGTTTATAAGAAGATATCAAAGTTTAGGTTTTACCGTAAAATTCAAATAGAAAAATAGTAATTAATTATTCAGATAGGTAATCACTTATAATGGAACCAATTAGGATGTTTTATCACCATGTCAACCAAATACCTGCAAATACAGACTAGGTATTCTTTCAATCTCATAAAGCCTGAGTGCCCATATTACAAGGAGCTGCAAATCCTCACGTGACGTCACGAAATAGAAAGATGAGGTTTGTTGTGTGTGATGTTCCCTCTTAAACCTCAATCGGTTACTCATACTTGCAGTGTCGGAAACTAACCCATAGAGGTAAGATGGTCGATTTTTGTCTTACCCAGAAACTCTGGAATAAAAAATTACCCCGGTAAAAAACGGTTTCAAAAATAAAATAAAAAACAGGCAAAAACAAAACCACAGGAGAAACACTGATGTTTTTATTTGTTGAAAAAAAATCAGCTCAACTCACCCCTGTCATCCTATGGCCCCGTCAAAAATTTACGCCATTATGACTAGCGCGTTACAGCGGCCACGCCAACGCCATGATGGAAAATTGCCTTTTCTTTTCTGTAACAAGGAAAAAGATGGACTTAATTTCAAGAAAACCCTTAAATTTTTGGTTCAACAACAAGAAGAATCCTTCAGCTTGGATTTAATAAGGTAAACTTACCATTTTTTAAAATTTCATCACCAAAAAATGAAATCACTTGTCACTGCAAAAATTTTTGCTGTTTGCTGTTCAAAATGTCGAAGAAAAAGGAAAGATCGATCGGCCGACCTAATTTTTGCACCCGTTCTGGAGGGGACCAGAAAATGTGCGCCTGCGGCATACTCATTCCCTGCGATCGATACTACGGCTGAGACAACGAATAAACAATTCCCTTTATACTCAGATGTGTTAATGGAAATAAGGTGCCAACCAATAGACGACAAAATGGCGAAAAAACTTTCTAAATATTAAAGAGGACTTCCAATAAGTGTGAAACTTCATTAAAAAATATTTATGTAAAAAAGTCAATTTTCATAACTTTTATAGTTTTCCATAGCCCAAGGCTTCTTATTCTGCGGTCCAAATGTAACAGCAAAAAATTTCTATCTGCCACAATGGAACAAGGTACAGCGCATCGGCCTCGTAACCAGCAGGCCCGAGATCAAATCTCAGCAAGAGCACAATAATTGTTTTTTATTAATGTTTTAATTAGAATTTGTTAAAATAAGTTACTAAAAGAAAGAAAATATAGAAATAGGCTATTTTTAAGTGTTTTCTAAATTTTCTTTGTAGCGGAAAATAAAAACGCTACAATACCATCTATATATTAAAATTTTGCAGCTCCCTTTCATAAGCGGACACCTCCAATAAGCGGACAAAATCGACGGAACCGTAAGTGTCCGCTTATGGGAGGTTTCACTGTATATAAATTAAAGTCAAAACTACGAAAATCCATTAGTCGAAATTCAATGAGTTCAACCAAATATGAACCTTTAACGCAGTTTTTTTTGCTGAATTGCACATTGTATTAACAACCTTTGTCTGTTTTTTCACCAAAAATAAAAGTTTTTAAAATGTTTTAAAAATAAATTAAAACATTGCGTTACAAAACACGAATATAATTTTCTACTAGCAGCGATTGTATCTATTTCGTTAGCAATGATATAGCACAAAAAAAAGAACGAAGGCTACGGGGGTTGCTGGACATGACGTCAAGAAAGTGGAGGATCTCAGACCACTAGTTTTACCAGCCCTAGCCCTGGTTCATGATACTTTTTACTATATTTAATTTTTTTAGATTTATACCAACGTTGCTTTAGTTTAGTTCGTTTAGCTCTTGTGCTCTAATCTTGAATTATAAAATTTAAATATTTGTGCATTAACATATTAAAATATTTTCTATTTTTTACACCGACAATGAGAGCAGTTTAGCATACAAATTGTTTTTCCTGGAATCCAAACCGTTCGCTCCATGTTCTGTATAGTGTACTAAGGTCACTTGTTTTCAAAATTAATCTTCCTTACATTAAATTTTCACAATTTTAATAACTTTCGTAATTAACGTATAAAAACCCTATCAAAGTCACTTTTTTTCCGGTCACAAGTCTAAAAAACTGTACAAATGGAATAAATTATTTTTCGTTCGCCACATAGGAAAAAAGCGAGATTTTGCATTTGATCTGTTTCAGAAAGGTGCATTTTGTTGGAAAAATCAAGGAAACCCTCGATGCAAAAGGCGTAGCAATTGGCATCTTCCTTGATATAAAAGGAGCATTTAACAATGCACTACCCAATTCCCTATTTGAATCAGCGTGTGAATCACAGGGTTCATCAGGTGCACACTCAAAAATCGAGTGATTGAAACCACTCTTAACGATGTGATGGATGGTAGAGCTGCTAGAAGCTGTCCACAAGGAGGGGTTCTGTCTCCCCTCCTGTGGTCTCTGCTTGTCGATGATCTTCTTGCTAACTTAGAATCGCTGGATGTAGAGGTATTGGGCTACGCGGATGACGTAGGAGCAATCATTCGAGACATTCCAGAAGAAAAATTCTATGGAAAGATACAAGAAGTACTAAACACGGTGAAAGACTGGTGTGATAGGGAATAGATGTCTGTAAATCCCAGCAAAACAGTCATTATACCGTTCACCCGTAAAAGAAAGCTAGACTTCCTGACTCCTTTGGAACTTAACGGTAAAATAATTCCATTTGCATCAGAGGGTAAATACCTCGGGGTCACTCTAGATAAAACTCTCACCTGGAATGCCCATTTGGAAAAGGTAACCCGCAAAGCAACACTGTCCCTATGGACGTGCAAAAAAAATTGCGGAAAAACCTGGGGCACTAGCCCCAAACAAATGTACTGGCTGTATATAACAATCATTAGACCAATGATTTGCGTACGGCGCAATAGTCTGAACCTCAAGAGCCAAAGTAACCAGCTTACAACGATAGGCCAGTCTTACCATATGTGGTGCAATGAGCTCTAGCCCATCGGCTACGCTTGAATGCTTACTAAACTTACCTCCGTTTCACATTTTCTTAGAGGCGAAGGCACGAAGCGCAACTTATAGAACAAGGGCCAACCTCCAGGATGGCAGGGCAAACAAAGTGATATCAACAGCCCTAATTAGGGAACAAGAGTTGAATTCAACTCTAGGAATGATATCCGACGTCATGCCCAACACGGTGTACAGCAGAAAGCTATACAAGATTATACTCCCAGAAAGGGAAGAATGGTTAAAGAACAGGACCAATTTTTCAAACAAGGATAGCTTCTGGTATACCAACGGATACAAAGTGTCATCAGGCGTTGGATCTGGAGTTGTTAGAATCCAAGAAAAAGTCGAGATTCAACATAGTCTCGGCCAATTGGCTACTATATTTCAGGCCAAACTAGGTCAATAAAAATCTTCACCGACAGTCAAGCAGCCTTAAAAGCGCTTGATTCCTACACGGTCTCATCGAGAACCGTAAGGAACTGCAGGGACCCGCTGAATGCGCTTGGTAGCGCTAATCAGGTGTCATTATTATGGATACCAGGGCAT
The DNA here is from genome assembly GCA_963576565.1 of Aspidapion aeneum. Taxonomy (NCBI): domain Eukaryota; kingdom Metazoa; phylum Arthropoda; class Insecta; order Coleoptera; family Brentidae; genus Aspidapion; species Aspidapion aeneum. Next base: position 55,372,863 of record OY755044.1, on the reverse strand, counting down.
TTTTGGACACAAGGAAAATGAGGCCGCAGACCAGGCAGCGAGGGAAGCGGCGTCTGCCGAATTTATCGGCCCCGAACCAGCCCTGGGGATATCATACAATGCTGCTAAATTAACCATATTGGGTTGGATGGAGAACAGCTTTCAACAATACCAGAACTGGCTCACTCTAAAGAGTTCATTAAAGGACCTTGTCAGAAGAGAGCTAGAAATGTCATTGGACTTACCAGAAAGGAGATCCGTATAGTGACTGGACTCTCACTGTCGACTAAGACTACCCATGCACAGAATGGGAATAACAGAAGAGACCGAATATAGAATCTGTATGGAGGATGACGAAACAGTTAGACATGTACTGTGCGAATATCCGGCTATTGCATGTTTACATCAAAACACTTTCGGTAAACCTTAGATTGATTCAGAAGATCTGAACAGTTTCTCACCCAAACTGATAGCTAACCTTTTTGGAGGATTAGGCATACAGTAGTAAGAAACCACTCAAAAGTGAGCCACAATAGAGTTAATGGTCGCAGTGGAAGGGCAGCAAGGCCCACTCACATATGAATCGTCATCAACAAATAACTTTACAATTAAAATTTTTCTGTATAAAAGGAACCCGTTAACCCATTAAGGACATATTTTTTCAAGAAATATACTTAATTAATCCTTTTCGACGTACCTGTATTTCTATTTTTCTAGACCGTCCAACAATGCAATGGCTAGAAAAGGTACCTTTTGTTTTCGGCGAAAAATTTTTTTTCAGATAAAGCCGAAAATGTGTTATTTGGGCGTATTTTCATCTATCATAGCAATATAGTCGTGATGTCTGTCTTTGTCTGTGTGTATGTCTGTCCGTAATACGATAGCTCCTAAACCGCTGAACTGATCTTCATGAAATTTTCAGGTGAAATAGGGTTCGATACTGTAACGAGCTGATTAGATTAGGTAAAAATTCATTGCTAATGACAGTTTTTTGTCAGTTAAACAATTTAATAAATGCTAACGTTTTAACGAAGCGTCGCATCAATATGCAGTTTTCAAGGTATAGTAAAGTACATTTTTCTAAACGTGATAATCAAAAACTTCGTAGGAGCTTTCGTTTCGGGTAGGAAGGTATTAGATCCATGATGGATCCATTCAGTGGCGTATATAGAAAAAAGTTTCGGGGTGGGCCCGAGACAGTTTTGGGGGGGCCCGAGACCTCATGAGGCTGTATTTTATGATATTTTATGTTTGTATTCATGAAATATGTGGAAAATACCCAAAAAAATCATAGCTTCGGGGGGGGGGCCTCAGGCCCCCCCGTATATACGCCACTGGATCCATTTATTTTTTTGATGGTCGCGAAGCCGAAAATATCTATCGCGGTGGAAACGTATATTAAATTAATTTTCGGGCTAGTCCTCAGAAAGGGATCATGGTTAGACTTTATTAGTACGGTTCAACCAAAATGGATGTACAGAGAATGAAATAAAGATGATGAAAACTGAAAAGGAAATATGAAATGTGGTTACCCACTTTAGAAAACTAACTGCCAATTTGGGATGGAGGATAAAAGGTGGAAAGTACAAAAGGTCGAAAGTACAAAAGGTCGAAAAAATAAGGTCGAAAATACAAAAGGTCGAAAGTACAAAAGGTCGAAAGTACAAAAGGTCGAAGAACAAAAGGTCGAAAATACAAAAGGTCGAAAATACGAAAGGTCGAAAATACGAAAGGTCGAAAATACAAAAAGGCGAAAATACAAAAGGTCGAAAATACAAAAGGTCGAAAGTACAAAAGGTCGAAAAATAAAAGATTAAAACTAATCAAGTCGAATTGCCCTGCCCAGGCGAGGTGGTCCAGGAGTCAAGTGTTTACTAAAAAAAAACTACCTTGATCTCGCCAGGAAAGTTTTTTTTTATATACTAACTTAACCGGGTCAGGTTGGGATAGTAACCTAACCTATCCTCGGCCCCGGGTCCACCTCGACTGGACAGGTCAATTCGACTTAATACGGTAAATTGGTATTTTTAATATTTTATATTTTCGTTCTTTTGTACTTTCGACCTTTTGTACTTTCGACCTTTTGTACTTTCCACCTTTTGACCTTCGACTTTTTGTACTTCCGACCTTTTGTTTTTCGACCTTTTGTACTTTCGACTTTTTGTACTTTCGACCTTTTGTATTTTCGACCTTTTGTACTTTCGAAGTTTTGTACTGTCGACCTTTTATCCGCCGCCCGCCAATTTGCAGTATCAGCTAGGGTAGACTAGAGTCCCTGTATGTTGACATATTTATATGTCAACATACATAGGGTGGACCAATGAAATATATAGGAAGTAACTGGAACGGCCACAGCTATACATTACGTATATGGGATATTGAGGCAAAAATTTTCAGTGATGATGAGTTTTTTCAGAGTGAGAACATACAGTGAATGCTAAGCAGTGCAACCTTTGTCTCTCGAGTTTTAATCACCGGTGGTATTCTGTGAGCCTAACAAAGAGATTAGAGGCTTATTGAAATAAAGCCAGGCTATAATAGTTCTAGGCACAATTTTGACACCTTCACATTGTAATATCAGCTGTGATCAACACACGGCCTTTGTTTACTATATGAACCGGAATAAATAGTGCCTTCTTTTATTAATTGAAAATAAACGACGAAAGTTTTAAATTCGACTTTGGTATGGCAATTTTGAAGGATCAACTGTCAGTTTTCAATGTGAATTTTAAATTCGACTTTGGTATGGCAATTTTGAAGGATCAACTGTCAGTTTTCAATGTGAATGTGTCAAAATAGTGCCTGGCACAATTATAGCCTGGCTGTATTTCAATAATTCTCTATTGTCATTTGTGATATGTCATTAAAGCGTTTGTCAATATTGTCAGTATATTTTTGAAATTGTTTTTCTTGACCAAAAATGAGAACACGATGCGTTGCTTGTAAAAACGGGTTTTATAGGAGTGAAAGCCGGTTTCCTTTTTGAAGTAAGTAGCTTTGATTATTAAAAAAACTTTATTAGTACCTAATCGCAGGAAAAATCCAGTTATAGATTAAAAATCATCAAACGTCCGCGAACTTTTAAAACCACAGAATATCATCGGAGAGTAAAAGTAAAAAATGAAAGGTTCCCCTGCGTAGCGTGCGCTTTCTACAAAAAATATCATAATTTTTGCTATATATATAGAGAGCATTGGGGTAGACTAGAGTCCCTGTATGTTGACATATTTGGATATATTATATATCCAAATATGTCAACATACAGGGACTCTAGGGTAGACTAGGGTCTGAAACAAAAATCTAACATGACTACGGAGACAGCTAAAGTGAATCGTATGCGGAGTAGGTATCCTAAGCCCAGGTTTAATATTAAATATAAAAGGAATTTTTCGAGGTGTAGTCAAAGACTAAATAAATTAACTTTCGGGTTAGTCCTAAGAAAGGTGTCATGGTAGCCGCAGAAATACCGGGTGGGCCAAAAAAAACCGGACAATTTTTTTTCAACTTTTATACTGTACAATCGATGTTAATGGAACAAACTGCATTTGGCAGAGAATTAATTAGAGTTTTGACTAAATATTTTTTTTATCCGCCGTCTTAAAATCGAAGATGGCGGACGAAATTAAATTGTACCCTTCAAAGATCTCGTTTATTCTTGTATTGCTAACATTTTAATCAATAACTTAAATACTTTTTTTAATTAGTAAAAATGCTGCATTCTTTCCACCCACAACAAGGCACAAATTAGTAAAATCGGTTAATTGGTTCTAAAAAAATAATTTTAGTTTCAACCATTATTTTGCATAATATACGATTGCCTTGCCAATCATGTCTGCATTTATTTCCTTATAAATTCATTAGTACTGAACCGATTTGAATGAAATCAAAAATATTCTGGTTAGAATTGATTGCTTTTAAAAGATCTTGATCAAAGTTAATCGCCATCTTAAAATTTAAGATGATAATTGATTCTTCAAAATGGCGTGTTTATTCTTATTTTTCGAAAATGTTTTAGTTTTTTTTTTAATTTGTAGAAAACCTCTACTTTTCTCTCAAATCGGTGTGGTGGTTCTGAAAAAATCTATTTTTGTTTCAACCATTGTTTTACAGATTATACGATTGCATTTCCAATCCTGTCTGCATTCATTTTTTTATAAATGCATTATTACTCAACCGATTTTAGTAAAATAAAAAACTTTATAGTGCAAACTGATTGAAAGATCTATATTGTCAACCATGATGTTTTTATTTTACTAAAATCGATTCAGTAATAATGAATTAAAAAAGAACTTATAATGGTAAAAACAAAATCAGATTTTGTTACTTTGTTCCTTGTTAAGCGGAAGAAAAGTCGTGCTTTTCTATAATTTAAAAAAAAACTAAAACATTCTCGGAAACTAAGAATCAACGTGTCTCTTTCAAGGGTCAAGTATGATTCTGTCCGACATCTTAACTTTAAAGATGGCGACAAATTCCAATTATAATCTTTAAAGAATAGTCAATTCGCACCACGATTTTTTTTATTTCACTAAAATCGGTTTAATAATAACTGGTTAAATAAATAAAATTTATAAGAAAATAAATGCAGACAGGATTGGCAATGCAATCGTATATTCTTTAAAATAATGGTTGAAATAAAAATAGATTTTTTTAAAAACCACCACAGCGATTTTTCGGGTTTGTACCTCACTGTGTGGGAGAAAAGTAGTGCTTTTCTGTAAATTAATTTTTTTGGAAAGTAAGAATAAACACGCCATTTTAAAGAATCAAATATTCTGTCCGCTATCTTAAATTGTAAGATGGCGATAAATTTTGATAATGATCTTTAAAAAGCAATTAATTCTCACCAGGATGTTTTTTGTTTTATCAAAATCGGTTTAGTAGTAATGAATTTATAAGGAAATAAATGCTGACATGATTGGCAAGGCAATCGTATAATATTCAAAACAAGGGTTGAAACAAAAATATTTTTTTTAGAACCACCAAACGAATTTTGCTAATTCGTACTTTCTTGTGCGTGGCAAGAATACTTTTTTACTGCTTAAAAAAAAATAATTAAAACATGCTCGCAACATATGAATGTCCGCCATTTTGGATTTTGAGACTCTGATTAATTTTCTGCTTAGTGCTTTTTGTCCCAATAAAGTAGATGGTATAGTCCAAAAGTTATAATGAAAAAAATATTGTCCGGTTTTTTTTTGGCCCACCCGTTATGTTTTCGCCTTGTTTTTGGTTGCACCGTACTGATGAACTCTAGCAAGGCGGAAACATATGTCTGATACTACCGTGACCCCTTTCTGAGGGCTAGCCCAAAAATTAATTTACACTTGCGTGCATAGAAATCGGCCCACTGTAAATTGCACCCCAGATCATGCAGGAACCACCTCCATAAGCACTCCGCTCTTCAAAGCAGCAATCTGCAAATCTCTCTCTTGGTCTTCGGTACACTTTCCTTCTTCGGTCGCTACCATGGAGGCATATTTTGGACCCATCTGAGAACAGAACAGATCCCCATTGTTCCAACGTCCAAGTCAGATGATCCTGTGCAAAATGCATGCGTGCTTGCCGATGAGCTGGAGTCAGTTTTGGACCAAGCGCAGGTGTTTTAGGGGACAGGTTATTTTCCTGCAGTCTTCGTCTTACTGTCCACTGAGCTGTCGTTGCACTTGAACGGCATTAATGTGACGATGTTTTAATGTTGTTGGCACAATAAAGCGGTCATCACGAGCGGTTGTAAAAAACCTTCTGCCTGTTCCAGGTCGCCTATGAAAATCTCCAGTCTCCTCATACGGCTGGTACACTCTTCGTACCGCTGCGCGAGTCATATTCAATTGTCTGGCAACAGCTCGCTGACTATGTCCATTTTCGATAGCAATAACTTGGGCAGATTTTTGTGGTGTAGTATGCATTAAATTTACACACTTGAACACTATTCAGATTTTGAAAAACGAATAATATGTAAATTTCAGTTGCAAACGCAATTTGACAAATTTGTTATTTTCTTTGTGTGCATTTTGTGTCCTATTATAGAATCAGGTAGGTATTCGTGGGTAGAGGACAGACCAAAAAGAAACTAAGGTACCTTTGGCAACGTTTCGGATGTAATTAATCCTTTTTCAAGCCCTAAAAACAATGAACAGGTTCTATAATTTTACATGAAAAAGAAATGTAACAAAATCTAATAACATCACTTTGAGACAGGCCATCGATTTCAGTTTGAAGAAGTCAAAATTCTAGACATGGAAACTCAATCCTATAAAAGAAAATTTAGTGAGATGATTCAAATCAATATCCATGACACAGTTAACATCAAGACAGATGCTGATGGATTAAGTGGAATTTATAGGAATATATTGAACAAGTACAGGAATGAAGCTTTAAACACCTAGTTCCTAAATTGTTTCTACTTACTATTGCTTATGTTCTAATATAGTGTTGACCTACTGTGATATATATGTTTAGTTTGTTAAATATTAAGTAATGTCCTTTTATAATTTAAAATTAATGTAGTTTAAATTTTTGTTTTTTAGCAAAAGGATTTTATGAATGATAGTTTTAACCTTACGTGTTTATTGGTACCATAAGTGTAGTATTTTGTTTATTTTTATTTTTATGTTTTGTTAGATTCGACAGGTTAAAGATCATTGTCGTTTAGATGGTAGTAAATTTTAACCTCATATTTTTATAATAATAACAATTCATTTGTTTATAAAAAGTAATTAATACTCACCCCTGTTCGCTGTACTTATGGACCCAAGAAACATTTCTATCTGAGTAAGTTTACTTTGGACTATAGATAGATAATAGAGAATAATCCTAGGTTTAACATGTAAACATAAAAAAAAAGTCAAGACAAAAAAATGTTATTAGATTTTGTTACATTTCTTTTCCATGTAAAACTATAGAACCTGTTCATTGTTTTTAGACGAAATCTTGCAACTAAAAACACCAAAAAAAAGGTCATCCTGTATGAGGGGGCGGCCGATACGACACAAAGGCGCCTCTCCCACCTATGGGGCGCCACTACCCTCGGGGCGGGGGGGGCGGCGAACCACCCGCGCCCCCCCCCCACGCTACGCCGCTGCAAACAGCATATTTCTTTTTTTGATCTGATGGATAATTCTTTAAAAAAATATAGTTAAATTCAAAAGTTTACAGTGGGCCGATTTCTATGCACTCAAGTTTATTTAGCTTAGACTACACCTCGAAAAATTCCTTTTATGTTTAAATATATGTTTCTTGAAACATTTCCATTAAACCAGTTAAAATGTAACGAGTGACCTTAAACAGGCAGGCGGCCTGCAAAGGAGACAAAGGACCTATTATTATGCTGCTGTGCAAAATGTGCTAAGTGGTGCTAATTGGAGCTTTGTCCTGCAAAATGCCCCTTGTAAATTTAAACTGAGAAAGAAGTTATGAAAGATTATGAATACCTATTTAGGCAACCAATAGGTAAATTGTTTTAGTTTTAAATCTTATAAATAAAATATCAAGACTCTGTACTTTCCAGTTACTGCATTTTCATGTTGAACTACAACACGATTTATTTCCAAACTAGGGAGGTGGTAAAATTTTTAGTGTACTTTGACACGAGCCCAGTGATACTAACTTTTTGGTATAGTAAAAAGTTATGACGTTTGTTTTTCAAAGTTTGGATGCTTTGTTCTTTGTTACATAGGGTTTTTTAAATAAATTTACAATTATTTTAAATTTTTTATTAACTAATTTGTTTTTAGAATAAATTGTAGAGCAAAGTGATCACTTAACCCGACCACTTTGCCCCATGACTTGTCACTCTACCTTAAATATTAAGACCAAAATAAATTCCACTTACTTCCAGTGGCGGTTATTCAATAAGGGCTGCGTACATACAGTAATATATTTTTTTTTACGACAGAATATGTATCTCACCTCACCTTACTAATTAGGAACGTACATGCCTACAACATTTGTAGAATTGGTACGAGGTGCAAGCCTGTGTTTTTCATATCCTTGTTTACTATTCGGTCTCTTGTCGTGGTGTGATGGCCGTTGTGTGCTGTGTAGAAGCGCGGTGGATTTTGTCGGGCCTGTTAATCAAACTCCCCCGAATAAAGGCCGGATGAATACAGATTTTATCGCATATTAAAATTGATATACCTAACTATTCAACTGACGTCACAGCTAAAATTTTAGAAAATCGGGGTAGTTTCCCGTTTATATTAAAAACAGATGGGAACTGCAAATTTGTACTTAGTTGAGTGTACAATTTACGGTATTACGGTACTTTTATGAGGGAATATTTATTTTAGTGTTTGCCAAAGCAAAGGTATTTTTGATATAAGTAATTGAATGTTTTGCCAATAAAAAGACAGACGCATTGAACTTGTATATATAAAAAAAAAGAAGTGACTGTTACCAAAGACCATCTATTACCTAGGTATATAGTATATGTACACAATTTAATTTAAAAATAAAACTTAAAAACCTGTGTTTTACGCCCGATTAATGTGACTTGACAAAATCTAAAAATTGGCTAAGTTTTTTTTATTTTTAACACTTTTTTTAAAATTTGTCTTTGTTCCCCACTTTGCAGAACCACCACTTTTGAACCTTACACTGCTTATTTCTTTACATTTTATCAAATAAAAGTAATTTGTAACCAGCAGAATTCGGTAAAAAGAAACAACCTTAGCATCAAAGGATGTGTTATAATTTATCTAAGCTACCAGGGTAGGTATTCTGGGTCTTGAACAATGTGATAGTTCTCATCACATGCTTTGACCAATGGCAGGCTTTAAATTAGCTCCGGGCCGTCACGTGCTATGCGAAAAGACCTCCATTGCGCAAGCTTCTCCTACGATCCGACCCAGGATCGTTCAGACGGTACCCGGGCAGGACAACAGATTTCACTTCAAACTCGTAAAATTCACTAACTCTGAAGAGCGGGCGACTATGCCATTGGTCCAGATAAGTCAGTTCGCACAACAGGCAACCGCTTAGAGTTTACTATTGGTCAAAGCGTGTGATGTGGATGGTCACATCGTTCAAGACCCAGAATAGCCGCCCAGGAGCTCTTTACTCTTGTTGATCTCATCGAATCACTGCAGCAGAGAGGCAACCATGTTAAATCAAGTCTATCGTTATAAATTTAACACAACCTGGTGCTCACAGCACTCGTTAGAACTCATCGTAGCTGTAGGTCAAAAGCAACCGTAAGTTAGGTCAAGTCGCTCGTTATGGGTGGCGGAACAAAAATCGAAAGACAAATGATCGAAAGACAAAAGATCGAATACAAAAGATCGAAAAACAAAAGATCGAAAAGACAAAAGATCGAAAACCACAATTTGCCTTTTCGATCTTTTCTTTTTCGATCTTCTGTATTTTCAATCTTTTGTCTTTCGATCTTTTGTCTTTCGATCTTTGTTCCGCCACCCGCTCGTTATATATCTAAGTATGGTGCTGCTTTTTTACTCTTACTATACGTACTTTCACGCCTCGTATAAGCCAATGTGATGTTGACTGGGGTATCTATATTATGTATGAATGTGTGTCCATATTACAAAGTGTGCTGTATGGGTAGTCAATAATAATGATATGTTTAAGACGTCAAAAATTACATGACGAAAAAGCCTAAAAAAGTGGTTTGGTTGATGACCTTTTCGACATAAAAAACACATCATTTTATGGCTCTTCCTACCTGGGTTGTTCCACCAGCCCACTAAATAAAATCACTATTTTGTGATATTATGTATAGATAGACATAATTCCACTTCATATGCACACATGGGGTCCTATCCAAAAATAACAGGTGGAGATGAACCCCTTTTCAGGTCAGGAGGACGTCAAAGAAGAAGTCAAGCTGCGCTCACAAGTGGCTTCGACCCTTACAAGTGCAGCAACGGTGAAAAGCAAAGAAATTTAATTGCTCGTAGAAGGCTTTTAAAATATTGTTACGGGTTCACAACGACAAATTAAAACTCGCAATTGTTGAAAACGATACGTCAATTTATTTCGACAAATTATGTACAAAAACACGCACTTAAACTTACTAATAACTTGGTAATAATTCACTACTATAATCGGTCTATTTACTTACAGCACGTTATCTGTGACTGACTGCCTGGTGCGCGATCCCGACCCTATATATAGGATCGTCCATCTCTCTCGAACTTTCCGGCAGCCTTCGACGTCCGGAAAGTTCCCGCACTACCGCGACCGCAAGCCACAGACAACGCAACTAAAACCTAGACTAAGAATACAACCTTAAGATAAATCGACCTAATACTACAGTAAACCTAAATAAATTCCAATTATAAAATTTAAATAACTTAAATTTGTAACAATATTTTAATGTTTGGTGAATAATTAAAACGAAAAAATATCGATTTTAAGTTTGGCTATTTAAATTACAAAATTTATATGAAAGAAAAGTAAGACAATATACAGTGGCGCACCCAGAAATATGTCATGGGTGGCATGGCCGAGGCATTTGAGGGTGGCTTGAGGCCTCATGGTGTCACATTTTATTTTATTTTATATTTTTTATTTATGAAATAGGAAGATATCTAAGAAAATCGTGGTTTAGAAAGCCCGGGCCCCGAAGCCCCGCCCTAAGTGCGCCCATGCAAAATGTATGCACAAAACTGCCGGAGAAGCATAACTGTTTTTTAAAATAGAACTCAGTTTCCAAATATACTCTAACTGCGTTGATTTCTTGTCCATTCACCGTCATCACAGAAAAACTGTAGCTGAAGCTAGTTTTTCTGTGCCGTCAACAACAACTTTTATAAATAGTCAAGTTCTAAACACGGGTTTTGGTTAAGCATACCATATTTGATGCAGTAGGGGCTCGTAACTTTCGCAATATGTAACGCAGGATTTTTTTCCGCAATTTTTATACCCACATGTAAAAATAAAAATATATTAATATGCTAAAAATTCAGTAAAATCAGTGAAATCAGGTAGGTGGTAGGTTCATAATGATGCAGTTGCAATTCAATTTTAATTTTACTGCTTGTGTGTGAGGCAAATTTATCTATCCTTTAAATTTTGTTACCACGAATATGTAATATGTTAAATGTACACTTTGTTTTTAACCTAAAGCCGGTTTATTTACGTTCAATATAGAAAACGGCCTTTCAGAGTTTAAAAAATATTTTTTGTCATCGCCGTTCCACCAGTAAAACACACCCTGCATCGTAAAAAGAAAACATTGTGCAAAATAATTAAAATAAAAACCGAATCCGAACTCTTAGTAAACAATACGCCGGTAACCGGATACTATTTAAATAATGTACGCATGTTCAATACCTGCTTCTTTGCCCTACCAAAGCATGCAACGTTATCATGACAACCAACGGACGCCTTCACTCCGCGACATATCGAGTAGACACAGGCAAACAAAAAACAAAAATCGTTTCAACAATGCTTGTCTGTATGCTGGGCCCGAATTCGCTGCATTCTGTACACCGAAGACTTCGATAGCGATATGTTTTGTTGCCTGCTAATTGCAAAATATAGAAAGAGAGGACGACATGTCGCTATAGAATTCGACAGTACAGAATCCCCGGCGAGGAACCCTTAGGGTTTTTTATCGGTTAATAGGTAATAAGGTGACCAACCGCCCGTTCGGTTTTTGTCTGTCTTAGATTATTCTATTTAGTCGGGAAAAAAGAGGTAAGCGCTTGACGTGCGTCATTGGGCAAGCCGCCACTGATTTGATGGGGTTATAGAATCCGAAGTCCTTAGTAAAATAGCTCTGACCTAAAATGTTAAACCCAAATCCCTTTAGTTAAAGTCCGCAAACAAGTTTACTTGGTGAAAACAAGAAAAATAGTTACCTTACTCAAACTCGGTAGGCTCCATAAGACTTCAAAATGTTATTTAATCCTCAACTCGTGACGTCAAATTGTACTAACCGATTTGGTGACTATTGGTCTGGTAGAGCCACAAACTTTTTGTGTGTGATCAATTATAAGTATTTTGACTAAAACAAGATTACTACTATTTTAATAAAGTTGGAAGAATACAAAAAAACTACATACAAGAAAAATAGTTACTTTACTCAAACTCGGTAGGCTCCATAAGACTTCAAAATGTTATTTAATCCTCAACTCGTGACGTCAAATTGTACTAACCGATTTGGTGACTATTGGTCTGGTAGACCCACAAACTTTTTGTGTGTGATCAATTATAAGTATTTTGACTAAAACGAGATTACTACTATTTTAATAAAGTTGGAAGAATACAAAAAAAATACATTTTTGTAGAATTTTTTTTCTTGAAATAAAGCGAAGAAATTTGAAAAAAATATAAAAATATTTTTTTTTTCATGATCTCAATTTTTTTTTCATGATCACTTTTTAGCACATTTTTTATAAGCGGGTAATTTTTACAATTTGACACTTTTTTGACAGCTGTCATATGTACATTTTTTTTTCAATAGAACATCCTGTATATTTGTTATTTTTGAAACCTACAAAAAATATCTCTAAAAACACCAGAATAATAAAATTACTTTCTAGTTCATCGTACCGGTGGGAGGCAAGATTCTCCAAATCTTTACTTGAGGAAACCATTAAAAACTCGACCGTTAATGGTGACAATGGGTCACCTGCTAAAAAATAAACAAGTCACGGCAAAGTCAAACAAGCGCACTTGGGTATGAACTGCGTCGCTGATTCCTGATAACTAACTAGTAGGAGGGTATAGAGCAGTGTTGCCAGACCTTTCTGACTACTTTCCTATAACTAAGTGACAAAAACCCTTCATATCCTTCAAAACAGTAACGGATAGGTGCTTGACACCAAACCAAAAAAAACTTTATACCATGAACAATTTTTTTTTAATGGAAGGAAAAACCAAACAAATAAAAGATTTAAAACCTTCAATCCTTCAATAGTCAAAATTTTTGTTCAAACACCTTAATATTGAAGGAAAACCTTCAAATCTGCAACACTGGTATAGAGTAGGATATCACTGTAGATTTAATAGTCTAGAAATAATGCGCATTTTAAAATTGCTTTGGGTCTCACCGACTCATGGTCGCCAGTTAGGGGTTAAGTTTATGGTAGGCACTCTATGTGGGCAAAATACACGCTTGGGTCCAAAGTACATGACGGTCAGTTTGCCGAATCTGTCTGCAAACGATGTTCAAGGTCAAACTCGCTGTTACGCCACCACTTGTGCTGGGCAGAAAGCGCGCCTATCGTTATATTGGATTTTATATGCTTTTAGAGCTATTTTCTTTACGCAAATTAAATTTTATGCAAAATTGAGGCATTGTACATTTGAAAATATTGTCTTTACAGGGATGATTAATGATTTTATATTTGAAATATCTGTTAAAGTGAAAAAAAAACTACACATAATAATGTCGTAGTACCTATACAGGGTGTCCCATAACTTAGGGGCCATATGCCAACACGTGATAGAGGAGGTCATGTCTGATAAAAAAGTTCCTATAATGCATGGGTCAAAAATCTTTCTTTGTAGAGATACAGAGCATCAAATTTGGCAATTTTTTTAACTTTTTTGATAATAACTTTTTCAAAAAACGCAGTAAAAATATGAAATTGGGTATAGTCGTGTATCAGAACAGGAGCAATCAATTGAAATAAAACTTATTTTAAAAAACATTAGTCTGTCAATTTTTTTAGAAAAAACTATTTTTTTGGTATAACCTTTTATAAATGCCATATTAAAAGCAATTTTTTTTTTATATTTTTTGTTAATAAAAACAAACCTTTAGTGACACATAATAATATATAAAATATTATTGATATTTTATAAGTAAGCAAAAATTAATTAAAAAAAAAAGATTATTTTTTATACATTTATGGAGGTAATTTTGACAGCCTGTATCTTCTTAACTTGTAATTTTATTAAAACAGGGAGTATCACATTTTTAAATCACAATTAGCTGAGTATTCAGCTGTCTGTGATAGATTTTATTTTTCCTCTAACATTAAAAATCCTATATCTTAAAAACAGATGTGTGTTGACCCCATGTTATATAAACTTTTTTTCAGAAATAACCTCCTCGCTATCACCTGCTGCACTATGGCCCACAAGTTATGGGACACCCTGTATAATTTGTCCAATTGTTTTAAAAGTATGTAAGGAAATTATTTTGCGATGAAAATTAAAAACGGAAATATAGGTAGACGAAAAATTTATTGATTTATTTAAAAAAGGAAAAGCACAAATATTATTCTTAACAAATAGACAAAAAACAAAGAGAAAAAAATGCACATAATATATAGTTTAATTATTACAACCGCTTTTTAAAGCATGTTAAGAAATTATTAATTAGATACTTAAAAAACGGGAATATAGAACATAAAAAAAGTATTTATTATTACATTTTTAGAAAAATACAGAAAAGAACAGATACATACTGGTCCGTACACCACTGTATATAAAAATTGTGTCGTCCCAAAATTTAAATAATAAATTAATAATTATAATTTGTTATAATTTTAATTCTAATTTCTTTGAATCAATCAATCATTTAGTTTCTTCGATTCTATTGCTTTCTAATTTCATTCGACCGCGCAAAAATCAATCCTTTTTTTTGTTTCAACTGAGCGCGACGCAGCGATCCCGAAAAAGTGCATATAAAAATACTTTATCAGTACAAATTTTTCTGCTCGACTGAAAACATTTTAAGAATACCTACGTCTTCTTATTTTTAACTTTGTGCTCAAAATAACTCAAACCATTCAATTCAATTCAATATACTACAGAGTGATTCATCTGGAGGATTCTTACGATTACGCCACGAGGTGATCCGTGATTACGCCATCAACCAAAGACGAGACGAGGAGGTAGGCCTACCCAGGGAAGAAAACATCAAGAAACCGGTAAGTTGGGATAAAGAAAAGGCCGTATTAATTTTTCTTACAAACCCTGAGCGAGTTCACTTTAAAGCTTGCTGTCTATCGAAGGAACTAACATCGCTGAAAAATTATTTAGGAAACGTTAATATAATTTATTGGCCCATACGAGCAGATTGGACTACTCATAGGGTTTTTTAAGTAAGAAAATATTAATCGATAGTTTTAGATATTTAATTTCTCGGTATTTTTTTTTATCCTATCTTTCGATACTCTCAATATTTTCTTCTTCAATTTTTATCGATATTTTGGATCGACATGAATATCGATATATCGATATTTTTTCGATATTTGGAAGTATTACCTACTCAAGTAAAAAACCTCAACTCAATTTACTTTAAAAAAGAAAAATAATAATTTTATTTGTTTTATTATTTTAATATAAAATTCCAAGTAGGTATTTTTCTAAAAGTGACGATATTATTTTGTCTCACGCGAACACAATTTATTGTTGATTTTAGTGCACAGTTTTTTAGCAAAGGTGTTTTTTATTGGATATGGGTATAACCATATACTTAGTATAGTAAATTGGTATACACTTTGAATTTTCAAAATAGTTTTTTTCTCAATTGGTTTTTTTGGATTGCTACTCTAAGCGTCCATACATGCAACAATTTTTTTTTGAAAACTAAATTTTCTAATTTGCAATTTTGGATTGCTACTCGAAGCCGTCCATACTTGCAACATTTTTTTTTGAAAATTGAATTTTCTAATTTTGCGATTTTCTCAATTTTTGTTTTTTTTTTAATTCTCAATTTGTTTTGGATTGCTACTCGAAGCCGTCCATACTTGTAACTTTCTTTTTAGAAATTTAATTTTATAATTTTGCAATTTTCTTTATTTCGATTTTTTCCAAATTCTCAATTTGTTTTGGATTGCTACTGGAAGTCGTCCATCCTTATAACTTTTTTAGAAAATAATTTTTTTCTAATTTTGCAATTTTCTCAATTTCGATTTTTCCAAATTCTTAATTTGCTTTGGATCACTTCTTAAGCGTCCATACTAGTTTTTTCTCAATTGTTTTTTTTCAATTGCTACTCTAAGCGTCCATACTTGCAACATTTTTTTTTTGAAAATTCAATTTTCTAATTTTGCGATTTTCTCAATTTTTGTTTTTTTTTAAATTCTCAATTTGTTTTGGATCACTTCTCGAGATCGTCCATACTTATATTTTTTTTTTTTAAATATTATTTTCTAATCTTGCAACTTTCTCAATTTTTAATTTTTTTATTAATTCTCAATTTGCAACGATTTCTTTGAAAACTCGATTTTGTAATTTTTTAATTTTCTCAAATTTTTAAATTTTTTCTCAAATTCTTAATTGGTCTTGATTTTTACGAATAAACCATGGCTGACGAACTTAAACAAATTCAAAATTTACGCCAAACGGTGTTTCAAAAACTTAAAGAAATTCACGTTACGGCAAGTAAAGTTAACCAGGGCGATGAAAGCCAGATTCCAGTTTTCAGATGCATGTATTTGAGCGTCCAATCTATTTATGAAAAATTTTATGATTATCACAACCAGGTTGTCATTTTGATCTCTGAAGATGACAAGGCCTTTAACACTGAAAATAATGTCCGCAAACTATTCGACTTAATGTATTATCAATGCAAAGCATACTTTTTTAAATTACCAACAGAAACATTGAATTTAAATCACAATTTTCAAGCTAATCCATCCTCTACTCAATCTCAACATTTTTTCCAACCAAAACTAGATTTTGAAATACCTATTTTCAAAGGAAATATTGAATCATTTCAATCCTTTATCGATAATTTTGATGCATTAGTGCACACAAATAAAAATATTCCAAAAATTTTGAAGTTTTCGACTTTAAAATCTCATGTTACTGGTTCTGCATTATCGGTAATCGACAATTTACTATTATCTGATGATAATTATGACATAGCCTATGCAGCTCTGCGCAACCGATTTATCAATCTCCGTTCATTGGCAACGAATTTATGGAAAAATTTGGAAAATGCACCAAGTGTATCTACAGATAATCCCACAGCTGTGAGAAATTTATTGGATACTTTTTCAAAAAATATTGCTGCTTTAACTAATGTCGGCTTGCCTACTCAATATTGGGACTGTATTCTGGTACAAATGATTCTCAAACGCTTACCTGTTTCTATAGTCACTCGTTTTGAACTTTTTTATGAGGACTCAAATAATATTCCATCTTTAAAAGTTCTCACGGATTTTCTACATAAAAATTGTATGGCTTTAGATAACATTCAGGTCTCTCCTGCCTATAAATCAAAACCTCAATTTTCAAAACCAACTCATTTTAAAAACCAAACTTTATCTAAACAATGTCCGGTTTTAAATACTTATATGACTCAGGCGCAATCTCAAGGTCAAGAAGCCTTCACTTCAACCCCTCCTCAATAAAATAACTTAACTTGGTCAATTTGCAACTCAGGTTCGCATAATATTTTTAAATGTCAAGAGTTCTTATCAAAAACTCCTCACGATCGCTTTCAACTAGCTAAGTTATGCATCAACTGTTTATCCAAAGCTCATAAAACTTCCTTGTGTCAATCTACCTTTAAATGTCACAAATGTGAATCTTTGCATCATACATATTTGTGCTTTTCTACGCGTCAAAACCGCAATGCTGTTTCTGAATCGAATCAACATCCTAACAATCCATCTACTGACCCACTTTTTACTGGTTTTACCAATGTCAAAAAAAGTACGTTACTTTCTACCGCCCGTATCGAAGTTTTAGATAGCAAAGGGACCTATCAACCTCTGCGCTGCATTTTAGATACTGGGAGTATGACGTCTATTATAACCTCAAAATGTCTCAATCGTTTAGGACTTAAACCCTCCTCTACTTCAGTTCAATTGTCTGGTCTAGGCACAATGCAAACTTTTGTGGATCAAGAAGTTACTTTGTCTCTCCGCCCTTTTCAAAGGACTAATCCAGTTTTTACAGTCGATGCTCTTGTCGTGTCCAAAGTCAGCGAAAGTTTGCCTCCCTATGAGCTCTCTACTGACACCTGGTGTCACTTAGCTAATATTCGATTGGCTGACGAAGAGTTTCACAGCCCTGGTCAGGTTGATATCTTATTAGGTGCTGATATTTATGGTAAACTTTTACTGGATGGACATATCCGAGGCGGTCCAGATCAACCTGATGCAACTAATACAGTATTTGGTTATGTTTTAATGGGCAAAGTCTCAACAAGAGCCCCTCAAGCAATTTCTGCTATGTTCTGTCATATCGAAGATTCTGTTTCTTTGGATGCTCAAATTGAACGATTTTGGCAGATAGAAGATGTTCCTAAAGTCACGTGTCTATCTCCAGACGATCAAAAATGCGAAAGTTTTTAAAGGGATGATACTGGGAGATTTATTGTCAAATTGCCCTTTAGGGATGATTATAACCCCTGCTTTCCAGGAATACGATCTCTAGCATTAAATCGATTTTACTCACTAGAACGTTCACTGCATAAACAGCCTCAACTTTTTTCTCAATATTGTGATTTTATTCAAGAATTTCTCGATCACATGGAGTTATCTAATGATGTAAAACTCAATTCATTTTATTTACCACATCACTGCGTTATGAGACCAGAAAGTTTAACAACTAAATACGCGTAGTTTTTAATGGCTCTGCACATTTACCCAATCAACCCTCTCTAAATTCAAAATTGTATTCTGGTCCTAAACTTCAAAATGATATTTTCACAATTTTACTCAATTTTCGAACTTACACCTATACTCTTACAGCAGATATCTCAAAAATGTTTAGACAATTAATTGTTCATTCCGACCACCAAAATTATCAAAAAATCTTATGGAGATTTTCTCCCTCAGAACCTATTCAAGAATATCGAATAAAACGACTTGTTTATGGTATAACTTCCTCTCCATACCTTGCTATTCGAGTTCTTCATCAACTAGCAGAAGAAGAGGGTCCTACATATCCTTTAGCTGCTGAAGCTTTACGCAATTCAACCTATGTTGATGATATAGTTACTGGAAGCTCTTCCTTTGAGTATGCGCAGATGTTACAACAACTTGTTGATTTGCTAAGAAAAGGAGGCTTTAAACTCCAAAAATGGTCCAGTAACTGCCCACAGCTTCTAACTCAGCTTTCTCCATCGAAAGTATCGATTAATTCTCTCAATTTTGACTCCGATTCTACTACAGATTCCTCTCTAAAAGTACTAGGTTTGGAATGGAGTGCTTCTTCTGACTCTTTTCGATTTTTCGTCAAATTTCCTGATAAACCTTGTACTAAGCGGAATCTTTTATCAAGCCTTGCGCAAATTTTTGATCATCTGGGAATTATTTCCCCTTCTACTTTTCTCATTAAACATTTAATTCAATAACTGTGGAAGCTAAAATTATCTTGGAACTCCCCGCCTCCTCAAGAAATCGTCCAACTCTGGACGAAATATATTAAAGACGTATCGTGCTTTCAAGAATTTCAATTGCCTCGACTTAATGTTAAGCTCAACTAACCGTATTGAACTTCATTGCTTTGGAGATGCAAGTGAGAAAGGTTATTGTAGTGTTTTATATTGTCGATGTTTTCTCAATTCTGGAGAAATTGCTGTAAAGTTTATTTGTTCTAAAGCCAAAGTAGCTCCACTAAAAATCGTATCTCTTCCTAGACTTGAACTTAATGCAGCAGTTCTCTGCGCTCGATTAGCTTCTTTTGTTTCAAACTGCTTTCTGAACAAACTTCCATTAGAAAAAATATATTGTTATACTGACTCCATGGTGACTCTCAGGTGGATTAATTCTTCACCTCATGAGTGGCGCCTTATGTGAGCAATCGGGTTTCTTTAATACAGGACAAAATACCTGCCTCTTCCTGGTTTTATGTTCCATCTAAACAAAATCCTGCTGATGTAGGTTCGCGAGGAATGCTACCCTCCGATTTAGTAAACTGTTCCTTATGGTGGGCGGCACCAGTTTTAACTGATCCTAATTTTCCACCTTTAAAACCTATTTCATTTTGCGAAACCAGCGAAGTTTCTCTAGAACAGCGTCCTGTAGTTCAAGTGAATGCTGCTACCACTGCTCCTAACATTCTCGACTCTCTTATTCAAGATAAGTCTTCTTTAGACGAATCTACCCGCATTCTTGCTTACGTTCTACGATTTGTCAATAATTGTCGTTCTCAAAAACTCAAAAAACATAAATTTTCTGGGAATTTATCTTCATTTGAATTACACAACTCAACTTTGCAATTTGTAAAACATACTCAATCCCTCTATTTTTCAAAAGAGATAGAACTTATTCAGCAAAAAATTTTTTTTACTCAAACTTTCATTGTTTTTTGATCATCAAAAAATATTAAGAGTGGGAAGTCGACTCAAGAATGCTCCTATTTCCTTTTCAAGTAAATTTCCAGCTTTACTTCCGAGTCGTTGTATCTTGACTAATCGAATCATCGAAGCAACACATTTGAAGTACTTGCATGCTGGAGTACAAACCACTCATTTTCTAATTCTCCAACGTTACTGGATATACGATGCTAAACGTTCTATTCGAAGAGTTTTAGCTCAATGTGTGAGATGTTGGAAAACAAAACCTATCTCAACCGTTCCTGTCATGGGTAATTTACCATTAAACCGAGTTTCTGTTCACAAACCCTTTCTTCATGTTGGCGTAGATTATGCTGGCCCGTTCGATATCGTTATGTCCAGAGCTCGAAAAACTATCAAACTCAAATCCTATTTATGTCTATTTATCTGTCTTTCTGTCAAGGCAGTCCACTTAGAACTCGTTTCAGATCTTACTGCTAATGCTTTTCTGGCTGCTTTTAAACGGTTTATTAGTAGACGTGGCCGTGTGGAAGCTATTTACTGGTACAAATTTTGTAAAAGCCTATAAAATGTTAAATCAATATGCTTCTGAAGCCGCTGCCAAAGAAAGTATAACTTGGCATTTCAATCCTCCCTCAGCTCCACACTTTGGAGGACTTTGGGAATCTAATATCAAATCTGTAAAAACACATTTAGTACGTGTTCTCGGAGATCAAGTTCTGAGCTATGAAGAACTCTACACAGTTTTTACTCAAATCTAAGCAATTATCAACTATCGACCTCTAACTCCAATTAGCAACGATCCAAATGATTTTGGAGCTCTCACACCGGGTCATTTTTTGACTATGGAGTCTCTAGCAGCTCCCATAGAGCCTAGTTACGAATCAATTCCCGTCAATCGACTTTCTCGTTGGCAAATTTTAACAAAAATTCAACAACATTTTTGGACTCGCTGGTCCAAAGAGTACCTTCATACTTTACATCAGAAAGGTAATTGGCACAAGTCTTCTCCAGGTCTTAAGCCTGGTACTCTGGTTGTGATCAAACAAGATAATGTGTCTCCTTTAAACTGGCCAATGGGACGCATTATTGAAACTTTTCCGGGTTCTGACGGAATTGTTCGGGTAGCAACGGTTAGAACAGAGGATGATGGTGTTTTTAAAAGACCAGCTGTTAAGTAATGCCCATTACCAATTGAACACAATCTCTAAAATGCAGTGCATTTTGGTGGGCGGCAAATACGAGTCGTTAAATACCGAGATGAATTCCAAGACGTGCGCAAGCGTTGTTCTGTCACTTCTGCCAACCAATCAACTGAGAGATATTTCAGTATGGTTTTATACAGCAAAACTTTAATAATTTCCAGTTCCTTTTTATGAAAATTCGTCGTTTTTGTGCTGTGAAAATGCCGGTGACGTGCAAGTTGTGTGACAAATTATTTAGTGCCCAATTTAAGTTGAATAAACACTGTCGAAGTAAACATGGCATACAAAAACAAAGGTATTCCTATGCAGAAAGTGTTTTTATGTTTAGATGCCTAGAATGCAAATGCTCTTTCCCAAAAAACTTGGATCTGTGTGATGATTTGAAATACAAACACAATCAAGAAATACTTGAAGAAACATTGGAGTTGAGAGTCAATACTTCCATGGCAAAACAAAATAAACGTGAAATGCATAAGATCATATAGAAGAAATACTCCATATACCTCAAAAAATATTAATCGCAGCACGTAGATATTGTATATTTTTGAAATCAGAAAGAAAAGACGAATCTTAAAATGCAAAAATATACAGGGTGTTCCCTCTCAAAAAATCGACTTCATTGTCACACCCTGTACAGGGTGTCCCAAATTCGTTGTTTTTTTGTGGTGTCGGGTATTTCTAGGGGAGATAGAAAAAAAACTGACCCCCCTTTGCGACGCTCAAATTTCAAGAGAAGCCTAAAGGTGAAAACCACATTTAGATATAGCAAGCCGTTTTTAAGCTATGGAGTGTTTTTGTCTGCATTTTGGGAGGGGGTCTATAACTTTTTTATTTATGAAAATTTTGTTTTTGTGTAAATAGCTTTCTTATAGATCTTTTCTTGAGGAATTGACAGATGTAAACGGTTTTTATTTATCTCTTTTGGTTTTTAAAATATTGCATAAAGTTGTTATTTTTCTTACAGAATAACTCTTTTTTTATTCGATTTTTAAAATCAGCTTAAAATTTTCTCTAAAATGATGAATCACACTCTTTATTTTTATTTTTTAATCACCTCTATTATTTTTTTATTATTATAATTTTATATTAAAATATTTTAAACCCATTAAGCAAACTAAAATATGTGGTAAAAATAAAAAAAATACAAAAATATAAAGAAATAAAGGGATCCTACCATAAAGAAAAATTAATTTTATGTGATATCTCAAAAACTAAACGTGACAAATGAACTTTAATTTAACAGTTGAATTCCTCTTAAAAAAGTGTCTTAAGAATGTTTTCACAGAAATAAAAAATATTAATAAATAAACAATTTATAGACCCCTTCCCAAAATGCAGACTTTTTAAAAACACCCCGTAGTTTAAAAACGGCTTGCTATATCAAAGGGGGATCAGTTTTTTTAGCCCCTCTAGAAATACCCGAAACCCCCCAAAAACATTGAATTTGGGACACTATGTACATGGTGACGGATAGAAAAAAATTATGTTGGCTTTTAAAGTTGTCATAATTAACCAAAAAAATCTCAATTTATTTTCAATGATAAAGTTGCTGAGTGCTCCGGTTATAAAAAACCACCCGGTACCGACATAAAATCATACCTAAAAATTAGAATTGACCATTATTTTATACCTTGAATTTTTTATTATACGTTAAGCTCTTCGATCTCGCGCCAATCACGGTATTCGCGCCAATAATTTAAATTAGACATTTTGACGTTAATTTTGGCGCATGCTCCTTTGATGGAATTCATCTCGGTATTTAACGACTCGTCTTTTTTCCATGTAGGGCTGTCTAACAAAACATATACGAGTCGTTAAATACCGAGATGAATTCCATCAAAGGAGCATGCGCCAAAATTAACGTCAAAATGTCTAATTTAAATTATTGGGGCGAATACCGTGATTGGCGCGAGCTCGAAGAGCTTAACGTATAATAAAAAATTCAAGGTATAAAATAATCAATTCTAATTTTTAGGTATGATTTTATATCGGTACCGGGTGGTTTTTTATAACCGGAGCACTCAGCAACTTTATCATTGAAAATAAATTGAGATTTTTTTGGTTAATTATGACAACTTTAAAAGCCAACATAATTTTTTTCTATCCGTCACCATGTACATAGTGTCCCAAATTCGATGTTTTTGGGGGGTTTCGGGTATTTCTAGACGGGCTAAAAAAAACTGATCCCCCCTTTGCGACACTCAAATTTCAAAAGAAGCTTAAAGGTGCATATCGCATTTTGATATAGCAAGCCGTTTTTAAACTACGGGGTGTTTTTAAAAAGTCTGCATTTTGGGAAGGGGTCTATAACTTGTGTATTTATTAATATTTTTTATTTCTGTGAAAACATTCTTAAGACACTTTTTTAAGAGGAATTAAATTTCATTTGTCACGTTTAGTTCTTCAGATATCACATAATATTAATTTTGCTTTATGGGAGGATCCCTTTATTTCTTTATATTTTTGTATTTTTTTTATTTTTACTACATATTTTAGTTTGATTAATGGGTTTAAAATATTTTAATATTATAAAATTATAAAAATAATAAAGAGGTGATAAAAAATAAAAATAAAGAAAACAATAAAAAAATAAAATATTGAGTGTGATACATCATTTTAAAGGAAATTTTAAGCTGATTTTAAAAATCGAATAAAAAAAGAGTTATTCTCTAAGAAAAATAACAACTTTATGCAATATTTTAAAAACCAAAAGAGATAAATAAAAACCGTTTACATCTGTCAATTCTTCAAGAAAAGGTCTATAAGAAAGCTATTTACACATAAACAAAAAAGTTATAGACCCCCTCCCAAAATGCAGACAAAAACACTCCGTAGGTTAAAAACGGCTTGCTATATCTAAATGTGGTTTTCACCTTTAGGCTCCTCTTGAAATTTGAGCGTCGCAAAGGGGGTCAGTTTTTTCTATCTCCCCTAGAAATACTCGACACCACAAAAAAACAACGAATTTGGGACGTACAGGGTGTGACAATGAAGTCGATTTTTTGAGAGGGAACACCTTGTATATTTTTGCATTTTAAGATTCGTCTTTTCTTTCTGATTTCAAAAATATACAATATCTACGTGCTGCGATTAATAGTTTTTGAGGTATATGCAGTATTTCTTCTATATGATCTTATGCATTTCACGTTTATTTTGTTTTGGCATGGGAGTATTGACTCTCAACTCCAATGTTTCTTCAAGTATTTCTTGATTGTGTTTGTATTTCAAATCATCACACAGATCCAAGTTTTTTGGGAAGGAGCATTTACATTCTAGGCATCTAAACATAAAAACACTTTCTGCATAGGAATACCTTTGTTTTTGTATGCCATGTTTACTTTGACAGTGTTTATTCAAATTAAATTGGGCACTAAATAATTTGTCACACAACTTGCACGTCACCGGCATTTTCCCAGCACAAAAACGACGAATTTTCATCAAAAAGCACTGGAAATTATTAAAGTTTTGCTGTATAAAACTATACTGAAATATCTCTCAGTTGATTGGTTGGCAGAAGTGACAGATCAACGCTTGCGCACGTCTTGGAATTCATCTCGGTATTTAACGACTCGTTTTCTCGTCGGCAAATGGTCCGTACACCAATGTATATAAAAATTGTGTCGTCCCAAAATTTAAATAATAAATTAATAATTATAATTTGTTATAATTTTAATTCTAATTTCTTTGAATCAATCAATCATTTAGTTTCTTCGATTCTATTGCTTTCTAATTTCATTCGACCGCGCAAAAAAAAGCCTTTTTTTTGTCTCAACTGAGCGCGACGCAGCGATCCCGAAAAAGTGCATATAAAAATACTTTATCAGTACAAATTTTTCTGCTCGACTGAAAACATTTTAAGAATACCTACGTCTTCTTATTTTTAACTTTGTGCTCAAAATAACTCAAACCATTCAATTCAATTCAATATACTAAAGAGTGA
This sequence comes from Aspidapion aeneum, assembly GCA_963576565.1. Classification (NCBI taxonomy): domain Eukaryota; kingdom Metazoa; phylum Arthropoda; class Insecta; order Coleoptera; family Brentidae; genus Aspidapion; species Aspidapion aeneum. The sequence goes on along the minus strand of OY755044.1, from coordinate 55,347,563 downwards.
TTCATCTGGAGGATTCTTACGATTAGGCCACGAGGTGATCCGTGATTACGCCATCAACCAAAGACGAGGAGGTAGGCCTACCCAGGGAAGAAAACATCAAGAAACCGGTAAGTTGGGATAAAGAAAAGGCCGTATTAATTTTTCTTACAAACCCTGAGCGAGTTCATTTTAAAGCTTGCTGTCTACGAACGTAAACGAATGATTTAGCACAAGTGGTGACGTCACGCCGCTCTCCTCACCCCGCACAATTTGTTAACACAGGTTAAATGGAACTAAGCAGTCATTTATGTCTATACTGCCGTCATAAGCAAAAACATAGTAAGTACGTTTGACAGTTCACATTCTAAGGTAACATTCTATTTAAAATATATTATCTGAGATTGTTTGACTCATATACGTAATATTATGGTTTGACTGTGAAATATCAAATATCCTTACTGTGTTTTTGCTTATGACGGCAGTATAGTCCTTGCATGACGGTATGAAAGTTTGGTTTGGTGATAAACTAAGGACACTAGAATGGAAAGTTATAGACAGAGCAGACAAGTTGTAGACCGACCCAAAGCGAACAGACTTAAATTGTTGATGTCACGGACACGAAAAGACGCTGGACTGCTGATAGGTATTCTAACAGCACCGGCTGGTTTTATGAGTAACCCATCATGCGATCGCCGGTGTCTTACTGGACATAACAATTTTTTCATCATTATAAATTTTGAACTGGACCATCGATTTTAATGAGACAAACTGCACTTGGCAGAGAATTAACCAGAGTTTTGACCAAATATATTCTTTTGTCTGCCATCTCAAAATCCAAGATGGCGGATGAAATTTAATTATACCCTTCAAAAATGCTCGTTTATTCATATGTTGCGAACACGTTTTAAATATTTTTTTAAATCAGTAAAAAAGCTGCGTTCTTGCCAGGCACGACAAGGTAAGGATCAGCAAAATTGGTTGGGTGCTTGTAAAAAACTATTGTCTTGAATATTATATGATTGGCTTGCCAATCATGTCTGCATTTATTTCCTTATAAATTCATTACTGGTGAAACGATTTTGATTGAAATTTATCGCCTTCTTAAAATTTAAGCTGGCATACTTGATTCTTCAAAATTGCGTGTTTATTCTTATCTTCTGAAAATGTTTTTTTTTTTAATTTATAGAAAAGCACTACTTTTTCTCCGCACAAAGAGGTACAAATTAGTAAAATCGTGGTTCTTAAAAAAATCTATTTTTGTTTCAGTCTTGTTTTACAGATTATACGATTACATTGCCAATCCTATGTCAATTAATTTCCTTATAAACTCATTATTACTGAACCGATCTTAGTGAAATAAAAAAAATCATGGTGAGAATTGATTGTTGTTTAACGATTTTAGTAGAAATTTCCCGCCATCTTAAAAGTTAAAATGTCGGACAGAATCATATTTGACTCTTCCAAGAGGCACGTTTATTGTTATTTTCCGAAAATGTTTTTATAAAAAAGCACTACTTTTTTCCCGCTTAACAAGGTACAAAATAATAAAATCTACTACACCTACTTTATTAATTTGTACCTCTTTATGCGGAAGAAGAGTAGTGTTTTTCTATAAATTTAAAAAGGAACTAAAACAAGTATCAAACATCAAGTATGAGTAAATAGTAATCAATTCTTAGCGTGATTTTTTTTTATTTCACTAAAACTTTATTGTTTTATTATTATGAATTTATAAGGAAATAAATTCAGACGGGAATGGCAATGCATTGGTATAATCTGTAAAACAATGATTGAAACAAAAATAAATTTGTTAAGAACCACCACACCGAGTCCGTATGGTGTCCGGAGGTAAGAATAGCACCAAAGTAACCCCTAGGCCTTGTTCGTGCAACTTTAATTTTAAATTCAAATTTTGCGCCAAATTCCCGTATTCGGAAAACCCACACAATTTCAATTTTGATTGGCACAAGCAAAACGCCAGCGCCATCTACGAAAAATGAATCTGCGCAAAAAGGCGTAACCAAAAAAGATTCGTCTGTCGTATTCTATCGAAATCACCACGCAGCATGGTGATAAATTCTATTAACCAAAAAATCCAATAACATTCTTAGAAAATCAAACTAAAACATTCCACAAACAAGTGTGATTCTAGTGTGGATCGACTGCAACGACTGGGCCAGCGAGAGGAGCTCCTCTGGACGACGGAAACAACTAAAAAGGTGAGTGCCAATCCTCTATATTGTCTTTGTGTGGCTCAGAAAAATTAATATTTTTACATCGTCCTTTTAAGGATTTTTGCACCCAGATTTTATAAAACGACCAGCGCTTTTACAGTCCCGCGGCTCTACCAACCTCAAACCTCAAATCACCAACATTTTCTGGTCCCACGAACCAGATAGTTTTTTAAAATTTGTTTGCTAAAAATATTAAAGATTTTTTCGCCATTTTGGCTCGCGCTTAGTTGCCGTGTCCAGTTTAGGAAGGAGGTTCCGTCCCCCCTTGCGTGGCTTAACGGTTGCTCCACCCACATTTCATTGCAGCCGAAATTTGCACTTCGTACGTCGTTTGTTTTGATTCAAAAATCCAAATTTGTTTAAATTAATAGTTATTTTCAAAACAACAAAAGTGCTTGTGAGTTTAATGGGCAAATGCTTTATTCTTATTTTACCGGTAAAGTAAACAAACACATCTAGTAGAATTAGTATTTACCTGTAAATAATAAGAGAAGCGGTAGTAGGTATAATTGTGTTTGTGTGCATTTATTTTGGGAGAAAAATCGCGACCTAGGATAACAGCTGTTGATAAGTTTTTTGCATTTTATTCGAAAAATCGATATTAAAATATATGCTTGTTGGACTCTTTTGGACTGATTAAAGTCAATAGGGAGGGGTCAAGTGTTTTTTTTTTAAGATTTTATTTTTTTAATTAACAATATGTCGTTAAAAAAGCTTGAGAATCAACGCAAGTTTCAATATCTCGTATTACGGAAACCTATAACTTGGGAACAAAAGCTAAATCAGATAGTTCTTCCTTGCCAATTTTTAAGGCGTTTTACGAATCGTTAGACGATCACTATGAACAATTTAAAAACATTCATAATGACATCATAGGTCTCTTGAAGGACGACGACGATGATGAATTCGAAGTACAGGATAAAATTAGGCAAGATACGGATCTATTCTACCACCAAGCTAAAGTTCTTTTTTCGAGTTTATGTTCCGATTCAGTTCACTCAAATTTTACCCCAGCAACTTCACACTATTCACGTAGCGATGATCTGGGCCCTCTAAAGGTACCTTGCTTTAATGGAAACGTAAAAAAGTGGCCAACCTTTTACGATGTTTATTCTTGTTTGGTTCACGAAAACTCTAATTATTCCGATATAAGGAAATTTTAACATTTGCTAACTTTCCTTGAGGGCGAACCACTTAATATTTTAAGTTCTATAAAATTAACGGCAAGTAATTACGCAATAGCCTGGAAGGTATTAATAGATCGCTATCAAAATAAAAGACTTTTAGCCAGTACCTACTGGAACTCAATCTACTATGCATATTCTTTAAAGGGAAACCAATCAGCAAAGGATCTTAGAGTCTTGGTAGATACCTTTTCTGAGAATATTGCGGCGCTCGAAAATCTTGAATTTCCAGTATCGTCGTGGTGTTTTTGTTTATTTTCAATTTTATTATCAAAAATCGATCAAACCACAAGAACCGCTTTCGAATTAAAGTGTAGTACTACCGAGATTCCAACATATCAAAATCTAATTCAGTTTCTTATTAACCAATGCCGTACTCTTGAAACAGAACAGCTATCTCCCCAAAATATGCAAATGCAACCTTCGACTTCCAAACAGCAAAAACCAAATTATTCGAATTCTAGTAACCAAAAATATAATTCTTATTCAAATAATCAGTACAAATCAAGCCCTCCATCAAATTTTTTTGCGTATACGCACTCACAAGTATCAAATAAACCATCCAATATTCAATTTCGACAAAACCAACAACCCTATCAGTGCAAATTATGCAATAATTCTTTTCATCCACTCTCGCAGTGTGGTGTTTTTATTTCCAAATCTCCTTCAGATCGGTTTACTTATGTAAAACAACAATCGTTATGTATCAACTGTTTACGTTCAAATCATCAAGTAATTGACTGCAGTAGTACCTACAACTGCAGGGTATGTCGACATAGACACCATAGTCTTATTCATCTATCGCAAATGACAGATTCAATCCGTCAGAATTCAAGTCAATCCTTTGTAAATTCAAGCCAAAATTCAAATCAAAATTCGAACTTAAATCAAAGTTTTAATTCAAATCAAGTGGCCGTGCCTAGCACAGGCACAAACTTATCGTATCAGAATTCAAATTTAAGTCTTAGTTAACAGAACCCTAGTTTTGTTCAACCCAGTTTAAATTCAATTCAAATCAATTCGATTCAAAATACATCTACTAATCAATACTCTTCGTTATCCACCTTGACGCCCCGGACGACAGTGCTTCCAGCGACTATAAAATTAGAGGTACTGGATAGTCGGGGTAACTACCAACCTGTCCGAGCACTTCTGGACAGCGGTAGCCAAGCTAACCTGATAAGCGAAGCTTGTCTTAACAGGTTAGGCTTGCCAAGAAACAAAATTTCGATCCCTGTTCTGGGACTAAATCAATCTTCGTCGGCCACTAATGGCATTTCTACTTGCACTATTCGAGCCCTAGGCCAACAAGAGCCTACCTTTTCTATTCAAGTCTTCGTTTTACCGAAACTCTGTTCGAATATGCCCTCAGTACAGGTAGATTCATCCAATTGGAGTCATATTTCAAATCTAAAGCTTGCAGATAACCAATTTTACAACCCTGGTCCAATTGACTTACTCTTAGGTGCACAACTTTACATAGAAATCGTCCAATCAGGACGAATTCCAGGACCTCCCGGCCTACCCTCCGCTTTTGAGAGTTTTTGGATGGGTCTTGATGGGCCAAACTCAAAACATAAATATTTCACCTCAAGTCAATTCTTACTTTACTTCCTGTGAGCAGTCTCTCGACTTTAATATTCGCAGGTTTTGGGAACTAGAATCAATTAAGTCAAGAACGTTTCTCTCACCCGAAGAAAAAAGATGTGAAGAGATTTTCCAAAAAACTACCACTAGAGATATTTCGGGCCGATTTACTGTAAATTTGCCTTTTCGTCACATTGACCCTCCTGACCTAGGAGACACATATTCAGTGGCCTATCGTCAATTTTTGTCTCTTGAATCTCGCTTAATAAAAAATTCAAATTTCTATAGTATGTACTCGGATTTTATGAGAGAATATCTCAAAAACGGGCACATGTCTTTAATTCCAAGATCCGAACCTACCACATCACGGAGTCCTTCGTCTTGACAAATCAACGACTAAACTCCGGGTGGTTTTTAACCCCTCGATTAAGGGTTCGAAAGGCCTAAGCATGAACGAAACTCTTTTAATAGGACCAAAATTACAAGCTGATATTTCCGAAATTCTATTAAAATTCAGATTTTATTCTATCGTATTTTTGACTGATATAAAACAGCATTTTTTACAAATTCAAATCAATCCAATTCATCGGAACTACCAAAGGCTACTTTGGCGATTTGATCCCAACGAACCCCTGCAGGAATACAGGCTTAATACAGTGACGTTTGGTGTTAGTTCAAGTCCCTATTTAGCTATTAGAACTCTTAGAGAACTAGCCATCCTGGAGGCTAAGAATTATCCTGAAGCATCCCATCTCCTTTTGAATAACATTTTCATGGACGATATTTGCTGTGGAGCTCTCTAGAAGGTGCTTTATCGCTTCAAAAGGATCTCATAGCGTTGCTTAAATTGGGAAAATTTGAATTAAGAAAATGGGCATCAAATAATCCGAAACTTCTTTCACATTTGTCGCCCGCTGATTGTCAGATCCCTGTTACCTTTGAAGACGATTCTTCAACATCGATTAAGGTGTTGGGCCTTCAGTGGCATCCTTTTACAGATACTTTTACCTATTCTTGTACCCCTTGTGAAAAACCTTGCACCAAAGGAATATTTTATCAGCTATCGCTAAAATTTGGGATCCTATAGGTTTCTTATCGCCTGTTTCATTTTTAGCTAAAGTGATTATGCAAAAACTTTGGTTATGCAAAACTGATTGGGCTGAAATACCCCCCGATCCAATCAAAACTCTTTGGAATCAATTCAATAATCAATTAACCACTTTTTCGAATCTTTGTATACCTAGACATATTTTTTCGAATAATATTCAACGATGTCAATTGCTAGGTTTCTGCGATGCATCCGAGCTAGGATACGCTTCTTGCGTATACGTTCGCGTCGAATTACCAAATAAAATTATCAAAACTGCTCTAGTCATGGGCAAGTCAAGGTTTGCTCCCTTACACACTATTTCAATCCCACGTTTGGAACTACTTGGAGCTACTCTATTAGCTGATTTACTCAAACTAGTCATTCGCACCTATTCATCATTACTCGTAATCGATGAAATTCTTGCGTTCTCGGACTCACAGGTCACGCTTCATTGGGTCACATCTTCACCTCACAAGTGGAAGACCTTTGTGGCAAACCGCGTGAGTCGTATTCAAGAAACAATCCCCGAAGTCCCATGGTATCACATTTCTTCACTCGAGAACCCTGCCGACTGCGCTAGCAGAGGGTTGTCGCCCAATAACTTAATAAATCACCCTCTTTGGTTTCACGGCCCTCCATGGATTACCTTGCCCACTACGGAGCAAATTCAAAGGTTTATAAATGAACGTTCTTTGGGAGTTCCAGACGAGGTTCTCAAAGAAGAAAAACCGGAAAATTCAGTGGTGCTGACGGCAGAACTTCAAAATCAAAACTTTTTTGATAGATTAATGATAAAATATCCAAATTAAATACCATTCAAAAAATTATTTGTCATTTTTTAAGACTTATTCACAATCGAAAAAACGCAGTTGACCTTTTATTCGGCGTTTTTTCCGCTTTTGAACTACACAAGGCTCTACTTGTTTTAGTTAAATGGGTCCAAGAAGAGGGTTTTTCGGATATCATTCAAAAAATTCAAAATACTCAGCTATTACCTAAGCTGTTTCGTAAACTCGCGCCCTTTTTGGAACAATTGGGTTTCCTTAGAGTGGGCGGACGCTTACGGCATTCTCAACTCTCCTTTGAGGCAAAACATCCCTTGTTATTGCCGAAATCTCATAGATTAACCCAATTGATCATTATTCAAACTCATAACGAAAATTTACATCCTGGTCGGGATAATCACATTCGAGTTGCTACTGTTAAAACATAACACGGACTTTTCAGTTGTGCCCACTACCTTTAGATGCGCACTAAACTCCCAAGCAACTTCTTTTTGTTTCGTGCGTCGTTATCTAGAATACATATATATACTTTTTTTGCATTTTTTTTTCTTTTTTATCTATAAACCTAAAACGGATTTTAATTACCTACCCTTTAAGGTTTTAAATTAACTTATATTTTTTTATATAGCCATTTGTTTATTCAACTTAATCTCAATGTAAAACTTCGTTTTAAGTGGGCGGAGAATGTTCGTGCAACTTTAATTTTAAATTCAAATTTTGCGCCAAATTCCCGTATTCGGAAAACCCACACAATTTCAATTTTGATTGTCACAAGCAAAACGCCAGCGCCATCTACGAAAAATGAATCTGCGCAAAAAGGCGTAACCAAAAAAGATTCGTCTGTCGTATTCTATCGAGATCACCACGCAGCATGGTGATAAATTCTATCAACCAAAAAATCCAATAACATTCTTAGAAAATCAAACTAAAACATTCCACAAACAAGTGTGATTCTAGTGTGGATCGACTGCAACGACTTGGCCAGCGAGAGGAGCTCCTCTGGACGACGGAAACAACTAAAAGGGTGAGTGCCAATCCTCTATATTGTCTTTGTGTGGCTCGGAAAAATTAATATTTTTACATCGTCCTTTTAAGGATTTTTGCACCCAGATTTTATAAAACGACCAGCGCGTTTACAGTCCCGCGGCTCTACCAACCTCAAACCTCAAATCACCAACAGGCCTGTCGTAAGAGGCTACTAACGGGGCCTCGACCCATGGGTAAAAGGGTAATCTGGTAACGGACGAGGATTGACCAGTATGTTAAAAAAAACAAAAACTGGTAACCTTTGGGATCACACCAGATAACATCTATAGTAAAGGGGATGGGTTAATCTGGTAATTCTCTGAATGGATTCGGTGGCCCGGCTATTCAGGAAATCACCACATGGGACAGGATATATGGAGTGCCTATTTGAAGCTAGAAGCTAGTGTGGCTCTCTGTACCCTGTTGATTATTATTATTATTTTATTTTTAACGTGGTGCACAACGGGCCCAGAAAGGCGGCCTAGGTGCCAGGTTAGATCCGTTAAGGGTGTTAACCGTCACTACCGTACATTCATACATTCATACCACCACACCGACTTTACTAATTTGTACCTCGTTGTGTGGGAAAAAGTAGTGCTTTTCTATAAATTAAAAAAAAAACATTTTTGGAAAATAAGAATAAACACGCCATTTTAAATAATCAAGAATGATTCTGTCCACCATCTTAAATTTTAAGATGGCGATAAACTTTGATCATGATATTTAAAAAGCAATTAATTCCAACCACGAAGTTTTTTATTTTGTTAAAATCGGTTCAGTAGTAATTAATTTATAAGGAATCAAATGCAGACGTGATTGGAAAGACAATCGTATAATATGCAAAACAATGGTTGTAACAAAAATATTTTTGTTTAGAACCACTAAACCGATTTTCCTTATTCATACCTTGTGCGTGACAAAAATTCAGCTTTTTCACTAATTTAAAAAAATAATTAAAACGTGTTCGCAACACAAGAATAAACGAGCAGCTTTGTAGGGTACATTTTAATTTCGTTTGTCATCTTGGATTTTGAGATGGCGGACAAAAAATACGTCTGTCAAAAGTCCGATTAATTATCTGCCAAGTGCAGTTTGTCCCATTAAAATCTATTGTATAGTTCAAAAGTTATTTTATAAAAAAAAATTGTCCGGTTTTTTTTGGCCCACCCGGTACATGACACGTATAGGAGTCAAGAGCGACCCTTACTGCGCAGCGTACGGATGGAAAGAAGAGACATTATGACACCTCGTAGCATCATGTGAGTGCTACGCAAAGATCAGGTAACATACACCCGGGACAAAAAGTCTGAGCGAGGAAGAGCTGCACTTGATCAAATTGGCTGGGTTGACATACCTACTGGACTGATGAGAACAGGGAAGCCGAATAAGCTATCAGGATATCGAATGGAAGTGCAGATAGTTGGTTAAGGGATAGACCTGGAGCTTGGCAAAAATGGTCTGCTCTGGCCTACTTGCCGGACATATGGGTCAAATAAATATAACTAACATGAACGGACTTTAACTAACACATAACCTACTGAACTGAGTTGAACTAATCTGAATTGACCTAAACAAACCTGAACTAAAATAAACTAGCCTAAAGTAACATAAACTAATCTGAAATTACGTATCTATATGTTAATACGATAATGGGACTAACAGTAAAACGCTAAGGTAACCTGATCTAAGTTATGTTTCATTTACACTACCTAATTATAGACGAATAATACGTAGAGTAAAAAAAACATGGGAAACAACCTAAAAAACGTTTTCTGATGCCACGATTCAACGTCTTTGGTATGTTTCCAACCCCCAAGTGTTAAACGGTAGGGGCTCTTAGCAATATCTAGGTGTATACCTTTATATCATATAGGTTTTTTACACCTGTATTTTTATTCTTCAAATAAGGAACAAAGATAGTCGGAGAGGCAGTATTTTCTTTTTAAATTTGAGTAGAATGCCTAGATTTTTATGAGCATAGGCATGATTTCTTTAATTTTGAAGTTGGCTTTGGCCCGATAGTCGCCAAGACATTTAAGTTGGTATGATGGAATAATTATTATTTAATGAAAGGTATTTCGTGGGTTATGGGATAAGGCAAAGAAAAAACTTCTAGTATTCTTTGGGACGTTTCGTCTATAATCTAGACTTTTTCAACCCTAGAATAGAACACATGAAATAAAAACTATGATCAAAAACCAACCCCCCTTTTAAATATATAACCTTATATTATAAAATTAAGGATATTAAATCACAGTAAAAAAAGTTTTTTTTACTTACGTCAGAATTTTTTTAGAGTTTTGCCATAAGACAACTGTCGCAAGACAACACACTCGTCCTCTCAACAAACATTATGTTTATATATATATATTATTATTATTTTTTTTATACAACCAATTATATTACTTAAAATATTTTAAAAATGTAAAATTTTCTTCCTAGTATTATTCAATTTGTTTACAGTTTTATAATTATTTTTTTGTAAGGTTATGTGGTCACAACGTATAAGATTGGTTCGTTGTGAGTAGGTGATTCGCACATTATTGGATGCGTTCACCATTCAAACATAAACAGTATAACCATTCAAATTTGATCACAATGTTATAAAAATTTTAAACTTTGTACATTAAAAATTAAGTAAAAGACGTAAATGTATCTCACGACAGCACATCCCATTAGACAATGTCTAAAAAGAAGTTTTTGTTAAAATCTAAATAATTTTTTGAAATAGATAAAACACAAAATAAAAAACCTTATAAAAAGACTTTTGCATTATTAACAAATAAGAACAATAAAATTTAAAAACCAATATTACTCACAATCAAACAAACATGCTTACACACACACATCAACTACAATATAGGTACCTAGTCTAATTATTACAGACAATTACAATATCACTTTTGATGAAATTATCACACTCAGATAAATGCTTACTTTTTTCTAATCTTATAATTATTAAGGATATTACAATATAATGTGCTTAAACCTTTCACATCTGTTCGTAAGTTAACTGTATCATTTATTTGTATGTGAATCATTTCACTAATTAATCTTTTTGAGTAGTTCAGCTCTGTATCTAAAATCTTAGTTTCCTGAAAATTAAAATTATGACCTGTGTCAAAATGATGTCTGGTAAGGGCTGTTTTGTCAGCCTCATACCCACGGCCTGCGCACTAAAAGTTCGGTAAGCATTCCCGAGATGGCACTAATTTCATAATTTTTACAGTTTTTTTTCACAAAAAATACCCGCGCTGTTGCTACCTCCCAGTATAATTTTTTTATACCGTCAAACTTTTCAAATTTATCAATTTTTTATATTTTAATTTATTACGTATTTTAAATAAGATCTTTATTTGAAAATGGCTTCAACCTGTTGCGTACTCAATTGCCCTTTCAAAATGAAACCCTTTCATAGATTTCCGAGATATTTTCAGGTAAGTAAAAATATATATTTATATAAGCATTGCCTTTAGTATGTATACAGTGATATAAGCTTATTTTATAGAAAGATTTATTATGAAAAACACTTTAATTACTTTTAGCCCCGCCAAAAATGGGTGAATGCCGTTGGACATGAAAACGCCTATCGACCTTATACAAAATCTGGGAGCACCGGCAGTGCCCCGCCAAGTTTGCGCGGAAACTGCTGTACCATCTTTTTTGAAACATTTCAGCCCCTCATTGACCTATCTAAAGCGCTACTTCGGAATAAACTACGAAACTCAAACTTTGGATAGTCATAGATCTTTATAGAGTTAGCAATCCCCCAAGTGTGATAGACTTCCATAAAGTAGTAATGTAGTTACGAAATTTCAAAAAAAGTCGAAGTTGCCACTTACTCACTCATGTCTAAATCATCAAAATTCTACTGTACATGCTACAAAGCTAAAATTTCGCAGGCTGATAGAAATTGTGACCAAACCCTTGGATTGGAAAAAATCAAAAAACCCAAAATTCTAATTCACTCCCCTCCCCCATACATGTAAAGTTATGTAAAAGTAACATTGCCCACTTCCAGAGGCACTAGAGAGCTGAGCTTTGGCAGACTGATAGAAAATATGATAAAACTATTGGAAAAAATTTAAAAACCCCAAAATTTTAATTTGCTTCCCTCCCCTATAAATGTAAAAGTAACATTGCCCACTTCCAGAAACGCTAGAGAGCTGAGCTATGGAAGGCCAATAGAAACTATGATAAAACTATAAAAGAAAATAAAAAACCCCAAATTTTAATTAACTTCGCTCCCCTATCAATGTAGAGTTATGTAAAAGCAACATTATCCACTTCCAGAAACGTTAGAGAGCTGAGCTTTGGAAGACTGATAGGAACTATGATAAAACTTTAGGAAAAAATTTAAAAACACCAAAATTTTATACTTCCAGGAACACTATAGAGAAGGCTGATTGGAACTATGATAAAACCATAGGAAAATATAAAAAAAACCTCAAAATTTTTAATAATTAGTAAGGCAAATCCTTTAAAAAAGGAGTGAAATCATAACAAAAACATTTCATGTAAAAAAAAGCCAAGTACGCGAAAATAGTATTCCGTTTTATCATAGTTCCTATCAGCCTGCTCTATAGTGTTCCTGGAAGTATAAAATTTTGGTGTTTTTAAATTTTTTCCTAAAGTTTTATCATAGTTCCTATCAGTCTTCCAAAGCTCAGCTCTCTAACGTTTCTGGAAGTGGAGAATGTTGCTTTTACATGACTCTACATTAGTATAAAATTTTGGTGTTTTTAAATTTTTCTTCCAAAGCCTCTTTAACGTTTTCCTGATTTGATATTCAGATATCTAACTAAATAAATACTCTGCCAATATATGGGCCCCTAAGCTCACACTAGGTACTATAGTTATAGTGTACGTGTGAGCTAATATAACTAAAAACTGAAATATATTTTATTCAACTCCAGACTAAATTACCTTTTGTTTGATACCACACAAGCCATGTTTTGACTTAAACTCAAATTTTTAAAATCTACCCCCACCCTTACAAAAAAAACAAAAACTAAAATGTATTTGTTAAAGTCCGGACTCAATTACCTTTCGTTTGATATCACACACGCCATATTTTCACTTAAACTCTAATTTTTAAAATATACCCCCACCCTTTTTTTTTAAATAAATTAAAATGTATTTTGTTTAACTGCAGACTCAATTACCTTTCGTTTAATATCACACACGCCATATTTTCACATAAACTCTAATTTTTGAAATCTACCCCCACCCTTTTATTTGGTTTGTGTTCGGTGGATTTTGTTCATTTTTAAATGGGACCATCTCGACCCAAGACCCAGCCTAAGTACCAAATTTCATTAAAATCGGCCAAGCGGTTTTTGAGTTATGCGCGTTGGTCGTTACAGACAGACATACAGACACACAGACAGACAGACAGACAGACATACAGACAGACAGACAGACAGACAGACAGACGGCGCAACAAAAAAGTTTCAAAATCATCTGAAACGCAAAGATATATAAAAAGTTTTGAAATCGGAGCAACTTTTTTTTTCTCGAAAAAATTAGGATCACCATAGCTCACACTACTATAGTATAGTATATGTGTGAGCTAAAAAAAACTGTGATTGAGATACCGACGACAGTCAGATATTTATATTAAACATTCCTTAAATGACTAGCCTGTGCCTGAATTAACATTAATTTATTATATAAAATATATTACAGTTAAAAAAAAACTTGACTGGTGGAATACTGAACATAGCTAAATAAAAAATAAATCTGTAGTTATTGGGTTGTTTTTTATGTATTTCGTTGACTTTTTAATACAAGTAGTGGTTAAGACATTTTGGATTAATTTCACCAAAATAATTACCTAAAACATTTAAAATAATTTTTAATTTAATTCAAAGATTATGAAATATAAATAATCTTTAAGTTATATTAAAAATATTTTTGAATCACTTAGTATCTTTTTAAAAAGTTAAATATATCACCCGTGCGCGATTTTCGAAAATGTGTGTAGCGCCATCTTTGGACTGCTTACCCGAACTTATGTACGTTCGACACACTGTATATAATAATAATATAATTTTGAGTGGCCCATCTTAATAATATATATTATAATCTATAATCTTTGCTCATACCTTCTATCGTTCCGACAATCATTTTTTATGTTGCTGTAATCTTCTCTCCAGATATTGCTTTGTCTGTTCAACATAACACTTTCCACACTTACAAGGTATTTGATAAATTAAGTTTGAAACTACTAGTAATTTCCTAATTCCAAAACCCTTTTTATGGTTAAAATTTTTTGAAATATATTACGTTTATTTTCGTCTCTATTTTTCTTTGTAAAGCCTGCAGAAACAAGCTTAGCAAGGCTTAGTAAAATCTCCACCAGACTATTAGAGAGAGGGGTCTATTTGACTAAAAAAACAAAAAATTTGCTGCCCCTCGCTGCCCCTGTTTTTTGGGGGTAGCCCTAAACACTGCCATGTACGTGGTCTTTATACAATCAGTGTATCAGCCAAATTGAATAAATTCGACAGCGGATTGAATTTAGATTATTCTGAAAAATCCAAAAGGACTTCGACTAAGATTTTTAACGAGCAATATTTCTGTTCGAAATTTTTTGTATAGACCCCCTGCAAAGGGATCTACTCGCATAAAACTTTTTTTTCAAATTAGATAACCCCACTTGGGGCACCTTGCTCGAAAGCTTATCAAAAAAGAAAAACGATAAACTACTTTTTTTTGACACCTGTCAAATATTAAAAAAAGCTAACCTTTAGTTTTTTGCCATTTTTAGACAATAAAAAATATCCTTTTAAGTAAAATTTATAATTTAATTAAAAAACTTAAGTAAAAAGTTAGTAACATTCAACCTCTTTTGCAACTGGTAGACCCAACTTGTGAAAACTTTTTCGAAAGCTTATTAAATAAGAAAAAAATATGGTGCGTGATCCCAAACCCCGAAAACCCCTCCACTATCCATAAAGGTGGAAAGTTTCCAACTTTAGAGCTTTATAATATTGTATTGTCGCTGTAACTATAAGTCCATACCAAATTTGATGTTGATCGGATATGTACAAGTTGGTCAAAATTGACTTACAAGAGGGACAAGGGTGGCGTCAATTTCACAATTTTAAAAATATAATTACAAATTCGTGATCCCTATCCCCAAAAGTCCCTACATACCAATTTTGAACAAAATCGGACATACTTAGATGGTCCCCTTCCACCCTCTTCAAAGGGGTGAGGGGTTGCCAACTTTAATGCATTATAATTTTTTATTGTATTGGCACTGTAACTTATAATAACTATAAGTCCACAACAATTTTGATGTTGATCGGATATGTACAACATGGTCAAAATTGTCCAAGGGGAGGGGGGGCGTTACTTTCACAATTTTGAAAATCTAATTAAAACTTCTTGATCCCCATCCCCAAAAGTCCCTGCATACCAATTTTGAAAGATATCGGACATACTTAGATAGTAGCCCCCCCTCCAGTATTTTCAAAGGGGGGGAGCTGTGAACTTTATAATATCAGTATATTGTATTGTCATCGGATACAGAGGGCCCATTCAAACCCACCTGAGTATTAGATATGTATGTATACCAGGGGTGCGGTGCAATAAAATAAATTCAGTATTAAAATCAACATTTTGGTTTTATCTGTTTATCATTTCATTATTTTAGGTTTTTTTTCCTAAAGAAGAAAGTCAGAAATTGTTATATTATGTATATATTTAATTATAAAATAACATATAATTAGGTAACATCCAAAGTGCATATCACATTGTCAATAATTTTTAACTTTTCCATGTGTAAAAATTATTGTGGGTGATTCTTAACAGAAGCAGTATCCAAAGATTTTATGATATCAAAAATGTCAAAATTACGAGATGCAAAAAGTTATAGTGAATAATAATTATAGTAATAACCGGTTGATTCTTTTTTCTGTGGCTTAAAAAACGTGTTTAAAAGTAAATGGCAATGGCAACATTGCAGTCAGTTAGGAATCACTTTCAACAATTTTCGCAGAGGGGAAAGTTGGAGGTGTCGGTAACATAAAGCTATCCAAAAAAATTAGGCCTGCTACCCATTACTTAAAATATATATATACTGTGACATTTTTATATTTAATTTTTTTTTAATAAAAATAAATAGTTTAGCGATGATTTTGATCATTGTTATTATAAATATTTTTTGCAGGAAAATATTAGTTCTCTCCAGTGCGAATTTTCGTAGAATTTTGGTTCTTATTCGGCGAGAACTTGACAATCACATTAATTTTTAAATATTTTCTGATGAAAATAGTTTTAAAATAGAGAGAAAAGTGGTAAAATGATCAATTTTTTCCATATTGGTCGGTCGAGACGTCTTTCGCATGAAAAAGTCAACAAACCAACCGAACTGTAGCAATAGGGATCTCCAGTCCAATAGTTCCCACTCTTAGGTTACACTTTTGTGTTCTTAGTTAGGAATAGTAGCATAGGGAATAAGTAAAAAATGTAAAGAAACGCAGCTCAAAGACACTTTGACTTACCCTTGGATGAAAGGAACTTGGTACATGGACAACTGCACAGTCGAATCCAAATAATTCCAATCAAAGTAGTAGCAGTAGCACATCAAAGCAATCCATAAAATGTTTATACACGACCGCGGTCTTAAAAAACACGCATGTGATTTCACTTGGCGATCAATATATATCACTGGTATGGAGAGTACCCCAAATATTCGCATGAGATCCGTATAGCAAGACGGACTTTGGAGCACTGCTGTATGCTGCAATATAGCAGTAAAGGTATGTGTAGAATTAGGGAAAACTTAAATTAAAAAAGGATGGAAAATGGATATACTCAAGGTAGAAAAAAAAGCAAAAATAATAAAGTAAAGTCAATGCATTCTTGAGCATATAATTCACCGCGCAAATTCAAATTTTTACCCTTTTTGTAGGCAAGGCATATCTTAGTAACTAAATTAGTTTAAACCAAGAAATAAAAGTAACTTTAAGTATAAAGTTTTAGCATAACTCTAGCAAAAAAAAGAAAATAAAAAGCATTCTAATTTAGATAAATGTCTCTAAATTTTATATCTTAAAACTAAACGCCGGGACGAAGCATTCCGGCCCCCCTGAAAATACCCAGGGTATGGTATTTTCTGAACTAAGCATTAGGGAGAGGGCACAATTTCACCAAAGGCCTCTTGAATAAACCTTTGGAGGTTTTAACTGTAGCAACTCTTACTACATTATCAGTACCAGGGTGCAATCCTACTACTCGTCCCAATACCCAATTTAAGGGAGTGGTTTGATCATCTTTGATCAAAACCATCGTATCAATCGCAATGGGATCAATTTTGTCTTGATTCACTTTAGCGTGCTGTTGCAATGTGTGTAAGTAATCTCTGTGCCATCTACGCCAAAAATCGCGATGCAGTTTTTGCAGCAACTGCCACCGAGAAAGCCTATTTAAAGGCACTTGGTCAAAATCGAGGTCTGGAACAGTCGTAAGTGGTTCCAGGCTAAGGAAATGACCGGGCGTCAGTGCAGTCAAATCATTTGGATCTGTGCTGACTGGACACAAAGGCCTAGAGTTGAGGATAGCTTCTACTTGAGTAACCACAGTATAAAGCTCCTCAAAAGTAAGCACCTGTTCTCCAATTACTCGTAGTAAATGAGACTTTGCACTTTTGATGTTACTTTCCCACAAACCGCCCATGTGAGGTGCGGATAGAGGGTTGAAGTGCCAACGAATTGATTCGCGATTAGCAACTTCAGCAAACATCTCGTTAAGCATTTTAGCAGAAAGCGTAAAATTTGACGCGTTATCCGAGTAGACTACTTCCACGCGTCCTCTTCTGGCCATAAAACGTCGAAATGCTGCCATAAAAGCGTCTGCCGATAAGTCTGACACAATTTCTAAGTGTACCGCCTTCGTACAACCGCAAATAAATAGAACGACATAAGCCTTAAGTCGTTTTGCACCGCGCATGCGGCTCATTGTAATAGCAAAACTTCCCGTAAGATCAACGCCAACGTGTTGAAAAGCTTTTGCTTGTGAAACGCGAAATTTTGGCAAATTTCCAACAGGGGGTTGATAATTATTGGGGCGCGTGCGCCAGCATGTAGAACAACGCGAAATTATTTTTCTTATATGCCTTTTAGCTGCAAAAATCCAATAATTTTGAAAAAGTAAAAATAAAGTCGTGTTTATGCCGGTATGCATATGTTTCTCGTGAGTATGCGCAATCAATAACTTTGTAAATTGAGAATCACCGGGTAAAAGTATAGGAAATTTTTTGTCATAATCTAATTCCGAATTGCATAATCTTCCGCCAATGCGTAAAATATTATTTTGATCCAAAAACGGATTTAATTTTCTAAAAACCTTTGGCAACGGTTTATTATCGACAAGTAAAGAAATCTCGTTTTGAAAATATTTATTTTGAACGTGTTTTATAAGCACAAATATTGCATTTTGTAACTCATATTGTATTAACCACGTAGAATTAATAATAATTTTCTCATTATTGAATTTACACGCGCGAAGATTGTGAATAAAACGGAGTATAAAAGCAACAAGTCTAATTAAACGCAAAAAATTTGAAAATTTGTTAAGCAGACAATCCAAAAAATTTGGTTCAATTGTTGCAGCAAACACCAATTTTCGCTCCTCTTCGAGAGCTTCTTTGGGTGTAGTAATATTATTTTTAGTAAAATCCCATGTCTCTTGTGGCTTACAAAGGAACTCGGGTCCTTGCCACCAAAGGGAACAATTAATTAAATCTGCAGGCAATAGACCACGTGACCCGGGGTCCGCGGCGTTTAATTCAGAAGGAACATGGTTCCAATCGCAAGGCTGAATTTTTTCTTGTATGTATGTGACTCGGTTGGATACAAAAGTGCGCCACGCATGTGGTGATCCTTTGATCCAAGAGAGCGCTACCATACTATCCGTAAAAGCAATAGTATTTTGAAAAGCAGTTTTATTAGCAAAAGTATTTTGAATAAATTGAATGAGTTTAGCTAGCAAAACTGCCGCACAGAGCTCCAAACGGGGAATACTGATTCTTTTTATGGGAGCGACTTTCGATTTTGCGCACCCAAAATACGTTTTAATATCTCCGTTTTGATAAACAATACGAAAATAAACCGCCGCACACATACCGCGCTCGGATGCATCGCTAAATCCAACAATTTGACAAAATTGAAAATTAGAGAGATCAATCATTCTTGGGATATAAAAATCAGAAAATAATTTGAGTTCTTCCTCGAATTTTTTCCACTTGGAAATTATTTCCGGGGGTGCTAACTGATCCCAATCTAACTTTATAAACCATAAGTACTGGATTAAATTTTTTGCAAAAAACGTAACCGGTGTAAGAAAACCTAAAGGGTCAAAGCATTTCGCAAGGGTACTAAGCAAATTACGCTTAGTGCAAATTTTTGTATTATAATTAAAAGAATAAAAAAAGTTATCACCTTGAGGGTTCCACCTCAAGCCTAAAATTTTTAGAGAGTTTGCATCCTCTCGATCCAAAGAAAAATCTTTGGTTTGTATGTGGGTTGCAGGCAAGTCTGCAAGCAATTTGGGTTCGTTTGATGCCCATTTTTTCAGTTCAAATCCACCTCGCCCTAATAACTCAATTAATTGATTTTTCATAAGCATGATTTGATCAAAATCATTGCAACTTACTACGCAGTCGTCTATATAGACGCTGTCCTTTAAAATCGCAGAAGCCAACGGTAAGTCTTGATAATCATCGGCTAATTTAAGCAAGGTTCGAATTGCTAATTCGTAATCTTGCACCGATTCTTCAGAATTTAAACGCCATAAAATTCGTTGGTATTTATGTTGATTTTCCTCCACATTTATCATTCTGTACATTTTAGAAATATCGCTAACAAAACAATATTTATGTAGCCGAAAATTAAGCAAAATTTTAACTAAATCTCCTTGTAGTTTAGGACCCGTGTGAAGGGCTTGATTTAGGCTAGACTTATTTAAAGAATGACTCGATGCGTCAAAGACAGGACGAACAGGCGTGCTACTCGAGCTTTCTTTTATAACCGCATGGTGAGCAATATAAAAATATTCATGAATTTCTGAGTTATTAGGGGGTGAAACTGCACGCATGTGACCCATATCCAAGTATTCTTGCATTACTTGTGAGTAAGAAGTAAATAATTTTTTATCATTTAGCAAACGTTTTTCAAGCGAGTACAACCGACGCAAAGCAAGGGTTCGGGTATCGCCGAAATCAACGGGATTCATTTTAAAAGGCAACGAAACGGTGTATCTACCGTCCACATCGCGTATAGTAGTTTTTTCAAAATATTTTTCGCAAAAAATATCTGAAGGTGAATTTTTCTCCACCGTAGGAACCTCTTCCAACTCCCAGAATTTTTGCAAAGTATTATTTAAATCAGGAGTGGAAATAGTTGCCATAAAAGTAGAAATATTTTTTGATGCAAAAGCAGCATTTTGCAGAGGCATTTTTCCGAGCAAAGTCCATCCGAAGACTGTATTAATACAAGAGGGGGTGTCTGGACCGAAATAAAGTCTACCTTCTTCTAAAAGTGATCCATAAAGGTCCGCGCCAATAAGAAGCTGAATTCCAGCTTGATTATACCAACTGGGATCAGCTAATTTTAGACCAGTTAAGTAGTGCAAAGAATTTTGGTTAAAAGATACACTTGGCATTTTATCGCAAACTTGGTCTATTAATACAGGTTCTAGACTAAACATTTTCGATTCATTATCGATAGCAGCAATTTTACAATGCACCGCATGGCGCGCAGTAGTAGACATATCTCCTAAACCGTTTACATTAAGCGAAATGTTGGATTTAGGAAGTCCGAGTGTGTTCGCACATTTTTTCGTTATAAAGGAGCACATGGCGCCATTATCCAAGATGGCGCGTATTTCGTGCCAATTTCCGTATGCATCACGGATGTGCAGCAAAGCAGTGCAAAGCAACGTGTCATAGTCGCCAAGCACAGTACCCGCGTGAATAGATTTATTTTCAGTAATCTGATTTTCTACGGGGTTAGTTTGTGATCCACTAGACGTCACAGAAGAAGAAGCAATCACCGAAGCCGGGGAGTTATTTTTTAGGCATAAAAGACTGTGGTGATTTAAAAAACAAAATCTACGTCTTTTTTGTGAAGTGCACGAGTTTACTTGATGAAAACTAGCCATGCAGTTGGTGCATCCCTTATTATTTCTAATAAAATCAATGCGTTCTTGAATTGGTTTCATTAAAAAAGATTCACAGCTAAAAATCAGATGTGTATTTTTTGCTTTGCAGTAGAAACACGTGTTTTGTTTGGAATTTGGAGTTTTTTGTGACTGTCTGTTTGCAAGTAAAACTGTTTTATTTCGTGGATTACGGGGGGATCTCAAGAAGTTCCCTGGTCGTGAGTTTTGAACATTATCTTGTTTCATAGACAAAGATAAAGATTCAAGAGACGTGCAATGTTGCTCTAAAAATTTGTAAATATCTTCGTATTTTGGCATTAAATTAGAAGCGTGATTTTGTTCAAATAACTTACGCGTTCCCGGATCTAATCGATCCAAAAGCATGTTCGCAGTAATAAAGCACCAACTATGGGTCGCATATCCCATATTTTTTATCCAATCAAGGTTTTCCTTGAACGTATCTAGCATTTTGCGCAATTCTAAAACATCATCATTGGATAGCCGAGGTGAGTTTTCGATAGATTTCCAGTAAGAAACCGCACGCAAGCGCTTATTGTCATATCTGGAAATCAGCGTATCGTAGCAAAGTAAATAATTATTTCCTTCAAGAGGTATATTTTTAATTAAATTTAAAGCAGGGCCTCTTAAAATCGTACGTAAATATTTAAACTTCTCAATGTCCGAGCTCTTACGCGTATGTACAACCGCATTGTAAATCTCAATAAAGCTTGGGACATTTAACTTGGGAAGAGAAAATTCTGGTTCCGGAAAAATAATTGTTTGATTATTTACTTCATTGTGGCTTCGATTTATTTCTTCAGCCTCCACCTCAAATAAATCATAGTGCAAAGCCTCAACCTCTACGCATCTATCCAAAAAATCTTTTTGTATTTTATTCTGAGCTTCCAGAGCTTCAGAATCGTCTGAAATCAAGATCAGTAAAGCATTATGATGCTTTTCAAAGCTCTTACAACAAGAAGAAAGTTTTTTAAAGTTAACTTTAAACCTTGTGTGAGCAGCTGGATTTGTTTTCGCCTGATTGGCATAGTGTTCAAGCACACTCAACTGATTGATTGCAGTTTGACGCAAGGCCTTAGCCGAGCTTACCTTTTTTTCGGTATCGTTTACCATTTTAAAAGGTTAAAGTGCAAAGTAAAGCAATAGTTAATAAGGGAAGCAAATTTAAAAAATATATCGTACTACTTTTCAAATTCCCTCGTAAACCAAGATTCAAAGCAATATTAAAAGGCCAGCGGCTTTTAGCAAATATCGAGTAAAGAACAGCAAGTTTTTAGCAAAAAGTATAAATGCTAATAAATATGCACAAAAAATTTAGCAACTGATAAGAGTTTCTGAATTTGTGTAGGTACGCAAGGAAACGCAAGCCTTACATACATCGACAGCGCAATAATTTTTGATTTTGAAAAAAAATAAATTTTTCAAAATTTGTATGCAATGTATATATATTTGTATGCAATGTATGTATATTGCACAATTAAAAAATGCAATGCAAGTTGGTACGTGCAACGTACAATAGACACACCGTAGATAAAATGTAAAACCTAAGATATGCCTTGTCTCAAAAAGACGCAAAGTAAAGTCCTAACTTCAAACACAATTATGCAACTCTGAGAGCACCTATTACGCAGAACGGGAAATCCGGCTCGAAGGACCAAAAAATGGTCGGTCGAGACGTCTTTCGCATGAAAAAGTCAACAAACCAACCGAACTGTAGCAATAGGGATCTCCAGTCCAATAGTTCCCACTCTTAGGTTACACTTTTGTGTTCTTAGTTAGGAATAGTAGCATAGGGAATAAGTAAAAAATGTAAAGAAACGCAGCTCAAAGACACTTTGACTTACCCTTGGATGAAAGGAACTTGGTACATGGACAACTGCACAGTCGAATCCAAATAATTCCAATTAAAGTAGTAGCAGTAGAACATCAAAGCAATCCATAAAATGTTTATACACGACCGCGGTCTTAAAAAACACGCATGTGATTTCACTTGGCGATCAATATATATCACTGGTATGGAGAGTACCCCAAATATTCGCATGAGATCCGTATAGCAAGACGGACTTTGGAGCACTGCTGTATGCAGCAATATAGCAGTAAAGGTATGTGTAGAATTAGGGAAAACTTAAATTAAAAAAGGATGGAAAATGGATATACTCAAGGTAGAAAAAAAAGCAAAAATAATAAAGTAAAGTCAATGCATTCTTGAGCATATAATTCACCGCGCAAATTCAAATTTTTACCCTTTTTGTAGGCAAGGCATATCTTAGTAACCAAATTAGTTTAAACCAAGAAATAAAAGTAACTTTAAGTATAAAGTTTTAGCATAACTCTAGCAAAAAAAAAGAAAATAAAAAGCATTCTAATTTAGATAAATGTCTCTAAATTTTATATCTTAAAACTAAACGCCGGGACGAAGCACATATGTTCGTCGAATTTCTATAAAAGTAGAGTTCCTTTTTTCTGGAATAAATATTAAAGGAACAACTTGCTGCTTCAGTGACACGTAAACTCTTTTTGTACAAGGTGGGCCTAAAAAAAATTATGTTTTTAAATAACATTAGAAAAATGACTTGTATACACAGAGTATTTCTTTTAGAACGAAATATAGAGATTTGTGGGAATTTTTAGCAAATAAAATAAAAAACGCTTAGAAACGTAAATTTTCTTTGCTAGGGGAAATTTTTTAAGAGTTACCATAGATTATATAGGCATTAGCATATGCAGGAATGAATCCTCAGGGAGGGGCTTGAGCGCGGATCGATACGTAGAGATGGATTGTGGGGGGGGGATTAGCACAAATCGATACATTTTAATTTTGATGTTGTGGGAAAATTCATGTTTTAGGGGTAAATCTTCAATCCCCCCTTGCGTACGCCACTGGATAAGAAGATAAATCAAGGGGCACCTTACAAGGCCTTTTATATATCTACCGCTGGCGTTTGCTTTTCGAGAATCGATCAATTTATCTATAATAAAAAAAAACTAATGAACGATTGTCAAAAGGATGTCCCTCACGCAAAAAAAATCGACGTGACCAAGAGTTTTTCTCAAAAATTGCACAAAATACTTATAAACCTAGTCTTGTTTTAAAAATTAAAAGAAAACCCCCTGCATAACAGCTATCGGAACACTTTTGTTATATAATAGGAGGCTTTAGGTTTCTGTTTCATATATGTGTATGTTCTAAACCTTATAAATTTCAAACCGGCCAAAGTGCTCCTTTCATTTTAAATCCATTGTTAATTTTAAAAAGCTATACATACATACCTCTCAAATTTTGGTATTAGATCCAACTTTTACTAATGGGCGCAATAACTTGTTTACCCATATTGTTTGAGATTCTGGATTGCTTGGAAAACTAGAAAATTGATATCTCCTATTTATGGTTTCAAAATAAAAACTTGGTTTTCTGTTGTGTAATTTCCGTGACTTTTATTGAAACTTTTTTACAAATAAAAACAAGCATGACATGCTTTGTTAGTTCATTTAAGGTCGCTTAATCAGCGCAACGATTTTGAGTGACTTTCGATTTTTCCTAAAGGCGCTGACTGTGACGTAGGCCAGCACCCCGATGACGTAACGAGCACCCCGATACAAAATCGACACAAAATATGATTCTCGAACGTACTAATAGTTTCATTGACTGAAGTCACACATTATCATCCGATTATTTACTGCCTTTTTTTAAAGTAATGTACTAGTAAGGGCGCATAATAATCTAAAATAACCATGACATCAGTGACTGCACAGTGGTTGATTCGTTTTATTTACGAAACTCACACATTATCATCCAGCTATTTACTCTCTCTTTTTAATTCAATGTAGTGAGGCGGGCGCACATGAGTCTAAAACAGCCATGGGATTATTTTAGTAAGAAACATATACGAGAAGTCAAATTTTTGGGGTATATTTATTTATTTTGATATAACTGTTTTTTCTTAAATTTTTATAAGAAATACGTTGTGTTTGGCTAATTATCTCATTAAAGGCTGTAAAAGTAATGTAGAAGTTCTTTATGCAGATCATAAAACAGAGTTAACCTTGACTGATTCAGTTTTTGCAGTGATTTTAAATGAGGACCACTGATTGAAAGATGTGATGAAAAAAGACGGGTATGTATCATTTTGTGTAACAGAGTGCACTTTTTATTTTGTGTTGTGCAAATAAAATATAACTTTTTCTGCCCCCGGGAAGCTAGCTTGCTGGCCAGCAACAAAAATTTTACAATCAGACAAACAGTGTTAGGTATTTCATGATGTTTACATGGGCGCACCCAGCGGGGGGGCTAGCCTAAACACAAAAACTTGCTTAAAATATGACATCATGAGGCTTCGCCCCCCCCAGAGGCCTCGGCCCCCCTCCAAGACAGTTCTGGGTGCGCCACTGATGTTTGTAGTAAAAAATTACTATAAAATCAAAAAAAAAAATGAGTGTCAAAAATATAATTTAAAAATAATCTGGTCCCCAAAGGTCAATCATCGTAAAGCAAGCTTTATAGGTAGCGAAGCCTGACAATGAATTTATATTATTTGTTTATTATTTTTGAAATGTTTTCCTCAGTTCAAATTGGTTGGTTGGTTGCTGGCTCGTTCTTATTTTTAAAATGTGGTTAAATCACAGTCTAAAGATCTATTTAATAATAACAGAGTTTCAAGATAGTTTGAAGCATAACTTTTTATTTTTAAAAACAAATATATATAGGGTGTTTCAAAATTCAGTATCATAATTTTAATGTTCAATTCCTTAAGTAATTTCAAGACAAAATTTTCATATTGTGCAAACACATATAAACATAGGTCCTCAAACACTTTATTTTCGAGATACAGGGTGTTACAGTTTAGTTTTTTATATAATTTCTTGTTTATAGTTTCTTGCAGTTTTTGAGATATTTCAAATTTGGCATGTGTATTAAGCTATAGACACTACACTATCAGACATGCCAAAAAATAGTAAAAATCTACAGAGTGATACTTTTCAGGGCTCATGTCGCCTTTTCCCCAGATTTTTTTTCCTTGTAAGCCACTGGTAGGCAGAACTAGGTAGGTAAGACAAGAAATAAAAGCCTTGTTTTATTTGCAAACTTTTTTACTTTCTGCAATTTTTTTGCATCTTTAACTGTTTTAGAGAAAGTTGCTGTTTCACCAAAGGCTGCTATTATAAAATAAAAAATGTGCCAGTATGGCATCACAAGTATATCAAAATAAAATTAATTAAAACTTATTTGGCATGCCTAATATTGTAGTACCTATAAGTAAATATACGTGCCAAATTTGAGCTAAATATCTTAAAAACTGTAAGAGCTATAAAAAAACAAAATTTTAACACTCTGTATCTTGAAAACTAAGCGTTTGTGGACCTATGTTTATACGAACTTTTTGTCTTGAAATCACTCAAGGAAATTAAGATTAAAATTATGTTATTGAATTTTAAAACACCCTGTATAGTTTAGACACCTTTGTACTGTGTAAAACAACATCTTTAAAATAAAACTGTGCTGCCAATGTGAAACCGAGGAAAACATGTCAAAAATATTTAATAAAAAATAGAAAATCGTTTCCTATAAAGCTTACCTTTACAATGACTGTCCTTACCCCAAACCCCCCTGATAGTCTAGCAGAATAAACCAAAACACATGATTTACAGTATTTACAGCAAAAAAAATCACAAAATATTGAAGATAATTTTGTTTCACCAAAATTTTTATAAAATTACAAAAGGAGTCTCGAACCTATAACTTAGTACTAATCTGATAACCCCCCCCCCCCCAGAATAAGCTAAAACACGCGATTTAAATTATACAGGGTGTCCCATAACTTAAGGGCCATAGTGCAGCAGGTGATAGAGGAGGATATTTACGAGAAGAAAGTTTATATAACCAGTGGGCTTGTAGTCCAATTATTAGAGATATATATAAAAGCTGTGTTAGTGCAAAAAATACGAAAGTTTGGAAACACGATTAGAAGGTTGGTAATCTTACTACTCCTGTAAGTTTGTGACCTCAAGCGGCTGCCATCTTAAAAATATGACGCCTTAAATGGTTGCGGTAGGATTTATAGGAAAAAGTTTTAAGTTTTTCATAGTTTTGCAAAAATATTTAAAAGCATAAAATAAAACTGAATAAATTACCTATAAAATACTTATTATTAGAAGTTGACTGACTAGTGCCTTTGCAGAGATGCAAACCCTAAATTGTTAGCAATATGCGCATTTCCTTTATGTATTATCATATTATTTCCCAAATAAACAGACAATATTAGATTTTACCTAAATTTCTCAAAAACTAAGCATTTTAGGGCGAATTTTTATTTATTTATTGCAAAAACCACAATTATCTTTTAAACAATTAATTTAAATAAGGCCAAGTTTCTGATTACCTGGCACTATTTTAATTGGCGTCTCTAAATTGGTAATATTTCAAAGAACAAGAAAAAAAATGTATAGGTTTTATTAAATTTTCTGAAACACTTTTGTAAAAAATAAAATTTTGTTGTAAAAAATGTATCACAAAGTGGTATTAAATAATAATATTGCCAATAAAGTTATTTATTATTATAAACTGAAATTATTACGTAACCTTGACTCAAATTCATGGTGGGCACTCCATTGCCATCCTTAAATTTGTCTCCTTTGTAATCTTAAAAATATTACCAGTTTACAGACCCCTAAAGTGTGTAAAGGACTATGCTTGCCGACATAGGTTTAAGGAAAATTAAATTAAAAATTCATTACCAGAAGAGTTATGTATAGAATTTAAATACTAACCACAGCGAAGTTAAGTGCGACTTTGTATCTGGAGACCGCCCCCCAGCATGCGATTGGTTAATCAATAATTTGGTTGGCCGCGATTGATTTGCCTTTACAAGGCAATAGTATTTGAACAGAACCAATCGTGAAAAACCAAGGTCTTAATCAACCAATCGCGTGCTGAAGGGACTCTTTTGTAATATACTTTATAAGCTCTATCTACAGCAAATATTGTAAAATAGTTAAAAATATTGCAAAAATCGATAGAATGTGATAATAACATAACAGTCATAAGACTTAGAGTACATACAAGTTCTTTATCACCAAAGAGTTTTTAATATGGTGTAAGATAAGAGTTGTTAAAAAAAACTGATTTAAGGCGATATTTTTTCAAAGTGATGGCAGTAAAAAACTTCGGGCATTATAATATCACATTCTATTTAGAAATAAGTAAACAATTTTTACGAATTAAATGTGTGTTATTCTAAAAAAATGCCTATTTTGACTATAATAATATAATTAGTTTTCTATTTATTAATGAGCAAAGAATAAAGCCTTATAATACTTTATTTTTTGGAATTGTCGGACAAACTCTTGTAAATCTTGGTAGACCCCTCTTAAAACTGAAATGGTCCCCTTGTAATCTACTCCATTAGGGTCCCAGTCTGACACTGTCCTTTAGTAATGAGTTTTAAAAAAACAGTGACTCTTTTTCAAATGCTGGTGAGAGTTTTTTAGTTTTTATTGTTAAGATTAACGAAAGTGACATTACTGATTCGAACCCCATAAAAAGCAGACTCATTACCAGTAACCATATTTATGCTCTTAATTGTTTTTTGTACATAATATTTTAGTTCCTTATATATGAGAGTTAAGCTAAAAACTGCGTTAAATTAGAGAAGTAACACACTTGGGATGGATAACCATGAGACTACCCCAAACATTTTTCGGAGGGGAATAATATATTTATGTATATAAATGTACAGTTTTTTTGCTACTAAGCAAACTCATTACCAGTAACCCTATTTATGTTCTTACTTATTTTTTGTACATAATAGGGACTTATTACAATAAAGCCAGGTACAAATTGTGCCGGGCACTATTCTGACAGTTTCCCATTACAACAACAGCTCTTTCAAAATTAGGACTTTGTGTATTATAATAGCCGGAATTAATAGTGACGCCACTATTAATGAAAAATAAATGACTAGATTTATAAATTCGACATTGGTATGTCAATTTTAAAAGATCAACTGTCAGTTTTCAATGGGAAACTGTCAGAATAGGTGCCCGGCACAATTTGTGCCCGGCTTTATTGCAATAAGTCCCTACTACTTTCGTTCAAGCCTTATATATGAGATTTGAGCTAAAAACTGCATTGAATTAGAGAAGCAACATACTCTCCCGAACATTTCCAGAGGGTAAACCACCCCCACCCTGGCAAGGTTGATTGTTCCCTCTTAACAGTTTTTTGCTAATAACTCGAAAACTGTCGTACAAGTGTTAGTTTTTCTTGTGGTATTTTTTATCCTTCACACATTGTTTTTCCCAAAAACGTACCCCACTGCTTCCAGGGATGACCATGTACATCATTGGAAAGGATGTTTTGTCAAAAAATGATTTCAAAAATATATTTTTTTAAAATTTGAGTTTTCCAGTTATTAACAAAAACCTTTCAAGAGGCACATTTAAGTGGGGAGCCACCCCCGACAGGGTTACATAACACTAAGAGTGTTGCTACTCTCATTAACTATAGTACATATTATCTAATACTCTATTCACTTAGCAATATGAAGAACAGGATAATTTTGGAAAATTCACAACTTTTTTATTGCTTAATTTAAATTTTGTTTTATTTGGATTATAGTGCACTTTTATAAAAACTATTAATTACATGCATTTTTAATGTTTCTGATAAAAAAAAATTAATTCCTCAACATCATGTCTTTTTTTCGTCTTGTTTGCGTTTTATAGAGAAACTGCTGATTTTACAAAAAAATCACAAGATACAAAAAAGATGTGTATTAAAAAGTTGTTTTCACATTTTCACCATGAGTTAAACTTTTCGAGGTATGCTCAAAAAACTACGAAATTGGAGTGTACCTGTAGACACCAAAATTTCACATTTTCATGAGTTTCAAAAGTGGAAAAAATGCTTCAAAAATCAAAAGGCTCTACCATTTTAAATAACGTTAGCTAAGTTTTTATTTTTTGTAGTCTATATTCTGTCAAATATGACGGCTTACATAATGACCGACCCACGATTTTGCACCAATGTCTTCCCGACTATTTTTTATACCCTACGGCAACATCTAGGAACCCAAATGACACATTGGTGGAAAGGTAATTTAAAGCTTTACAAAAAGCTACCAAACCATTTTGCTTTTAAAATGACAGCTTTCGTCAAAAATCTAAAAAATCTGTTCACAAATAACAAAGTTATGAATTTTCCAAAATTGTTGTTTTTTCATTTTTGAGATGTTTCTTGTATTTGGCATGAGTTTGACATATGTCGAATAAGTCGAATGGCGTTCCAAAAAGCAAAGGCTTTTGGCGTCTGTCATCAAATTTGCATTTACACGTTAAAATAACAGAGGTCACGAACCGACTAGATAGTGATATGATGATATGAAGTTTTTTAGATTTTTGACCAAATTTGTAATTTTAAGAGAAAAATGGTTTAGTAGTTTTTTGTAGAGCTTTAAATTACCTTTCCACCGATGTTCCTTTTAGGATTATAGAAGTAAAAATTAGGGAAAACATTGGTTCAAAATCGTAGGTAGGACGACATATCATATTTGACAGAATATAGACTTAAAAAATTATAAATTAGCTTGCATTATTTTTTAATTCTTAAAGCATTTTTTCCCTCTTAAAAGTTTTATGAAAAAGTAAAATTTTGGTGTCTAGGGGTACCTTTAGGCCAACTTCGTAGTTTTTGTGCATACCTCGAAAATTTTCTAACTGTGGATACAACTTGTCAGGAAACAATTTGTTTGTATCTTGTGATTTTTTTTTTGTAAAATCAGCAGTTTTTCTATAAAACGCAAAAAACACAAAAAAAACATGATGTTGAGGAATATATTTTTTTTGAGACACAAAAACATTAAAAATGCAAGTGATTAATAGTTTTTATAAAAATGCAATATAATCCAAATAAAATTTAATAAATTAAAAAAAAAATTAGGTTAAGAAATAAAAAGAATTGTAAATTTACCAAAATTCTTCTATTTTTCACTTTTGAGCTGCCATATTGTATTTTGGCATAAGTTCGACAGACGTCCAATAAGTGTAATTGTATTCCCAAATGTAAGGGCTTTCAACCCCCCATCAAAAGTGCATGAAGGCTTCTAAGCGAATAGAGTCCAAACTATTATAAAAGTTGGCGAGTTCCTATAGTAAAAAATACTTAACTTTTTTTAAATGCTATATTGTGTTAATAGATATTTTATTTTATTTTCATTTTTAAGTATAACGTTTTAATTATTCTCTATTTTAAACTTAAAAGTAAAAAAAACATATGTAGGTATGTGACTTTTTAGTTGTTTTGTCACAGATTATTTTATTTTTAGTATTATTATTATGCTTTTGGTAAATGGTATCTTTTTATTTTGCAGCTGTTGTGTTATCTTTATTATTTAATAATGTTATTATTCTTATATTTACAACTTCTTACTTAATTTAGATAAATATTGTATTGTATTAGTTGCTTTTGACTAAATAAACGATAGTGATCCTACTTATAGCGTTTTACAAGATTTCGTAAGCCAGCCCATTTCCCTACCTAAATGAATAAAGTTGAATCTGTATTTTATGAAATCTGATCTGGTTTTGGTTGTTTGATATCTCAGATAGAAATTTTAAAATTAATAACAAATTTAGAAATTATATTATTTTATTATTTTTTTAAAACTGTTTATAACTTTCACCATACAAAGAATAAATGTAATATCCTAATAACTAATATACTACTAACATGGATAATTTATTTGCTGCATCAAGTTTTCTTGTATTCTTTCCAAACGGCCACAAAGTTGCTAAAAATAATAATATAATGTTGAGATATTCAAATATTATTTTTGCTAAGACTTATAGTCATTATAGAATTTTAGCTTGCAAAACGTGGTGTAGTCGGGATTTTGACATATGTTGTTCACAT
The DNA here is from genome assembly GCA_963576565.1 of Aspidapion aeneum. NCBI lineage: Eukaryota > Metazoa > Arthropoda > Insecta > Coleoptera > Brentidae > Aspidapion > Aspidapion aeneum. Next base: position 55,315,584 of record OY755044.1, on the reverse strand, counting down.
TGGAGTCCTAAAAAAATTGAGGTATTTATTATTATTAATTATTTAGTTACTGTGCATTTTAGAAAAATAATAGTTGATGACAAAATAGATGATAACAAAAGTTCCTATAAAAGCGTTTGTATACGTATTTTCGTCAGACGAATGGTTTTCGAGTTATGAGGCTAAACATTTCGCCGCCAATATGGATATTGACCAATTTTCTTTTTTAGTGGCCTTTATCTTAAAAATGCTTAATTTTGAAATAAAGACTAACTAAATCTGGTTATTACCCTTGCTGAGATATGAACTCTGAAGTGTTAGCGGTACACCCGTTTCCTAAGTATATGCAAAATAAACCGAACTTATTAAGTTTTATCTCATTTTCGTAAAAAGTAAGCATTTAACTGAAAATATGTAAGCAACTTTTTTGTAGAAAATTAAATTATCTTTTAAACGGTGTATCACTTGAATGGTTCTCACGGTTACCACTTAATATGCCATCCCAAAAATGGGGTTATTTTTTAAGTCATGAAAAAAAAATGATTTTTTTATGTTTAATTCAGGTTTCAAGAAAACCAAGCATTTTTTGGAAAAATTTTATTAAAAACTAAGTTTATCGAAAAGTTTAGTTTTACTCTGTATTATTAAAAATAAAATTATTTTTAAAACAATATGAATTTAGTGGGTTTTTGTAATCGGGGAACACTCAAGGAATATACGCATGTTTGGTGATTTTTTTTAAATTCAGTTTTTATACGCCCCTGGGGTATTAACGGTTGCCCTAATGTTATAAATATACACACTGTTCGAAAGAAAATTTAATTGTCTATAGTACAAAGTAAAACTTTTTGCCGAAAGAGCTTGCTTTAAAAAAAAATTGATAAAACACATGATAATTTTTTTTAATTAAAAAAAACCAAATATGCGTATGTTTCTTAAGTTTCCTCCGTTAACAGAAACTACTAGATATATATTTAAAGATAATTTTATTTTCAACAATATAGAGTAAAACGGGAATTTTTGAAAAGCTTAGTTTTTAAGAAAATTAATTAAAACAAAAAAAAATTATTTAAAAAAAAATAACCTAAATATGCGGACGCCCCTTAGGTTTAATAGGGTGAGTAATAGCTTTCACACCACTTTGTGGTACGCTGTTTAAAAGTACAATTTATTTTTTCTGAAAATGGTGTTTTTTTCCTAAAATGTTTTTAGATGTCAGTTAAGTGCTAATCGTGGAATTGGCCCATCTAAGTGATACATTGTTTAAAAGATAATTTAGTTTCCTGCAATAAACTTTATTACATATTTTCTGTAAAATGCTTACCTTTTGAGAAAATGACAAATATTAATGACTTACGGGTTTATTTTGCATACACTACGGAAATACATAGAAAACGAGTGTACTGCTACCACATCAAGGTTCGTATCTCGGCAAGGGTACTACCCAGGCCATTCAGTAATGTCTCCTTTTATATGCCATTAATTAATCTTTATTTTATACAAAAATTGGCTAACATACAAAATTGCGGCGAAATGTTTAGCCTCATAACTCGAAAACCATTTGTCTGTCGAAAAAGTGTATATAAGGGCTTTTTTAGAAAATTTTATTGTCTTCGACTTTTGTTTAAAACTAATTTTTTTCTAGAATCTACCGGAAAAAGGTAATTTTTAAACAATCATTTTTGTTCACACTAAATCCGAGTTGAAGGGGGGAGCCGCCCCCCTGCGCCAAGGTGAAAAACTTAATTTTTTTATAAGGCGTCCAATGTAAACATATGTCAAAATCGTCACCACACCAACTTTTATGCTCTAATGACTGGCCTATTAGTGCAAATTATTTTTTTGTTAGGACATGGCTACTGGTATTATTGCCAAGAGTTTTGGCAAAAAATAAATACCTTGTACCTTTTGACATGGGAAATGCCTTAAATTTTTGTACTTTTAATCCTACAAGGATTAAAAACTTTAAATAAAAGTGACACTTCTTATCCCGAGACGAAAATTTTGTACCACGAGCGTAGCCATGTCTAGCCATTACTTTTGATTGTGAGGATTTTAAGTGGAAAATTGCACTTTTTATTGTAAAGGTGCAAAAAATGTAATAACTAAAAATGATGTTACCCATTGGGTCACTTCAAATTAAATCTTGAAAATTTTTGGCATAGTAGTTTATTTTTAAAATAATTTTTGAAAATTAAAAGATTACCAAGGTTTGCTCCTACATAGGTAAAGAAAAATAGGAATATCTAAAAAACTACTTTACAGCAATCTATAAGTCATACTTTGTCAAAAAGGTTTTTTTTTAAATAAAAACAAACAACCGAACCGGCCCCCCCACCCCCCCAAGCCTTAGATTTTTTAACATATTTTCCACATATTTCATGAGAAAACACAAAAAATAGCTTAAAATTCGACATCATAAGGCTTCGCCTCCCCCTCTACGAGGCCTCGGGACCCCCCAAGATATATTCGTGGGTCCGTCACTGGGTGTACGCTAAAGTACATGAAGACTTTAAAAAATGCTGAATCCCTTGAAGCTGGGTAAGTTTTAATTTTTACTTTTTTTACAAAACTAAACAGAAAGTTTTAAATATTACCAATACCGTACTAGACGAATTTATTTCAGCGCCATCTACCCTTCGCTGTTGCGAAGCTTGCCAGTTGCCACTCTATATGGGTCATATACTCATTGATATTACAAAAATCATTTTTTATTCAATATTCAAATTATTTTAGACAAATGAAGTAAATGTGAGTTTTTTGCAACCAAACGGGTCAGCCCCCTCTTTTTATTACCCTAAACCTAAAGCAGATATTTTAATTATTGAAAGGGAAATGATTTTGAGAAAAGTTTAACCCATTACCATTGAGAGGCGTGCTTATTACTTATAAAATATTATTTTTTCCTATATTATAGCATTTATCTTTGATTCTTATATGTTTTACTTGAAAAAGCTACCATTTTATACATGTTTGAATATTGTTTTATTTTTTCATATGGAACCCATCATTTCTCCATCTTGAAATTTGGTGAGTGTCTTAGTAAAACATTGAAAAAAAATTATATATTTTTTTGAAAAAATTTAAAAATGGTATTTTTCCAAAAAAATCAAATTTTTTTTAAATTTAAAAAAAAATATATTTATTTTTAAAATGTGTCATGCTATACATCATTTAAAAGGTCTTTGAAAGGGGAAATGACATAGATGCTAATATTAAAATTTGTATATAGAAGTTACTAGGATTAATTATCTATAGGTACGAATTTTAATTTGAACCCCTCAACCTCCCAGGGGACTTATTATACTAAGTGATTGGAAATAGTTTTTGTAGTTCTGGTTAGATTTACCAATTATAAATATAAAATATTGTATATAAGAACAAAACTTCATAAAAAGTTTTAAAAAAGTATAAACCAAAATACCTTAACTATTAATTTTTATTCCTAATTGATAAAATCTACCTTTTTTTCCTGCTTAAACCAGTCCAGTTAATCTATAGTATCATGTAAATGTTCCAGTTGCTAAAGTATGTATGAGTTTGGTGGTTTTCCAGCCTTTTTTGTCCAAATGCTCATTAAAGTTTTGTAAATACATGTTTTTATCTTCCCTAAATTCAGTAGATTTCTTTTTAGTATTTATGTCACATATATCAGGAAACTGTGCCGGAAACCCTAAAAGCATAAAATAGTGAATTTTTATAAAACTATACTTTTGTACATAACAAAAAGAGAAAAATGAACATAGTTCTTATAACATTGCGGTAAGTATAATTTAAAATAAGTAAGAATATTATTAGGCAAAAACCTAGAAACAAATTTTGTTTCCTAGTTTTGAATGTGTATATAATAAAAGGGATGAAAATATTCCAAGTAAGAACTTTTACATTGAGGCCATCAAAATAATAATTAGTCTTTGTGAAACATAATATGGGAATACATAAACTACCACAGCGATTCAAGAAAAGCTTTGTTCTCTGGAATACATCCAAACAATTAATAAGAACCTTTTCACTGAAGCCATCAAAATAATAATTTAGTCTAAGCTTTTCACTAAACCAAAATTTGAGCATATAATATGTATTGTCTCTGTAGTATGATTATCAAGGGCGGATCCAGAGGTGCTTCGCGGGTGGGGCACTTTAGGTGACATTCTCTTTTGGTAAAAAACGGTATATATTTTTTTAAGCAGCATTTTATTAAATTAGTCAGAACTAAAAAATACAACATTCAATGGACACTTTCATGCGCCGCAAGCAAAATTTTTGAATTTTTATTAGCAAAAACCTTACGTTTTACTCATTTTTTCTATATTCAAAAAATTCTCGGGGGGGCAAGTGCCCCCCCCCCCCTGGATCCGCCACTGATGATTATGTCTTTTTTATTATTTTCTAGATTATATTGATAGCCTCAGTATGTAAGTAATGTAATTACGCCTTATGCCTGATTTACTCAACAATGTAAGGGACCATTCTTAAATTATGTAATGCCAAAGAGAGGGAGGTTTAACCTTGTGTTACACTAAATGGTTTTTTAATGTATTTTACACCAAGATGCCTTATTCATTATCAGTGGAAGGAGGTCGAAAATGGCTACCAAATGGCTTGTTAGGTCAAACCCAACTTTTTTTTAGGAAAACTCATTTATTAAGCAAACATATATATTTCTTAATTTTATTTATTAAGAAAAGTATTATGAAACATTTTCAAGTTGAATTGGGCCTGGATGGGGTATGGCCAAACAAGGCACATTTTTTAAAGCATATTTTACAACAAGGTATAAGGTGTTTTCGTATTTTTAAACCAAGGTTTACTGGAATTATTCAAAGAAATAGAAAAAAATTATAGATGCAGAAGTTTAGGCTTTATCCTATACGATCAAAAAAGTTATAAAAAACAACAAACATTGTAAATCTCTTACAGAACATCCTGCAAATGAATGATTTAACTTTTAAAAAAATAGATATTTTCTTTCTAAGAACTCAAAAATATATGATAAACGGCCATTTGGTCAAGCCACTGTTAAAATATTAGCATCTACAATTTCTAGCAGTTTGGGATGTACTCTACATTTCTTGAAAATAGGTACCCCATTTTTTATCTCTTGAAATAAGTGCAGTAGACCTTTTTGGAAATTTATCGAAACACCCTGTACATCTCAACTAAACTCAACTCAACTTTATTGCCATAAATCATATAAAAATACAAACAGCAACATCAAACTTAAAATAGGTATTTAAGTAAAAAAACTTAATAAATATAAAAGTGAGGGGGTGGTTGCGTGCACGTGACTTTGAATGCAAACAAGGATTTTTCTACTTCGTGCAAACTTTATTCAAAAATTCTTGGCAAAGCGCTTTCGTAACTTAACTGTAAGAGAACAAAACATGTTATTAAAATTAAGTCAAAATGGAAAATTATGGTATTACTTACAGCTAGTTAAAATCTTAAAATCTGGTTCTTCAGTCTATGGTTGGACATCACAGGACAGCACAATTTTAAAAAACTTACAAACTACATAAAATATTTAAAAAAATTTCAGGTACATTTTACAGTTATAGTACTATTATATTATTCTTTATTTAAAATTGACTAGTAAAATAATGACTTTTTGTTTATTGCGTCGTAATTCTTTTCGAGGTTATAGTATTGTTTATCATGACGTAGCTTTCGATGAAGATATTTTAAAAAAGGCTTTCATTGAAGGGGTTTTTTAAATTCTGGTGAAGAATTACTTAAGCATGTTTTATGTTGGAATATAATGCATAAGGATATTTTAGAGTGTTGGGTGTGTGTAAAACTCGAATGGTGTGATATGGAATTTTGTGTGTCTGTGTGAATGAGTATTAGTGAAAGAATAATTTTTTATATGGATGTTGGTCTCAGTCTCACCTGGCCGTTATTTGACTCTAGAGTGTTCCTGTAAGGTGGGGGTTCTGGGTCTATCAGTCTTCTGTGGAGAGGGATGAAGCTTCTTCTGAGGGTTGCCTGCTTGTTTAGACAATTATTTGGGTTTTTATTTAGTTCACTGCTTATTTCGACATATTCGGTGAAATCTAATCTTGTGAAGTTTTTACTTGTGATGTGGTGAAGGATTTTTGAGTTGGTTTTTGGGCTGAAAGAGTGTTTGGTAGTGTGAATGTGATTGCCAAAGGCTGATTTGTCTGAAGTTTTTATGTGCTCTTTGATGCGAATTTCTAAGTTCCTGCTGGTCCGGCCAATGTATGCAGCTTTGCATGTGCCACATTCTAGTCGGTAGATTCCACTTTTCTTCAGTTTTTCTTTTTTATCCTTGGTGATAGACAATAATTTTCCAAGATTTTTAAAGGCACTGATGATGGTCATATAGACCAAAAGCGCTTTGTCAAGAATTTTTGAATAAATTTTGCACGAAGTACAAAAAGCCTTGTTTGCAATAATAAATAGAGTTAACATATTAATAAATAGCAAACATACAGGCACCATACATAAATACACTTTTAAGATTTTATAAGTTTCTTTGGATTAATTCTCTTGAAAATTAAAACTACAGTAGCACTTTTTTAGAAGAAAAGCTATAAGTGCTGTTTTAAACTTTTCTAAATTTTTAATTTGCTTGATGGCATTTGAAAGTATGTCAAAAGCTTTTATTGCACTATAGTGAGGTGATTTTTCAAAAAACGATGATCTATGTACTGGTAGAACAAGTTCTTGCCTATTTCTGGTAATTATTTGTAATTCTTCATTGTAAAGATCTTGATATGTCCAAAAGTTTTCTCACACTCACACAGAACACTTAAGTTTACTCCATAAATACTTGGTATAACTTTAAACACCTATTCCGAGCTCAAACATTTAAAAAAACTTAATATTACAATTAGACTTTTTTAGAACTAACCATGGATGTCCAAAACAACTAATTAACATAAAAAATGCAATAAACATAAGAATAATAAAACAAAAGGCAAAAAGGACTACTTTATTCAGACTTTCTCAAAGGCAACAAACTAATAATAAACTAAAAGGAACTCAAAATTCAAGACTAGGCAAAATATTTAAAATTTCCACACTTATTCTATGACTAAAGTTTCTTCATTGGGGAAAATATGAAAAATATGAAGGTTTTTCATAAAGTATGAAGGTGTTGAGAGCCTTGAAATTCATGTCTTAAGCACCATTACTACATAGGTGGAAAAAAAATAGATACCTACGAAACGAGGCAACAAGCTTAAATTATGTCCATTGCATTTCTAAATAAATCAGCCCTTACTTATACTAGATGACAGAAACTATTATTTAAAATTCCTCCTTTTATATATTTTTAGCATTTTGTCATGTTTTCGCTTCCTTTAGTATGATTTTAGGCAAAAAATTAAATTTTTATTTGCTTACATTATGACTATAAAATTTATAGCAAAGTTTTTTTTGTCAATTTCACCCTTTTTTAATACTATAAACTAAATAAAGCTTACCTTTCTAGATAGCGGGAAATCCGCTTTGCATCAAGATACTAAAAGATCGTTTTCACAATTAACACAGTCGAAATAAACTGTTCCTACTTGCGTGCGTAAAAGTGCACTTTTACGCACGCATTTGCTCCGTGAATTTTAGGCCTAATTAGACTTATTGACCCATTTATAAACTCAATTAAATTAAAAATGAGGCCTAATTAGACTTATTGACCCATTTATAAACTCAATTAAATTAAAAATGAAAACAGAATTTGTTTTTTGCTGTTTTAATGTAAAAAATACCAAATATATTAAAATGTAAAACCAAGCTTTTTATGCAACTAGGAAAAATTTTGTACCTAACTCTTGCGGAAAGTGCCTTTTCCGCCCTTGACGGCGTGCCCGAACTCCGCAAAGCGTCGTTCGGGCAACTGCCGTCGCGTGCGTAAAAGTATCACTTTCCGCACTAGTTATGTAAATAACTATTTAGAAACCTTTTGTATTGAATAAAAATTATCTAATGTCATCCATTTTGCCAAATTTTTGACAATCCGTCTTCCAGCAGCGCTATGAGTTAGACAGCAATAAAATGAATATACTGTGCATTAAAAAGAGATGCAAATGAGTATGTTTCAAAATTACAATTTATGTCGGGGTGCCAATGGGGCGCTAATGTCACGAGTCAGCGCCTCATTACCGCCGTTCGTTGTAAGATAAAGAGCGCGTATACGTTCTCTTTCTAACAATTGTTAGAGTATAGACATCCGATGTTTTGTCCTTTTATTTTAAAAGACATTGATGGGCTTGTCGCGACTCTAATAAATCCAAATATGTCAACATACAGGGACTCTAGTGGTACCTTGTTTTGAAGCTCTCTTGAATATCTTTATAACCATGTAAAAATTTTTCAAATCCATAGATTAATTTTTTAAATTTTACATGGAATGATAAAATAAAAATTATATCCGAAAAATATAAAATTCTGATAAAAATTTTATTTTATCAGTGCATGTTAAATTTGAAAGTTTGAAGGCAATTATCTCAAAAACTAATGGATAGATTTTTGAAATTTTTACATGGTTGTAAAGACATTCAAGAGGCCTTCAAAACAAGGTATCACTAGACCCAGTTTCCCTATTCAAAATATAGGGGTAAAGTATACCCGTCGAAGATGGTGCATGCTACAAAAATTTCAAAATAGCCAAAAAGTGTCCCCCTCGCAAACAAAATCGACGTGTTCGAGCGTTTCTCCAAATTCCCACGAAAAATACCCAAAAACACCTCTGTTACCTTTTAGTTGGAACACCCTGTATATATATATATATATATATATATATATATATATATATATATATATATATATATAATATATATATATATATATATATATATATACATATATATATATATATATATATATATATATATATATATATATATATATATATATATTTTTTTTTTTTTTTTATTTAGTTGGTTTCTTGGGAATGTGGTCCATAAATTAAATAGCAACTTTTAGTTTAAATATTTATTGACGTTTCGGTCAGAGACTTTCTTCAGAACAGTCACTCGTTTATAATCACTCATTACATTACATAGGTCAAAACCAAAAACATTCAACTAAGGGTTCCTTGAATTTCTTTGGTCAAAACAAACAAATTTAAAACAGGCATATCACAATTTACACGAAACATTCTTAAAAATTCAACAATAAACAAACACATATTCTTTAGACGACTATTCTTACTTAGTAAGAATAGTCGTCTAAACAATTTTTGTGTTTTTTGAAATTTTTTTCGGAAAATTATTTATGAATTCAATAGTAGCTAGGTCCAAAAGGTTTTTAAAAAATGTTTATACCCGTTTTTGGAATGGATACTAGATTTTTTAATCACAAGTAGCCAGAAAATCACTTGGCTGTGCCAGGGTTTTCTTTTTGGTAAAACCCCTTTTTCCCCTACTCCTCAAACCTTATAAATCCTATATCTTGGGAACAGAGCCGTATTAACCCCCATTTTATATGAACTTTTTCCTTATTTTGGCCTTTCCTATCAATCGTTTAAGTATTGTAGTCAATTACACCCTGTAAACATTTGTACATTCAACACCCCGCCCCACACATTGGATCGCTGGCGCTACGCTACTGACAACTTGGCACGGTCTCCCTCACAACTCATTGGACCTAAATTGATTAGAATATTACTAGATGTAAGATCCAAAATATAAAAATATAAAAACTAAACTGCCAAAACATTTCTGCTGAAGATTCATAAAAGGTACCTATTATATATTATTATATTTTCAATTTGAAAACCTTTCCATATTAAATTCAATTGGCATTATAACCCAAGATATATCAAAATTCATTGATATACTTAAAACTTTTAACAAATTAATCAAATAATTGGCAAACATTTAACAGCTATTTTAATAAGATTGGCTAAGAAATAATGAATTTATAAGGAAATGAATGCAGACAGGATTGGCAATGTAATCGTATAATCTGTAAATCAATGGCTGAAACAAAAATAGGTCTTTTGAGAACCACCACATCAATTTTACTAACTTGTACCTCGTTGTGTGGGGGAAAAGTAGTGATTTTCTACAAATTAGAAAAATACTAAAACATTTTCAGAAAATAAGAATAAAGATACCCTTTTGAAGAATCAAGTATGATTCTGTCCGCCATCCTAAATTTTAAGATGGCGATAAACTTTGATCATGATCTTTAAATAGCAATCAATTCTCACCAGTTTTTTTTTATTTCATTAAAATCGTTTCAGTAGTAATGAATTTAGAAGGGCATAAATGCAGACATGATTGCCAAGGCAATCGTATAATATCTTTGATTAAACAACTGACCCAGTCTTGTAAACATTGATAATATGCAAAACAATGGTTGAAACAAACATATTTTTTTTGAAAACCACTTAACCGATTTTGCTTATTCGTACCTTGTTATGCGGGGCAAGAATGTAACTTTTATACTGATTTAAAAAAAAATCTTAAAACATGTCCGCAACACAAGAATAAACGAGCATATTTGAAGGGTATATTTTAATTTCATCCGCCGTCTTGGATCTTGAGATGGCGGACAAGAAGATATATACAAGTGCAGTTTGTCCCATTTAAATCGATTGAATAGTTTAAAAGTTATGATGAAAAAAAAATTGTCCGGTTTTTTTTGCCCACCCGGTATAATATTATATAATTTAGATCCTTCGTTCTTACTCGGGTGCTTTGGGCCATAGAGAAAGAACTTTGCTTTGGGCCGACTGAGCACTTTTCTGTTGCGTTGGATTAGTTGATCTCAACACGTGGCATGATTTAGTACAAATACCGGTCACTAGAGTATTGACGTCAGGATTTTTGGTCGGTTGGCAATATTAGGAGCATGGCAACATTTGGCGTACCTACCTTATATAAAAGTTGCAGTTTGCCGTTGTCTATAGTTGCCTCATTAGTTGGAACGCGAGGGCATCTTGTTTTATTTTTAAAATACTTTGAGGATTTAGACCAAATGAGTCAGCAACTATACATATACATTTACGGTATTTTTGAAAAACTGGTTCCAAAATATTCAAAAAATGCCAAAAAGCGGCAGTTTCCTCCTTGGTTTACGCCCGATATCATTAAAAATATATATAAAAAAGAAAGGCTGCGAAAAGTAAATAAAGAAAATCCAAATCCTGACACCTACCGAGAATTTAGTCAATTAAGAGCATATTTAAAACTAGAAATAAAAAAACTACACCTGGAATTCATACATACCGCTGAAAATAACATAAAGAGCGATCCCTCAAAATTCTGGTCTTTCATAAACAGCCAAAAAACAACGTCATCAATTCCTAGCGTAATGTACCACGATAACACTGAATATGACTCTATGCAATCCATTTCGCAGGGTTTTTCAGACTATTTTAAGAGCGTTTTTAACGACAACCCCGTACAACCTCCTCAGAATCACACGGCAAATAATAATTCCCCCTGTATTTGCATAACAGATTTCTCAAATACGGAAGTTGAAAATGCTCTTGGAAAGCTTAAACCTAAATTAACAGCGGGTCCAGACTCCATACCAAGTTTTATTATACGAGATTGCGCCTCCATTTTCGCGGTTCCCTTGTGTAAATTATATAACAAATGCCTCAGTGAGTCGAGAATACCCTCCTCGTGGAAGGTTAGCAAGGTGTGTCCCATTTTTAAATCTGACAATAAATCTTATATTAAAAATTACAGACCTATAACTATAATTAACAACTTTTTGAAAGCCTTTGAATTTCTCTTGCATAAGTCTATCTACCCCTCTGTGAATAATATTTTATCACCTAATCAACACGGCTTCATTAAAGGACGTTCTACTGTTACCAATCTTCTGTCTATAACACAAACCATTTCTCAAACAATTCACGCAGGTCAACAGCTCGACGTCATATATACAGATTTTTCTAAGGCGTTCGACAGACTTGACACCGGCGTGCTCTTAACAACCTTAAAAAATTTCGGTTTTAACATACCATTATTAAACCTAATAAAATCTTGCTTAAGCAACAGACGCCAACACGTGTATGTAAATGGTGTTAGGTCTGCCGAATACCTTGTCAGCTCCGGCGTACCACAGGGCTCTGTGCTGGGACCTCTTTTTTTCGACATCTTCATAGATGGTTTGGGAAGGGGCCTCGGTTCATCCAGCCTTTCATATGCTGACGATTTTAAAACATTCAGAGTAATAGGTGACGTCTCTGACTGTATAGCTCTTCAAAATGATCTAAATGCAATCCAGAATTGGTGCGTTCAAAACGGCCTACCTCTTAACATTGCTAAATGCAAAGTAATGACGTACACAAATAAAACTACATATCTAACGTATGACTATGCTATAAATGGCCAAGTCCTGGAGAGGCCGGAAACCATACGCGACCTAGGAGTAATTTTTGACAAGAAACTATCATTCTCTTCTCATATTGAAGATATTACATCAGCTGCATCGAGAATGTACGGTTTCATTGTTCGCATCTCAAAAGAATTAACTAACATCTCAGCGCTCAAGAGTCTTTACTTTGCTTATATTAGATCAAAGCTCGAATATGCGTCTATTGTCTGGAATCCACATCAAATTAACCAAATAGAAGACCTCGAGAGAATTCAAAGGCGTTTCTTAAAATTTTTATCCTTTAAAGTAGATGGAACCTATCCCGCTCAAGGAATCCCTCAAAACCAACTTCTCGCCAGATTCGATATTCCATCTCTAAACAGCAGAAGACAGTACGCATCTCAGGCAACCTTACATAAAATTTTAAACAATCAAATAGACTGTGCAGACTTATTAGCCCAATTAAACTTCATAATCCCGCGCCAGGGATCGAGACAACTATCCACTTTCTATCTGGCAACGCCTAGACTAAATGTTTTAAAGTATTCACCGCTTTATACAATGTGCGACATTTGTAACAATACTCCAGCTATCGATATATTTAATACCAATTTAAAACAGCTCAGAAATACGCACTTGCAAAATAATGCCTAAAAGTCCAACCTATTCTTGTACATCTAATTAATGCTTAAGACTACCTTTACTTGTATGCTACTTTTATTGTATATTTATGTAACTCTCATTTATTCCTGTCATTGTAATTGGGTTCGCCCGTAATGATATGGTAAATAAAAAAATAAAAAAAATAAAATAAAAATAAAATAATTGAAGTGTTACCTCTAATTGGTTCCGTTCCAAATCCTATCGTTATTTTGGGGAGTCAAAAGTCCACATTGTTTCCTTAATATTTACAAATCAATGAAAAAGCAACCTAAGTCAATATTTTTGATAAATTTTGAGACTTGCTTTTTAAAAAAGCAGCTGCTGAGTTATAAAAACTAAATTTTCTTTGGTTATCAAAACTGTTTCAAGGAATTGAAAATATTTGCTTTCTCTCTATATTTGGACTTTTTTTATCATCAAATTTTTTCGAGGTAACATTACCATATATAACAAATTATTAAAAGTCCGTTGTAAAACTGCGGCTTGCCCTGCTTTATGAAAAAAAAAACAGTTTTGCCGATTACTACACCCTACATCCCAAGGTAAACCATTGCAAACATAGAGGTGGCGGCGAAGATATATTGAAAATAGAAATTAAATCAATTTTATTGGTCTGCTGCCCAAACTTTGTAAAAATTAAGTACTTTTCGAACAAAATCGCATCGCAGAATAATATTTGCAAAAACTCAGTATTAACTTTTCCAAAAAAATGGCGGCGGAGAATTTTTTTTTTGCAATAAATAAAATTATTGCAAAATTGAACAAAATTGCGGCTTAGGCAAAAATACCGAAATAATATAGCGCCGCAGAATTTTTTTTTACAAAAACTAAGTACTTTTCGAACATAATAGTGCCGCAGAAAAAAATGTTTGCATTTTACATAAATTACTGGAAAATTTTAATAAATTGCAATGCAGGTATGTAAGTACTTTTCTTTGCTGCAAAAATTTCAAAAAAGGTATTTACATGTCGAAAAAAATTGCGGCCCGGAATAAATTTTGTAAATATAAGGAAAAAAATGGCACTTTCTGAAATAACTTTTAAAAAAATGATAATAATTTTAGAAAAATAAAATAAATTAAAAAAAGCTGGCGAGAAATTTTTTTGGGAAAAAAATTCAAATTATCAAAAGTTTGGTATAGTTTCAAAAGTATTATTTCACGGACTTTCAGTTTGTCCCTGGGCCTTGAGAAATTATGCTTATTTAATCAGTGGGGCTAATTTTAAGCTGGGGGCCTAAGCCATACCAAAGCAAACTCACCCCCCTCCCGCCCCTTATTGGTCTCTTGAGTGTCCTGTTACTGTCTAAGAGTTGAGGTATCATGTCTATACGATGTTTTATGTGCGTTATTCGCAGCATTCATCTGTAGGATATAAATAAGGTAGTTAGCAGAAGAACCGGCCCCGGTTGCATTGAAGAACATGCAACCCATTCAAAAAAAGGGGAAGAGCTGCCGAGTGCTTCAAGATATCAAATCAAACGCCTGTGAACACCGTCGGTCGGTGCTTCTGCTAACTACCTTTTTCATATGTCTGTAGGTTTATCTCTGGAATCCAAGATGTTATTGTCAAAAGTTTCCTGGTTTCTTTTATAAAATCGATTTAACCAGATTTGGTCTTAGATATATTTTCCAAGCTGGTAAAGGGTATTTCATTTCTTAATCTATAATTAAACCTCGTCGTCCATCTCGGCGACGCCGCAGACGCCTTAGCCTCCTGGACCGACCGGTGTTTTCTAGGACGTCAGCCGTAACGACATAACTTTACTCCAAGAATATTGTTTAATGTATCGAAGTAAAAGTAGTACAAGAAAAATATATTTCATTGAAACATTCACCGCATATATATTTATTTTCCTTTCGCACGACGACGCTTGGGTCAAAAATACATAAATGCATAAATTTATACAATCTTACAATTTGTGCGGAATCCAATATTCAACGTCTAGGGGACCATTTAGCGCCGTCCGATTTGCCGCGGTGACAATGATCCGTGGTACAATTCACCGCGGGGACAATTTGAATTGAATTAAATTGGTTATATTTTGCTTCACTCAGTATATTCTTTTATATAATTGTTTATAACTTAAAAAAAAAATTCCAACTATGCACTTGTATAGTTTATAGTTAACCCGGACAAAAATGTTTCTTGTTATAACTTTTGAAATATACCATCATTGGTAATGGAACATTATAAAATCTAAGGTGGCTGACAGAATTAATCTTGCCCTTTTCAAAGAGGCTTATTAGTGGTTCCCGAAACATTAATTTTAACTAGTTACGAATCATTAAAATCGGTTTATGGTTCTCGAAAAATTAATCCTTATCAATTCTGTATACATTAATTGCCTCTTAAATTCATTAATACTGAACGGATTCTATAAAATTGGTTTAGTGGTTCTTTAAATAGTTATAGTAACTGTTGTTTTAATTTATGTCTGCAATAATTTCCTTATAAATTCACTGAACGGATTTCAATAAAAAAATAATTATGGTGACACTCGATTGCTCTTTGAACAAAACTATTGAAATTTCCGGACATTTTTAAATCCAAGATGTTAAAATAATTAAAATTTGTCCTTCTATGAAGGATACCTTCTCTGTATGTTGCGAGGACTTATTTTTTATGATTAGTACCTCGTTATGCGTGGTGGACCTAGATCTATTAAATAAATTCAAAGAAGGGTCGAAAAATTTCTCGCAACATAAGAAATACTCTGCCAATATATGGACACCTAAGCTCACACTAGGTAATATTATAGTCTACGGGTGAGCTAATATAACTAAAAACTATGAAATACATTTTATTCAACTCCAGACTAAATTACCTTTCGTTTAATACCACGCAAGCCATGTTTTGAATTAAACCCTATTTTTTAAAATCTACCCCCACCCTAACTAAACTAAAATGTATTTTCTTTAACTCCAGATCTTTTGTTTGATATCACACATGCCATATTTTCACATATACTCTAATTTTTGAATTCTACCCCCACCCTTTTATTTCGCTTGTGTTCAGTGGATTTTATTCATTTTTAAATGGGACCATCTCGACCCAAGACCCAGCCTAGGTACCAAATTTCACTAAAATCGAGCAAGCGGTTTTGCTGTGCCTTTTTTTTAGTTTTCTCTGTAAATTTTTACTGAGGCACGATTTTTTCCGAAAAGAACATATAATATTTAAACATTTTTATAGCGCATTTTTTTTTCCAGTAGTTTTTTTATATTCCTGCATCTTGTGGTATGTTAAGCCATCTCACTCTCTCCCCCGCCTCCTATTCTGTAGTGGTATTTTTTACATCACAGGTATTAATTCTATACAAACCAGCCCCCTCCCCCAAACGGACCCGGATAGTTTCAGTCCTGCAATCAGGAAACGCCAAACAAAGATCCGTGCTGAAAGTCTATATATATATATATATATATATATATATATATATATATATATATATATATATATATATATATGTATATCTCTAAATGACAAGAAAATTCTATTTAGATTCTGATTTTCTGGGAATTGTTCCTGCTTGGTCTCAAACTAAGATGTTAAAAAAATGAACCAAATCAATTGACAAATGACAAAAAGTATTAAGAGTAAAAAATAACTTTGTTTTAAAGATGTCGATGTTATTAAGAAGAGTTATTTAGGTTCAACACGGCAGATTCTTAATTTTTAGAAAAATTAGCGAACTCTGATTTGATATGAAAATTGAGAACTAGCCGTAGCTTTTAATTCTAAACAACCTTTCTTTCTAACCTTTTCTGATATCTCTTAAAACAAAGGTACTTTACTCTTAACACTTTTTATCAAATCAACCTACTAAACCACCCTGTATATTAATTGGTTTGGCTCATTTTCTTAACTTGTTAGTTTAAGACCAAGCAGGAGCGATTACCAGATAATCAGAAACTCGAAATTTTTTCACTCAGAGACACAGAGACGACTGGTCTTAATCGAGACTTGCAAAACATTACTGCTGGCGTCGCGACGTCATGCATCTGTCTCTTATTTTTCTTAAAATACACACACGATTTGGCAAGTGGTGCAGGTACAATAATTACCGAGCATTTAAGTTGGAGTTTATTTTTGTAATTATTGCATGCATCAGTTTCTTTCAATGATAAACAGAACACTTTGTCATGGAAAAATACTTTGCCAATTTTTGTACACCTAAGATCAATACATTTGACAATAGACAATTATTGAAATAAAGTCACGCTGTGCCAGGCAGTATTCGGACAGTTTCACATTGAAAACAGACAGTTGATCTTTCAAAATTAACATACCAAAGTCGAATTTAAAACTAGGTAGTTTATTTTCCGTTAATAAAGGAAGGCATTATTTATTCCGGTTCATATAATAAACAAACGCCGTATATTGAAAGATCACAGCTGATCTTACAATGTGTAGGTGTCAAAATATTGCCTGGCACTATTACAGCCTGGCTTTAGTCCAATAATTGTCTAATATCAGACATCTAAAACTTCAATACGTTCAAGTTTTTCCAATAGAGTCAAATGTTACATTCGTCTATGTATATTAATATATCCAAATATGTCAACATACAGGGATTAGATATATTAATATATCTAAATATGTCAACATACAACTCTAGGCACATCTACCTGGCTTGTACAAAAAATCAGTTTGACAGGGTGACGCCATTTTTTTCCGACATCTTGGATTACCGTCGAGTATTTTGACAAGATTAATATTTATAAGCCAATTTTACTTTTTAAGGCTGATACAAGGCCAACACAAAAATAGAGGCCACAACCCTGAAAAAATCAGCTGTTCTCCCGGGGCTGAATTTTACATTGGGTCTTATGGAAGGTCAGACGTTTTTTATGATATTTTCAAAATGGCACTACAGATTTCCGCAAAATTTCAGTGAAATATTCTCAGACACCATCCCGATATTCCACCAAAGGTTTGTAAGGAAGCAACATGATTAAAAGGTTAAAATCTTAAAGATTTAGCATTCCTTATTTTGAATTCAAATTACCCACCATGTAGCACATGCCAACTGTTATATTTGACATGTATTTGACTTTGTCATATGTGATTGTCACATTCGCTTCTGCTTTAAACTTAATTTTTGTGTGAGCTAATGAAACGGCTATGAAAAATTAGGGCTTACTATACATTTAAAAAAAATTGTTCTGGCAGAATAAAGTAAAAACAATCTCAAAAACGGCTTTATTTAAAAAAAAATCAAATATCCATGAACCGTCATTCCAACTTCAATATTTTAAAGACAATCAGCTGTGTCGTAACGTGACCATCAAAAAAAAAATTGTGTTGTTAAATGTTAAAAAGCTTAAAAGATAAAGAGAAAATTAAAAAAAAACTCCTCTAATTTTTCACATATTTTACGTACATATATTAGCAACGATTACCGTTTTCAACATACAAGATACGCGTTCAAAACTAAGAAATTTTACCCCACATTGGTAAGAGTTAAAAATTATTACAACTTTTAAACCACAAAAAATGTGAATTTAATGTTGTCGTTACTATAATTTTTCCAACAAATTTTATACTAATTTGAAATGTTGATAGATATTCATTAAATTGTTTATTAAATTTAATAATAAAGATAAATAATCATTGGCTCATTTATAGAACGGGCAAAACGGGCCGTGAGATTATTTTCAAATATCCATTAAATGGGTTGAATTTCTGACTAAAGACTGCTGTACCCCAATAACTGAAAAAATGAAAACATTGACATCATCTTTAAAAGAACCTCATAATAGGATCTAAACAAATAGGTATGTAAATTATACTCCTAAAATTACTAGGTATAAGCAAAATATTTTTTTAATATAAAAAACAACCCATCATGGAATATTTTTGAATATTTTGGGCAAGCGCTACTAGAATTCAAAGAATTTTTGATGATCATGATGAATTTTGATAAACTTGATCTGGAAAAACCCATGCAAAATAAACAGCATAAATAAATAAATAAATTCCAAGTTGATTTGTAAAATATATAAAAAATCTAGTTTTTGTTTATTTATTGTTAATAAAAAATTTTAATATCCTGGTCATTAAATATGCTCTGCCAAATAATGGGCAAAACCAACAAGTTCAGGGAGAATTTTAAACTTTTTGTCTAACCATCCAATGTCCAACAAGGTTGGTATAATATATGGACTTTTGTACCGGGCGACTAAACTAAGTAGTCCAAAGTTTCATACACAAAACATCAACAAAATAAAAAAATTACTTCAAAATAACAACTACCCCAGAGGTTTTACAACACAAAAATACCTCGTATTTCTGAAAATAATAAAAAATATTACAAATTTCCTTATATAGAAGGTCTATCACAACAAATCAAATGGTGCTTCAAAGACACTAATAATGAATTAGCCTTTTACAATGTAAAAACTACCCAACGATTTTTTACCAGATTAAAAGATCCCACACCTATTAATCAACAATCTAATCTGATTTACCAAATTCCCTGTGAATGTGGTAAGGGCTACGTAGGACAGACAAAGCAATATCTGGGGAGGCGCATCCAACAACACAGGAATGATTGCAGGAACGATAACCGATATGATTCGGAAAGAACTGCGCTCTCAAAACATCATTTTGACCGCCAACACAACTTTCAATTTCAAAACACTAGCATCCTAGACAATGAAGCAAATTACTTAAAAAGATCAATCAGTGAAATGATTCAAATAAATTTGCACGATACAGTCAATTTAAGAATGGATGTAAAGGGACTGAGTACTATATATTGATGAGAGTTAATTATCGTCCTTAAGGTTAGATCCAGGTCTAGAGGTTAATTGGTTTAGGACTGAGCGTATTCAAAAGACAATTGAATTTTGCTGACGTTTCGACTATATTTTTAGTCTTCTTCAGGATTAGCTCTGAAGAAGACTAAAAATATAGTCGAAACGTCAGCAAAATTCAATTGTCTTTTGAATACGCTCAGTCCTAAACCTATTAACCTCTAGACCTGGTACTATATATTGTAATATATTAGACAAATACAAAACTCGTACTAACAAATAACAAGTACTTAGGAAAAAAAATATGTGCCAAATAAGAACAACTCTACCCAATTATGTGATTTAATCTGTGATAACTGTATAACCTGTGATTTTGTATGTACCTAGTTATTTAAGTTATTTAAAATGTACCATTTAATTTATTGTTATAATGTCTTTTTTAATCTATCTGTCATGTTAGTCTTGACTAGGAAAAATCTTAATAATTATTAATTTTTAAGATCCATTCACTGTTCGTTGTGTGAAGGCAGCTTAACGGTTTGGCCAACTACAAAGAAACTGCTTCTTCGTTTTATTTCGTTTTCGTCAAAAAGTACCACTTTCCGCACTTGTTGGGTAAATAATTATAAAATTTTGTATTTTGCCCCAAATAAATATTATATCTTTTATAGTTCCACCACTGAAAGTTGGATTCTATGTTGTCTTTGCAACAAATGGCTCATATAGTAAGTGTGCTAGAGTTCGCAGCGATAACCAGGAATTATTTGTTAATTTTATAAATACTAAATTTAAAAATATTATAAATGTACACATATTTTTTAAATAAATATTGTATTAAATGATGGTTGCTTTTTTAATAAATAAAACTTGTCTTACTAAAATATTGCTTTTAAATTCCATAACCGCCCCTAACACGTTTTGTCTCGTATGGAAATCCTATTTTACCCCGAAAAATAGGGCAAAGTCAACTTTTTACAAAAATAAAAAAATATATTAAGGAGTTTTAAATCGCTAAACTGAAATTTAAAACTTAAATGGTTAAAAGCAAATGTTCCTCATTTGATAAAAAAAATAAGCCTAGAAAGCTGAGTACCTCATATTGCCGATCTTTCCCCATCATATTATCGAATTTCCTATTTTATGATAATACCAGAAAGTATTGGTGATAATACCTCCTAGTTTAAAAAGTTTTTAAAAATTTTCAATTCTAAAAAAGTTTTAAAAATTTTGAAAAATTCCAAATGTTATTTACATTTGGTTTTCAAAATATTCAATAACTAATAATTAAATTTTCCAAAAAAGTTTCAAAATTGTAATAGATAGATAGATAGATCAATACATACCTAAATAGTTTAAAATTTGATAAATTATTAAAAACTGTTATCTTTATTCTATTAGAAACATTAAATATGCATAAATAATACAAAGTACGCACAGGATGTCCCTAATTCGATGTTTTTGGAGGGGGTTTTCGGTGTATCTGTGGTAGATAGAAGAGAAGCAATCGGAGCTTGATACAGCAAACCATTTCAAGCAACAGGGTTTTTTTAAAAGTCTGCATTTTGAAATGGAGTTTTTTACTTATGATAATTTAATTTTGGTGTTAATTGCTTTTGTATAGATTTTAAGGGTGTTACATAATATACCTATAGGTATTATTTCGTTATGAAAGTACCCTTATTTATTATTTATTTATACTCTTTTTATTTTTTTATATTGCTTATTATTACTTTTATATTCTACTAAGCTTAAAACATTCTAAAATGATATAAATATAAATATAAAAAAGAAAATACAAAAATCAAAAATTGAGTGTGATACGCCGTGGCAGGTAAAACTTAATTTGACCGTTAGCTTGAAAACAGCTTGCTATATCAAAATAATTAATAGCCGAATAGATCACATGTAAACATTTAATAGCCAATATATATAGCGAAGCAACAACATCAATCAAAATCCACGAAGGAACCAAGCCAATCCGCATAAGAAGAGATGTTAGTTATGGTGACACAATATCCCCTAAACTATTTAACCAGGCCCTAGAAGATGTTTTTAAAAACATAGATTGGGAAGATATAGGCATTAAACTATACTTTGACAACCTAAGATTTGCTGATGAAATCGCCTTACTAACAGTATAAGAAAGAAGGACTGATAAAAATGCTGGAAGAACTGGATACAGTAGCTAAAAATATAGGCTTGAGTATAAACTACACTAAAACTAAAATCATAACCAACACAGATCTGAGGGCACGGCAGTGCCTCGCCAAGTTCGCGCGCCGTAACCATCTTTTCTTGAAACATTTCAGCCGATATTTGACCTATCTAAAACTCTACTTCGGAATGAGCTACAAATCTCAAACACAGTCGTAGATCTTCATGGAGTTAACAACCCCTCCAAGTTTCATGGTATTCCATAAAGTAGTAAAATAATTACGAAATTTCAAAAAACGTCAAAATTGCCACTCACTCACTCACTCACTCATGTATAGATCATCAATATTCAACTGTACTTCCAGACATGCTACAAAGCTGAAATTTGGCAGAGTGATAGAAATTATGATCAAACCTCTGGAAAAAATCAAAATACCCCAAAATTCTAATTTACTCCCCTCCCCTATACATATAAAGTTATTTAAAAGTAACATTGCCCACTTCCAGAAATGCTAGAAAGTTGAGCTTTGGCAGACTGATAGGAACTATAACAAAACTACAGGACAAAACCGAACACCCCAAAGTTCTAATTTAATTCCCTCCCCTATAAATGTAAAGTTAAGTAAAAGTAACATTGCCCACTTCCAGACACGCTAGAGAGCTGAGCTTTGGAAGACCGATAGTAACTATGATAAAGCTATAGAAAAAAATAAACACCCCAAAATTCAAATTTACTTCCCTCCCCTATAAATGTAAAGTTATGTAAAAGTAACACTGCCCACTTCCAGAAACGCTACAGAGCTGAATTTTTTAAGACGGAAAGACACTATGATAAAACTATATGAAAAAATTTAAAAACACCAACATTTTAATTTACTTCCCTCTCCTATAAATTTAAATTTATATAAAAGTAACATTGCCCACTTCCAGAAACGCTAGAGAGCTGAGCATTGGAATGCTGATAGAAATTATGATGAAACCAGGGGAAAAATTTAAAAAGCCCAATATTTTCATTTACTCTCCTCCCCTTTAAATGTAAAGTTATGTAAAAGTAACATTACGCACTTCCAGAAAGGCTAGAAAGCTGAGCATTGGAAGACTGATAGGAACTATGATAAAATTATAGGACAAAATTTAAAAACACGATAATTTTAATTTATTCTCCTCCCTTATACATGTAAAGTTATGTAAAAGTAACATTGTGCACTTTCAGAAACATTGAACAATATTCCGCATATTTTACTACTTTAAAAATTAAATATTTAAATATTATCCAATTCCTTTAAAAAAGAAGTGAAATCATAACAAAAACATTTCATGTAAAAAAAAGCCAAGTACGCGAAAATGGCATTCCGTAAAAAGAATTGAGATAAGTTAAGCCAAGTTCTCCAATACAAATTTCAAAATGAAAGGTTCTTACTAGTTTGGATTTTTTTTTCTAAACTTGGCTATTACGGCTGTAAATGATTCTTAGGCACAGTGCTAAATTGAACATAAAGAAGTTTGGCTGTAATAGCAAAGTTTAAAAAAACATTTCCAAGCTAGTAAGAACCTTTCATTTTGAAATTTGTATTGGAGAACTTGGCTTTACTTTTATCTCAATTCTTTTTACGGAATGCCATTTTCGCGTACTTGCTTTTTTTTACATGAAATGTTTTTGTTATGATAAAGATATCACGATCAGAATAAATCAAGAGAAAATAGAACAAGTAGAGGAAGAAAACAAGAAGGAAAAAACCAAACCGGTGAAATCAAGAGACGAATAAGATTGGTCTGGGCAGCATTTAGTAAATTAAGCTCCACATAAAAAAATTAAAAAAATACCATCAGTACATTAAAACGAAAGTGTATAACCAATGTATCCTTCCTGTACTTCCCTATAGATCCCAGACCTGGACACATGGATAAGGTAACAAAAGCCCAAAGATCAATGAAAAGACAAATGTTACATGTAAAGCTAACAGATAGAAAAAGGAATGTCAGAGAAGAAGTAGCAAAATTAAAATGGAAAAACAAGTAGGGAACGAAAACGCGACAGAAAGAGAAGATATTGGGGGAGGCCTATGTCCACAGATGGATCGAAGAAAGCTTAATAGATGCGGTTTTTACCTTTAAACTTCTCTTGAAAATCAAACCTTGCAGGTTTTTATTCATTTACCCTAGAAATACCCGAAACCCCACAAAAACATCGAATTTGGGACAGAGGCTTTTTTGGGGTATTTGTTAGAGATTTTTGGAAAACCCTCGAAATCGATTTTTTTTTGCCAGGCAGACCATTCTTGATTAAAATTTTTGTAGCACACACGCCCTAACATGTTTTTAATAGGGAAAGTGGTTCGAGTGATACTTTGCTTTAAATGTCTCTTAAATGTCTTTACAATCAGGTAATTATTTTAAAAATCTATCAATAATTTTTTGATACATTTTGCTTCAAAATTACCATGGAGCGATAAAAATCGTTTTTTTTGTATGTACAGTGTTGCAAATTCGATGTTTTTGGGGGGTTGCGGGTATTTCCAGAAAAGATAGGAAAAAACGGACCCCCATTTGCGATGCTGAAATTTTAAGCTTGAAGTTCAAAACCGCATCTTGATATAGCAATCAGCTTTTAAGGTTTTGAAAAGTCTGCATTTTGGTAGGGGGTCTCTAACGTTTTTATTTATGAAAATTTTGTTTTCGTGTAAAGAACTTTATTACAATTTGTTTTTTGAAGAATTGACAGATGTAAACGGTTTTTATATATCTTTCTTAGTGTTTAAGATATTACATAATGTAAATAATTTTTCTTATGGAATGATCCTCAGTTTACTTACTTTATTTTTCTTATGGAATTTTTATTCGATTTTTAAAATCAGCGAAAAATTTCCTTTAGAATGACGTGTCACACTCAATATTTTATTTTCTTAATTTTTTGCTGTTTTTTCCAATATTTTTTTATTTTTAATTATTTTTTGATTTGATTATTTTCAAACATTTTTACCCCAGTCATCAAATTAAATTATAAAATAAAAACAAAAAATATTTAGAATAACAAAAATACTTATAACAATTGAAAAAAAATATATTGAGTGTGATTCGTCATTTTAAAGAAAATTTTACACTGATTTCAAAAATCGAATAAAAATTCCATAAGAAAAATAATAACTTTATGCAATATCTCAAAAACTCAAAGAGTTAAATAAAAAAAATTTGTCAATTCTTCAAATAAATATCGTTAAAGAAAGCTCTGTACACGAAAACAAAATGTTCATTAATACAAAAGTTATAGACCCCCTCCCAAAATGCAGGCTTTTCAAAAACACCCCTAGCTAAAAACGGCTTGCTATATCCAGATGGGGTTTTCATCTTTGAGCTTCCCTTGAAAAAGGGGGGTCAGTTTTTTTATCTCCCCTAGAAATACCCGAAACCTACCAAAAAAGCGCATTTGGGACACCGTGTACATTTCTGAGAAAAATTTTAAAAATCCCGCAACACGTCCATTAGGGTTGTATCAAAGGAACATTTTATTTTCCTAAATTTAATTTTCTTTAACGCTCCATATTAAATTTAGAAATTTGAAGGCAAATATATAAAGAACAAATTGATGGATTTTCGACATATCCAATTTTGATATATATTACAAGGTCACTATTCAAAATATACTACAGGAATTTCAAAAGTCGCAAACAACGTGTTTAAGGGTTTTTCTAAAAACTTACGACTAATAACCGAAAAAGCATCTGTGAATTAAAAAAAAAAAGAAACTGATACTATCGCGATTTGTGTCCCGCGACAGTGCCGATACTTAACTACATATTAGTATTCTGATTTTCACTGGTTTTTCAAGACTCGCTTTCAAAAATTAATTGTAGACAAATTGGCAAAAGGTATATTAAAATAATTTTTGTTAACCCATACTAATAAATATTTTCTAGAGTCATCTTTTTCATCGTGCATACTTTACAAAATTCGGCACTATATATTTGTAAAAAGTATGCATCTCGAAGTGCACTTGTCTTTTTGATAAATTGGTGAAAAAAGACGAATTTTACCCAAATTGACAAAACTTGACCAACAATTTGTGATTGCGAGGCTGGAATATTATTTTATTTGGTCATAGTGAAATCTAAAGCAAAATTGTTTTGTTTCAAATTGGCCACCACGGGGGGACTGGTCAATTTTTTTAATTTATGAATTTGACAATTAAAAATAAAACGGTCACGTTAGTAAGTTATTTTACTTTCGCTTTTTTACAATTTAAAAATAATCTCGTCTTATACGCGCGCTGCACTAATAAATTGTACCAAAATGTTTAAAATACGTTTAAATTTTTAGAGTAACAAAGCTGTAACAGCTGTTCTTGTCTCTCTGAAACAATAGAGCCAAAAGCTAAGAATGTGTTCATAGTTAATGTCTGAGTTTTTCACTTCGTTTTCTTCTTCTTTATTGAGTTATGGTACTGATTTGTTTTTATCAGTAACGATGTTGGGGCCAAAATCCTTATATAACTATTAGAATTTGGGAACTCAAAAAAAATTTAAACATCTTGTTTTTTGTCCACAATACTGCCGTCCTTAAGAAGAAATCCGCATTTCGATTTTTTGACATATTTATTTATTAACATTTTCAGATTCTTTGGACAAAATCCTATAAAAAAAATAGAAATACATCCATAAAATCAAAAATTTTCACAAAGAAAATTAATTTTGAAATTTATGAGTTTTGGACGGCTTTAAATTTTTACTCGATCTTCCTTGACTTAGAAGTCATATGTTTATTTCTGGCAAGCAAAAAAGCCGCTCTCTATTCTATATAAAAGCGTGCTTTTCACCATTGTTTCATATATGTTAAATTTTGCATTCTCTGTTATCTCTCTGCTCCATAAAATACCGTTAAGACATCCAATAACCTTTTTTGCTTTTAGTTTTACTATTCTTTTTACCCAACTGCAGCACGGCGAAAGGAAGAGTAATGTTTTTCGATTGGCATATGTATGTATGTAAGTATTTAAATATGGATGTCTGTGTCACGCTAGAGGCTAAACGGCAGAACCGATTTTGACAAAAAAGGTCTCGTTGAATTGCTACTGATCCTGAAGGTGCTATAAGCTATATTTTTTTAAACAGGAATCAACATGGCGGTGTTCAGACGCCATTTTGTCACATGATGTGGGCTTTTAGTCATACAAATTATCTAAATTTCAGGCGATTTTAATGAAATTCCTTTCATAATTGCAAATGTCCTCGAAGTTATTTTGTAGTCCTCCCTGCTCCCACCCATCTCCCCTCCTGTCATTCCCCCCACCCCTTTTCAAAAACCATATTCGCATAATTTTATCAAATAAAGGGCGATTTCAAAAATTCTTTCTGCATATGCTTTCAGATTTTTTTCCAACACTATTTTACTAGTTTCCCCGCCCGTCTTTCCCTCTCTCCTCCCCGCCATTCTTATTAGTAATAGTTGCAGCTGTAACTTTCACAAATATAAAGCGATTTCAAAAGTTTTTTTGCACGCGCTTTAAGACATTTCTTCCAGCATCATTCTGTTAGTTCCCCCCCTCTCCCTCTCTTCTTTCCACCCAACTTATTAGTAATAGTTTTAGCTATACCTTTCACAAATATAGAGCGATTTCAAAAAATTTCCTCCACACGGTTTAAGACTTTTTTTGCAATATCATTTTACTAGTTTCCCCCTCCCTCTCCCTCCTCCCCACTCTTCTCACCACCCTCCTTATTAATTATAGTTGTAGCTGTAACTTTCATAAATATAGAGCGATTTTAAAGATTCTTTCTGCACACGCTTTAAGATTTTGTTCGACACCATTTTACTAGTTCACTCCTCCCTCTCTCCTCCCCCACTTTCACTCAATGGAAGGTAACACTGTGCACGTCCGTAGAAAATCTACATGTACTTTTTGGGTAACGCTAAATGAATGGTAAATGCAGTGCTTTTTATAAGGCTGAATAAGGGTTAAACCAAAAAGTTGGAAATAAAATGTTTTGAAATAAAAAAACACCTAAACTGCTAAATAAGGTACTTCCAGAGGAGATAAAGAAAAACTGCTCCTACTTTTAGTTCAATCAATAGAGGCCAAAATAGGGGGGTAAACCTACAAAAGGTCCGGCAGTTCTGAATTTTGGATATGTTGTTAGGCTTAGGAGGGTAGTTAAAAATCTGAGTTTTCGTCACCCCCACCCCTGTGCTCCCTCCGCCATCTTGAAAAAACCATCAAAAATTGGCACTTTTTTTAGTTGTTTGCCTTTAATTTCGTTCCCGTATACTAAATCGCAAAACGAGTTATACGGAATTTTTTAGAGGATATAATTATCTACAATCGGGTAGTACTATGGTTGTTCTCCGAGCAGTAGTAACGGAGCTAGATAGTTTCCAAAAATGACTAAAATCACGTGCTTGGGCAAATTTTCAGATTTTTTCTACTTTAGGGCTATAAAGGGCATGGTTTTCAGAAAATCAAATAAAACCTGTGCAAAACATAATTTTAAAAAAAATTAATTAAATGGTCCCCTTTTACGGACGTCGCTGGCGGGTTCTGTAAGTCAAACCCTATCGAGTTATACACCGTTGAAAAGAGAATTTTACTGTCAATAAAGTGCATCATAGCATTTTAGCTCACACATATACTATACTATAGTAGTGTGAGCTATGGTGATCCTAATTTTTTCGAGAAAAAAAAAGTTGCTCCCATTTCAAAAATTTTTATATATCTTTGCGTTTCAGATGATTTTGAAACTTTTTTGTTGCGCCGTCTGTCTGTCTGTCTGTCTGTATGTCTGTCTGTATGTCTGTCTGTAACGACCAACGCGCATAACTCAAAAACGGCTTGGCCGATTTCAATGAAATTTGGCACCTAGGCTGGGTCTTGGGTCGAGATGGTCCCATTTAAAAATGAACAAAATCCACCGAACACAAACCAAAAAAAGGGTGGGGATAGGTTTCAAAAATTAGAGTTTATGTGAAAATATGGCGTGTGTGATATCAAACGAAAGGTAATTGAGTCTGGAGTTAAACAAAATACATTTTAATTTATTTTAAAAAAAGGGTGGGGGTATATTTCAAAAATTAGAGTTTAAGTGAAAATATGGCGTGTGTGATATCAAACGAAAGGTAATTGAGTCCGGAGTTTAACAAAATACATTTTAGTTTTTGTTTTTTTAAGGGTGGGGGTGGATTTCAAAAATTTGAGTTAAAGTCAAAACATGGCTTGTGTGGTATCAAACAAAAGGTAATTTAGTGTGGAGTTGAATAAAATATATTTCAGTTTTTAGTTATATTAGCTCACACGTACACTATAACTATAGTACCTAGTGTGAGCTTAGGGGCCCATATATTGGCAGAGTATTTTTAAATTAGGCTTAGTTTTTGAAAAAATTAGATAAAACTTGTAACAAAAATATTTTAATTTGTGATTTTATAAAATTGGTTAAATTTACGGGCGCCTCTGAATTTATAACCATGAAACCAATCCGAGTTTCTTGTACAGCATTTTAAAGGAAATTTTATTTGCTACAATAATGTATAACACATTTTGTTCTATAAACCTTGGTTTAAAAAAAAGTCGAATAAATCATGGAAAAAAAATGGATATTTTTTGACTTTTTTAAATTACTTCAATTGACGGACGCCGCTGAAGAGTTTATAAATAGTTGACCCCCATCGACTTGTACCTTTTTCAAAAGGAAATTTCATTGTCTACAATAAAGTATATTGCACATTTTTCACTTAGAAGCGTATTTTTTGAGAAAATTTGATAAAACCTAAATATGTCAGATTTTGGGTCTGGGGGGGGGGGGGGGGTTTCAAGAGGTGGTTAGTTTAAGGAGGTGGTTGACCCCTAAGCTCTCTTACCATTTTGTACGTCACTAAATTTACACAAAAAAAATAAAAATAAATAAAAAACGTGCCGTTTAAAGCACTAAATTTTAAAAAAATGATTATTTTCTAACTTACTTAACTTAAGTTAAAAGTTACTCCCACTCCATTACAATAATTAAAAATACATTTAAAGAATGGATTTTGTAGCTGATAAAATTCTCTACAAGATATGTTCTTAGAACTTTTACCCTAGAACAAAGTATTTCGGAGCTTATGCCGTCTAAATTAGAAAAAATCTGAAAATTTGCCCAAGCACGTGATTTTAGTCATTTTTGGAAATTACCTAGCTCCGTTACTACTACTCACAGAACAACCATATTCCACCCAATTGTAGATAATTATATCCTCTAAAAAATTTCATATAACTATTTTTGCGATTTAGTATACTGGAACGAAGTTACAGACAAAAAACTACAAAAAGTGCCAATTTTTGATGGTTTTTTCAGGATGGCGGAGGAAGCACAGGGGTGGGGGTGGCGAAAACTCAGATTTTTAACTACCCTTTCGACCTTAATAACATATCCAAAATTCAGAACTACCGGACTTTTTGTAGGGTAAAACTCCTCTATTCATTGTACTATTTGCGATACTTAAATTTTAATTTTATCCGTCGCTTTTCGTTTTTGCGATACTACAGAAAGTTGGTATTTTTGTTAAGGAATCACCGGTTTTATTTAACAAAGTCAGGTTAAGATACTTATTTAACCAGGTCAAATATCAACTATCCTCGGCTTTTGGTCCACCTCGGCTGGACAGGTCAATTCGACTTGGTTAGGCTATTTTGATAAGTCTTTTTATTTTTCGATCTTTTCGGCTTCCTACGTTTTGTATTTTTGATCTTGTAATTTCGCCCTTTGGTACTTAACTCTTTTGTAATTTCAACCTTATTACATTCCACCTTTTGTACTTTCGCCCATATATAATTTCTACCTTTTGTATTTTCGACCTTTTTTAATTTCGAACTTATGATTTTCGACCGTTTGGTTTTGACCTTTTATTCTTTCGACCTTTTGTCCGCCGCACTTAGTCACAAAATGTTACTTTTGTAAATATTTTTATATTTTAAACATTTATTTTTGCATAAATTCTCTTGCATTGTTTTTGTGACTTATTTAGTGATGCTAAGGGCTGTTGCGTAACTGGGTAAGTCCGTCAGGCAACACAAGTTACCTCACATAAAGGGGAGTCAATTCCGGACACGAAAACAGGTTTCCACAATGGATAGAGGAGAAAAAATTTAAAATAGATAGTTACGTAACCGGTGTTACGTAGAGCGAGATCCAGTATATCAACTATTTTGCAAATCTGAGGGCACGGCATGGCAGTGCCTCGCCAAGTTCGCGCGCCGTACCATCTTTTCTTGAAACATTTTAGCCGATATTTGACCTATCTAAAACTCTACTTCAGAATGAGCTACTAATCTCAAACTTTGCACAGTCCTAGATCTTCATGGAGTTAACAAACCAACCAATTACATAAAGTAGTAAAGTAGTTACGAAATTTCAAAAAACGTCGAAATTGCCACTCACTCACTCACTGATATATAGATCATCAAAATTCTACTGTACTTCCAGACATGCTACAAAGCTGAAATTTAACAGACTGATAGAAATTATGACCAAACCCCAAAATTCTAATTTACTCCCTTGCCCTATATATGTAAAGTTATGAAAGAAATGCTAGAGAGCTGAGCTTTGGCAGACTGATAGGAACTATGATAAAACCATAGGAAAAAATGTAAAAACACCAAAATTACAATTTACTTCCCTCCCATATAAATGTAATGTTATGTAAAATTAACACTGCCCACTTCCAGAAACACTAGAGAGCTGAGCTTTGGAAGGTCGATAGTAACTATGATAAAACTATAGAAAAAAATTAAAAAACTCCAAAATTTTAATTTACTTCCCTCCCCTATACATGTTAAGTAATGTGACTGATAGGAACTATGATAAAACTATAAGAAAAAATTAAAACACCCCAAAATTCTAATTTACTTCCCTCCCCTATAAATATAAAGTTATGTAAAAGTAACACTGCCCACTTCCCCAAACGCTAGAGAGCTTAGCTTTTTAAGACTGAAAGACACTATGATAAAACTATAGGAAACAATTTAAATACACCAACATTTTAATTTACTTCGCTCTCCTATAAATGTAAATTTATATAAAAGTAACATTGCCCTCTTCCAGAAACGCTAAAGAGCTGTGCTTTGGAAGGCTGATAGAAACTATGATAAAACCATGGGAAAAAATTTTAAAATCCCAAAATTTTCATTTACTCTCCTCCCCTATAAATGTAAAGTAATGTAAAAGTAACATTACCCACTTCCAGAAACGCTAGAGAACTGACCATTGGAACACTGATAGGAACTATGATAAACCTATAGGAAAATTTAAAAACACGAACATTTTAATTTACTTCCCTCCCCTATACATCAAGGGCGGATCCAGAGGTACTTCTCGGGAGGGGCACTTTAGGTTACATTCTCTGCTGGTAAAAAACGCTATATATTTTTTTAAGCAGCATTTTATTGAATTAGTCAGTGGTTGTAATTTCGATGATAATAACAATAGACACTTTGATGCGCCGCAAGCAAAAATTTTGAATTTTTATTAGCAAAAACCTTACTTTTTACTAATTTTTTGTATATTCAAAAAATTCTCGGGGGGGGCAAGTGCCCCTAGAGCCCCCCCCCCTGGATCCGCCACTGCTATACATGTAAAGTTATGTAAAAGTAACATTGTCCACTTTCAGCTACGCTAGAGTGCTGAGCTTTGGAAGGCTGATAGGAACGATGATAAAACCATGGGAAAAATTAAAAAACCTCAAAAATTTTAAATAAGGCATTGCAAAAGTTTTGAACTATATTCCGCATATTTTACTGCTTGAAAAATGAAATATTATCCAATTCCTTTAAAAAAGAAGCGAAATCATAAAAAAACATTTCATGTAAAAAAAGCCAAGTACGCCAAAATGGCGTTCCGTAAAAGGATTTGAGATAAAAGTAAAGCCAAGTTCTCCCATACAAATTTCAAAATGAAAGGTTTTTACTAGTTTGGAAATGTTTTTATAAACTTGCCTATTACGGCTGTTAATGACTCTTAGGCACAGTGCTAAATTGAACATAAAGACAACATTTCCAAACTAGTAAGAACCTTTCATTTTGAAATTTGTGTAGGAGAACTTGGCTTTACTTTTATCTCAAATCTTTTTACGGAATGCCATTTTCGCGTACTTGGCTTTTTTTACATAAAATGTCTTTGTTATGATTATTATTTATGCACCACAAATTGACAGAGCGGAAAAGTAAGTTCACAACTGATTTTGTGTCCAGGCAACGACCGGCTGTAGTAGCAAGGCGCTCGATCATTGACTGACTGTTGTTTTTTCCAAAAACCCTCTCTTTGCCACTCGGGGGGCTCGCATGTCATCCACAAGTAGATGTGGGTGATATTTTGGAAGTATTTAGTAAAAGGACAACAGGAAGTTGTGTGTGTAAAAGAAAGTAAGGTACAATGCAAATTAGTCTAACCTCTAAATCCCTATTAATATTATAGTAATGTATGAATATGTCTTTTTATTTGTTTTCGCGGTTTTCGTATAGGTAAAATAGTAGTAGTAGTAGATATAAGGATAAGTTTACGCCAGTTGAGCAAAAAATATAAACTAAAAAAGTTAAATTTTTCTCAAAATAAAATGAAAATAAAAACAAGTGCCTAAGGATAATCGAAACATTTGTTGAAAGGTCCGATTAGTTAATACGCATTTTGGTCTAAAACCTCAGCCCTGGACAAAACGTTGCGAGTCGGTCGGTTAAAAGCTGACTCCCTCTTACGTAAATCGGTGTAGTGGAAGTTCATAAGGGTCTAGCAACAATGACTATGGAACAAGTTTTTGTAAATATCTTAGAAACGAAAGTTCCTACAAAGTTTTTAGTTAGTTACATAAATTATTGAAAAAAACATGTTTTACCATATTTTAAAAACCGCATATTGATGCGAGAAGTTAGCATATTTTCAATTTTTAAACTATGTATGCTACACTGTTTTACCTGAAAATTTTATGAAAATCAGTTTAGCGGTTTAGGAGCTATTATGTTACGGACAGACGTACACACACACACGCTGACGGACAGACGTCAGGACGATATTGTTAAGATAGGTCAAAAAACACCCAACATTTTTGGCGTTATCTCAAAAAAAAATTTGCGTCAAGAACAATACCATCTCCAGCCATTGCTACGAGTGCTGGGAAACTAAAAAATGAAAGTAAGTTTGGTTTTCCAGTCAAAATACCATCTCCAGCCATTGCTACGAGTGCTGGGAAACTAAAAAATGGAAGTAAGTTTGGTTTTCCAGTCAATACCCCCAAGTTAGGTTAGTCCTAATTTTTATTCTGAAATCTGAGTACAGGAGAGCTCTGTCTCCGTAACTCTTACTTTTAAGGGAAAGATAAGTTTTACGTGCAAAATGATGACTTCCAATGGGTTCGTCTCTTTCGCCAGTAGTAGCAAACATCTCCGAACACCATGCGATCAACACAGCGAGACTCAAGCCCAAACTATGGCTACGATACATGACACTCCTACATACATACAGTACCTAAATTTTAAGTCTAATCATTCTGTTGCTACAAAACAAGGAGTTATAAAAAGTTTGTATTTAAGAGCCGTAAATATTTGTAGTAATAATCTAGAATTAACCACATAAATCTACAACATTAAAAAGGACTTACAACAGAATTGTTATTCCGAGAAATTAATAAACTTAACGATCTCTAAAATTTAAAACAAACCAAATGTAGCAAATTCTTAAAATAATAATCCATTAGGTTTTATTAACATTCCATATGTTTAAGAGATTTCAGAAAACATAAGACGAATAGCCAAACACTATAATATAAAAATAGTATTTTCATAAAACAAAACCAGAAAATCCCTCAAATAATAGGGAATGTATTTACCAAATGCCATGGGAGTGTGGTAAATTAGGGGATACTAAAAAATCCGGTTTAACGGATCATGCTTAGTCACATGAATAAATGATCTGAAGCCAAAGTTTTGCATAAGGAGTCGCATTGGCAAAAACTAAAGTTTATTGATGCTGCGCTTATAATGCAGAATAAGAAGTTTTGAGTCAATCAAGCACGGATATACCAAACATATGGAAACCACTTCTTAAGGAAAACAAACGTCTTGGGATTACAAAAAAGAGGCGGACCGTCACACCTGACTGCACACCAAGTAGTATAAGTGGTAGTCTGTAGACTGGAATGTTTAGTTTACACTTGAGAATGGTTAGAGATACTTACTAACCGAAACGTCGTTTTTAAAATAAATAAAGACAATGGAAGTCCGAAATTTTATTTCTAGAGCTGGGTTAGTTGGGGTAGGCAACCGTTTACTAGTCCACGTTATTTTTGCAGTATAAAGATGTTATGTTTGCTTATTCATTTATTTTGAGGTAACTTGAAACATTAGCAAAGCGAACGCTCTCACTGAGATTTCTTATTGAAACAATGTCGTCCTGTAAGCGTTGGATTACGACATAAAAATGTCAAATGGTCTCTGAGTTTGTCGGTTTGCCAAAAATAAAACGAGCAATTTTTTTTGTGTCTCAAAAATTGTTGTGAGTTGGCGGTTCAAGAATGCGCAAAATTGTGATTGCAAGAATCATAAACATTTTTCCTGCCAAATATTTAATTCTTTCCGCTATGTAACAAATTATCCCAATCGTCTAATAAATTTATAAAACAAACGGGATAAAAATGTTAAATAACGGGACTTTCATGATATGACAGAGTCGAATAATGACCTTATTGGGAATTTTCTTATAGCTCTTGTCACGTGTGCTCTAATATAGGTGACTATGCAAAACGCCAAAAATTCCCCCTGGCCGCAATGAAATTCCTAGATCCTCCTCTGGTATTTGTGATACTGGTCGTAGTTTTGATCTGCAGGGGCCATTGGTTTAAATCGTGTGTTTCTAATTTTCTAAAAATGTACGAAAGCAATGGTTCAATTAACACCAACATTATTCTTATGAAATTTTCATTAGAAATTCATTATAGTAACGTTCGTGTACATTGAATTAATAAACTTTCGTTTATTGGCAGAAAATTAATGTATGCACACCTTATGTTTTCTTTTTTCTATGTATCGGTCGACCAGTATAATGCTTAGGTAACTGGTTAAAGTAAATCCGTTTGGCAAATCCATAAACATTTTTGAAATTATTTTTAAAAAACATACCGGGTGGGTCAAAAAATTTTTTTTCACTATAACTTTTGAACTATACCATCGCTTTTAATGGGACAAACTGCATTTGACAAAGAATTAATCAGTTTTAACTAAATATATTTTTTTGTCCGCCATCTCAAAATCCAAGATGCCAGACGAAATAAAATTGTACTTTTAAAAGATGCTCGTTTATTCTTGTGTTGCGAACATATTTTAATTATTTTTTTAAATTAGTTAATGTACGAATCAGCAAAATCGGTTCGATGCACAGTGCGGACAAAAATAGAGTTTATGGACAATAATCAATATCTTTGTTGTTTTTCAAAAAAGTAAATTTTTTTATAGGGTATAAAGTGTAGTCTAAAGGTTAAAATAAGTAAAACTTTTTAAAATATATATATGTCATTTTATTTAAAATATTAAAAAAATAAATTAAAGTACATTCAGTCTAACCTACAGTTACGTTAAAAAAAAATCAATTTACTTCTGTGTTAGAAATTAAACTAAAATTATTTTTTTTATTCGGATTCATGGGCATGGTTAGGATGGCTTGGGGGGGCTAAGTCCCTTCCAGAAAATTAAATTAGCAACCCCAAAATAATTATTTTTACCATACACACACACATTGCACCCTCAGTTTCTTTGTTCTTAAAGATGATTCTAAGAAAGCCGTTTTAGGCCGTCCACGACTCGGTCCGGGTACGGCCTTTGTTTCCGAATCTGTATTTTTTGATTTTTCTGAATCCGTTTTATAACAAAATTTCTCAGATATAATATATTTATTTAACCATTCGAAATAACGGTTTTGAAAATAAATTTTTTTTCGTCCCGATAAATTCCATTTGAGACTGAGACTTTTGCAAAAATTTAATGATGCCTTATTTAGAATTGTAATATTTGTCAGAACATTCTTCTATACCCAACAAGGGTTGAATTTTTTTGAAAATATTTAACACCTTCAGACTCATTATCAAGTCTGAATGTTCTATGCTTATGCGTTCTAAAAGTAAAAAAAAGTGATAAAATAGTATATTATCTTCTTAGGGACTTAAGTAGCACTTTTATCCCGAGAAGAAAAAATTGTATGTAGCTACAGTTCGCCGAATGCTCAAAAGATACTTTAGTCATTTTTGGGCCCCGTTTTTATTAAAATTATTTTGCAAGAAAAACAAACTTCACATCCCTTTGAACGTCACTTTTTATCCACGGGACAAAAAGTGATACTTTATGCCTAAAATTTTTTAAAAAAATATTTGCCCACACAAACACCAGAATAATTTATGGACTACCTCAAATTATTGTTTTTGTGCGTTCCCATTGACAAAAAACGGCCAATACGATATGCGATTCTAAAATATTTAATTTTCCATTTTGCTCACAGTAGTATAAGGTGACTTAGTACCATAAATATTTTGGGAATTTTTTTAAAATTTATTATCACCTATAACCACTTGCCATCACCGAATAATAAGCCTCATATCTTCTCCAGATTTAGTGCCATTTTTGACACCTTGCTGACGCCATTTTTTGACGTTGATGAGAGCTGTCACAATTTTATATTTGTCCAAATGGCGGCAAGACTGGTTTTAATGGTATACCCAGGGCTATCAAAATGGACGGGCCACGATCCTCCATTTTGTTGACGTCACATCCGGGGCTGATTTTTTTTTTGATGGTCACGTTACGACACAGCTGATTGTCTTTAAAATATTGAAGTTGGAATGACGGTTCATGAATATTTAATTTTTTTTTTAAATAAAGCCGTTTTTGAGATTGTTTTTACTTTATTCTGGCAGAACAATTTTTTTAAAATGTATAGTAAGTCCTAATTTTTCATAGCCGCTTCATTCGCTCACACAAAAATTAAGTTTAAAGGAGAAGCGAATGTGACAATCACATATGACAAAGTCAAATATAACAGTTGGCATGTGGTACATGGCGGGTAATTTGAATTAAAAATAAGAAATGCTAAATCTTGAAGATTTTAACCTTTTAATCATGTTGCTTCCTTACAAACCTATGGTGGAATATCGGGATGGTGTCTGAGAATATTTCAGTGAAATTTTGCGGAAATCTGTAGTGCCATTTTGAAAATATCATAAAAAAACGTCTGACCTCCCATAAGACCCAATGTAAAATTCAGCCCCGGGAGAACAGCTGATTTTTTCAGGGTCGTGGCCTCTATTTTTGTGTTGGCCTTGGTATACCATGATGTGAGGCCTCTCAGCCGGGGTGGTAACCAATGTGTTATAAATTATTAGGATTGAAATATATTATTTAAAAAAATACAGCACCCTTAGTAGCAGCCAGTAGCAAAAAATATTTATGCTACCTTTTTGCTAATTCATTGGATTAATATTTAGGATATATGCCAGACCTTGCAAATCTTTGCAATTTTTTATAACCTTAAGAAAATTTAAAAAAGATTTTTTTTTGTAAGCATAACAGTTTTAATTAAATTATTTTAAAAGCGATATGTCAATTTGACAAAATTTTATTTAAACAAATAGCGTAAATATATATCACTGTAATACTTAAAGAAAAATTTTTTATATTTAAATGCAGAACCAGTAAAATTAATTTTCTGATAGGTATTTTATACGATTTTTTTGTACCTGTTTTAAAATAACGACTTTAACTATTTATTTAGTTCACTTTCGCAAGTGTGACTAAAAAATAGGTTATGATTACAGATAAACTGGACATTTATCTATATTTTTGCAATATTAAAACTTTTAAAATGTAACCTCAGTTTTTCGAATATTGCCCACAGGAGTCCGCACTGTGCGATGGTTCTAAAAAAAATATTTTTGTTTTAACCATTGTTTTGAATATTATACGATTGCCTTGATTGCTTTTTTAGGACCATGGCGGACAGAATCTATTCTTCAAAATGGCGTGTTTATTCTCATTTTCTAAAAATGTTATAGTTTTTATTTTAATTTATAGAAAAGCACTACTTTTCCCTCACAGAACGAGATACAAAGTAATAAAATCGGTGACGTGGTTCTCACAAAATCTGATTTTATTCCATTGTTTTACAAATTATACGATTGCATTGCCAAACCTGTCAGCATTCAGTTCTTTATTAATTAATTATTAATAAACCGATTTTAGTGAAATAAAAAACATCATGGTGCAAACTGATTGAATCGGTTCAGTATGATTCTGTCCAACATGTTAAATACTAAGACGGTGGCCAATTTTGATCACAATCTTTAAAGAGCAATCAATTAATTCTCACTATGATTTTTTTGTTTCACTAAAATCGGTTTAGTAATAACGAATTTATAAGGAAATGAATGCAGACAGGATTGGCAATACAATCATATAATCTTTAAAATAATGGTTAAAACAAAAATAGTTTTTTTGAGAAACATCACACCGATTTTACTAATTTGTACCTCGTTGTGTGTGGAAAAAGTAGTGCTTTTCTATAAACTAAAAAAAACTATAACATTTTCGGAAAATAAGAATAAACACGCCAATTTGAAGAATCAAGTATGATTCTGTCCACCATCTTAAATTTTAGGATGGAGATATACGTTCATCATGTGCTGTAAAAAGAAATCAATTTTAACCAGGATTCTTTTTATTTCATTAAAATCGGTTCAGTAGTAATGAATTTATAAGGAAATAAATGCAGACATGATGGAAAATATAAAAATATATTTTTTAGAATCACTGAACCGATTTTATTAATTCGTACCTTGATGTCCGTGGCAAGAATGCAGTCTTTTTAGTAAATCAAAAAATAATTATAACATGTTCGCAACACAAAAATAAACGAGCATATTTGAAGGGTACATTTTCATTTCGTGCCCCATCTTGGATTTTGGCTAGCAGCGGCGGACAGAAAAATATATTTAGTCAAAACTATGATTCATTCTCTGCCAAATGCAGTCTGTCCCATTAAAATCGATTACATAGTTCAAAAGCTATATTGAAAAAAATTGTCCTTTTTTTTTGGCCCACCCGGTATTTCTACATGAACCTGTATTAACAACCATTCTATTGATATCTTATCTATAATTGGAGTAACTTTTTCATACATATTTACAAAATTCCCTTCAGTAAAAAAAAAGAGTAAAAAGAATTTCTAAGCATGCTAAGTGCAGTGGATGTATTAAAATTATTGTTTTCATCTTAGAACTTCACAAATGTTGTACCTTCCAGGTAAAAAATTTTCTTTCTTTGAACAAGGGTCTTCTTCAACTCTTCTCTTCTTGGGTGGACTACAAGTTATGCTCGAGTCAGATGAAATTTCGGAACTAAAAATTTCAATTCGGAATGGGACAACTGGGCGCCGGCCAACTCGGCGCCGCCATCAGGGCGCCATGCCGGGCCTAATGGGCGCCGGGCCAACTCAGCGCCGGACTATTTTTTTTCGATAAAATGTGCAGATAAAAAACAAAATAAATATGTTATTTATACAAAAATTTCAACATCTATTGATGATGATTGATGATTCATATGTGAGTGGGCCTTGCAGCCCTTCCACTGCGACCACCAGTGGGTCTATTGTGGCTCACTTTTGAGTGCACAGTGGGCTTCCGGATCTGATTTTGACCAAAATTAGAAAAATCGGTTTTGTAACAATATTTTGTTTTGAAATGAGAAAGAAGTAATTATCAATCAAAATGGCGAAGTTTCCCATTTATGAACCGGTAAGTATGAAATTTAGTGTTAATAGTCGCTAAATATGATTTTTGACTTAAATTAAAAAAAAATTATTTACCAATAGGTTTCAAATTTGTAACTCTGGCGTGTCTAAAGTCGTATCATTATAAAATCAAACTTAAAAATTACATGACAGATCCAAAAGGGCAGAGCTTTCTATTTATGAACCGATATGTATCAAAATTGGAACTTTGGGAAGTCGATAATTAAGATTTATGAGTTAACCGTAGAAAAAATATCATGGCAGATTCGAAATGCAGAACTTCTACATTTATGAACCGA
Organism: Aspidapion aeneum; assembly: GCA_963576565.1. NCBI lineage: Eukaryota > Metazoa > Arthropoda > Insecta > Coleoptera > Brentidae > Aspidapion > Aspidapion aeneum. The sequence goes on along the minus strand of OY755044.1, from coordinate 55,274,655 downwards.
TATGTATTAAATCTGGAACTCTGCGGTGTTTAACGTCGCTTGTTATTATTTTTTACTCAAACAAAAAAAAACTTGCACGGCGAACCCAAAATCTTTATCCTATAGACTATCCTATATTTATAAACCGATTTGTGAAACTAGAAAATAATACGAACGTAACCCTGACTTTGCAACGGATAAGAACCTGCAAGTTTAACCACTGCATAATCACATAAGATTGATTTTTCTAGAAAAATGTGTTTTTAAGTCCAACCAAATAAATATTTTTAGTTAACTTTTTTATACTAGTTTGTTAAAAGTCAGGTTTGGTAAACTGCTAATGATTTGAAATAGAACCGTTTACCTTAAAATTTTGACCTATTTTTTCTTTCATAAACAATCCACCTGTTTTTTAACTTTGAATTTTTTTATATTTTATTTATATTTTTCATTAATATATATTTATCTATGTTTATTCGTTCTATTTAGCCTAAAGTGCTTTAAAAATATAGACAAAAACTGACATGGTTTTTTTTGAGTTTGAGTTTTTCTCCATCCATTTTTAGTAAACTAATAGTATCTTTCATACGGGCAACTTGTGGCAGTAGATTTTGAAGTACAATTTTTGAAAAATATATATATATACTCTTTATAAAAATAAAAATTTTAAAAACATGCTTGATCAGGGAAGCAAAATATTTGTCCAACATTTATAAGAAATTTTTTTATACAATTTCAGAAATTCCACGCAAAAACCATTGTCTGACCTGTCTGCACATCAAAATTGGAATCAAAATATACAGTTTCTAGTCTAATTAGGGGAAAGGGGGGTAAAATGGGATACTTAATTTTATAGGCTTTTTTCTTCTATTAAATGGTCACCATTGCGTTCGTCATTTGGAATTAAGTTGGCTAGATACGTTATTTTTATGTTTTAGTTTTCAGTTTAAACTACATATTTAAAATTCCATCATAATTTTATTTTTATTTTTGTAAAAAGTTTTCTTTGGTAAAATGGGGTGGCGAAACGGGCGGGCGGTTGTGTAATTTAGAATCAATATTTTTATTTACTAATTTTATTTATTAAAATACTAAACAAGTTAAAAATACTTATTTACAAAATAAAAAGTTGTAATATAATGTAAATACATTTAAAATAATTAGTCGACAGCGACCAAGTCATCGCTGTCGACTCTCCTACATGAATTTTGCGTCAATTTTTTGCAAAGACAACATAAAATACGACTTTCAGTGATGCTATCAAAAAACATTTTTTTTTTGGCAAAATGGGGTATGGGTTCCTAGGTATAACAAGGTACCCCATTTTGCCCCCATGAAAAAACCCCGTTTTGCCCTAAACCACCGAGTAAATGACTAATTTTACGGGCGATGCGTTTAATTATGAATAATAATACATAGACCCACTAATTGTTCAATGTAACAAAATTTTAAAAAGTCTGTAAAAATGTACTTACCATCACAAAATGTCCAAGCTATTTTTATTTTATTTTACAGCCACTCAACATGAACAAACCCAATCACAGAGTGGGAAAAATACAGTTGAAGTTGATTAAAGCTAATAAAAGATACAAAAAAAATAGTTTTAATAAAAGAAATAAATAATAAGTTAAAAGTGATTTAGGACAGCCGTAATTTTTTTAAATAAGCGATACTGCAATTAAATATGTCACATCGATCATTGTAAGAATTACAAGTGTTGCAGGCTCTTGTTAAAGGGGCATTTTTGCAAATGTTGGTTCGTTGGTTTGGTAAATAAAATGGCACTGTCGATTGAGCCGAAGTTCATGGTACTAAAAAGTTTAATTGTTGCAATAGTTCCGGCGAGTCGATTTGGTTGTTAATAATTTTATAAATGAAATGTATTTCGGCCAAACTGCGTCTATCCTTTAGAGAACTGATATTAAACCTATTACAAAGGACCTCATTTGGTGTTCCTATTTCTGGGTAAACACCGTCCAATTTAAAAGCCAGGTATTTTAAAAATTTGCACTGAATTTTTTCAATTGAGTCAATATGTGTTGCACGGTGACCACACAATAGACGAGTATTCTAATCTTGATCGGACGTACGCAAAATATAATAATTTTAAACTAGCGATATTCTTAAAATGTTGAGAATTGCGGATTATAAAACCGAGCATTTGATAACTCTTCTTAACAATATCCCGTATATGAGGGACAAAAGAAAGAGCACTGTCGAATGTTATACCGAGGTCTTTAAATTCCAGTGATCTAGGCAATATGGCGCTATCCAAAGAATAATCAAACTGAATTACCTGTTGCTTAAGAGAGAAGGAGACAACGTGACATTTGATAGGATTTAGTGGTAGTAAATTAGAGTGACACCAAGTATTAACTCTATTTAGGGCATTTTGAAGTCTTTCGCAGTCAGATAAATTATTTATTCGACAAAATATTTTAAGATCATCAGCATATAATAGACAAATAACCTGAATGTCGTTTAAAATACTATTAATAAAAGCAATGAAAAATAATGGGCCCAATATCGATCCCTGAGGGACCCCAGAGCTAGCGATAATTGTAGATGAAGCTCGACCACAACATTCAACGTATTGGGGTCTCTTAGTTAGGTATGATTTAAGAAAAATACAAAGATCATCAGACAGTCCAAAGTGTTCAAAAGTACGTTGTAAAATGCTGTGGTCAAGCCGATCAAATGCTTTAGAAAAGTCTGTGTAGACCACATCAACTTGAGCATTCATATCTATTGATTCAGCAATAAATTGGGTAACAGTGACTAAATTAGTGGAAGTTGATTTGTTTTTCATGAATCCATGTTGTCTCGAGTCAATCCGGCCAGACAAAGCAGGGTAGAGTGAAGTATGAAGGACACGTTCGAAGCATTTTGAAAAATTGTTAATAATGGTGATGGGTCTGTAATTTTCGATTTGGCTTTTTTCTTGTTTTTTATAGACTGGTATAATCTTAGATGCTTTCCAAGTATCCGGAAAAGTTTTTTGTTTCAAGGATAAATTAAACAAAATAGTCAAAGGATAAGAACATATATGGGCACAGTCTTTCAACAGAAATGCTGGAATTTTATCTGGACCAACAATAGCCTTCGGTTTTAAACTCCTCAGGGCTCGCAATACCTCAGATTCCTGAAACTTTTTAAGCGATATTTCATTAGTAATCAAAGGGTCTTCAGTATTCGTATGTGCTATGGGGATCTGTTGATCTGAGGTATACGATGACTGAAAGTATTTGGCGAAGGCATTGGCGATACTCTGTGGGTCAGATAAGCACTCACCGGGTTGGTTTTGCAAGTTAGGAGGTAAGCTATTGATTTTCTGTGAGGATTGAATAAGGCGCCAGAAATTTCCAGGCTGAGATGCTAGGTTTGACTCAAGCTGAGTACAATAGTTTTGATATGAGGTTTCTATATCGCGCTTTATTTTATCGCGTAATTCCCGAAATTTATCTAAATAAGTATCATTGCCAAATATTTTGTGTTTTTGGAAAAATTTATGTTTTTGTTTTATCGATTTAATTATGTCAGAGGTAAACCAAAAAGGATATTTTCGCCGATTTTTAAGTGTTTTAGGCACAAGGTCATCCAGACAAAGATACAGTTTATGATAAAAAAGTTCAACAGCTGTGTTTACATCACCTATTGATTCAAGAATTCGCAAGTCGGTTTCTGCTAAGCTTGGGTATAAAATTCCTAGGTCAACCCTTTTATAATTGTAAAATACATCATCCATTACATACGACTTAAGCTTTTTGTCGCCATTTATTTGATATTTTATTAACAAGGTAGGATGGCACCTGTCTTCATTAAGCAGAAAATCATGACATCTCTGCAAAAAGGTTAAATTAGGACAAGAGGATAAGACAATATCAAGTAATCGATAATCAGAGTTTTTTATAGTGTTTATTTGCTGCCAATCCAAAAAACTCATAAAGTTAACCAAATGATTTAACCTACTAGAAGGAAGTGCTCCTTCCACATAAGCTACATATTCCGAGTAATTAAAGTCTCCTAGAGAGATTACTTTTTCGTTAAATAAATAAGTAAGAGGGGACAGGTATTCAAAAAGGTGTTCATATAGAAAAGAAATTTTGCCTGGCGGAATGTATGTTAAGATTATGTACATATGAAGATTGCTGGAAAAAGATATTTTGACTCCTAGAATGTCAATTGTGTCGCGAATTGCAACTGGTAATTCAAGTTTTAAACTGGTAGTTTGAAATGGTTTCCTCACCGCCAATAAGACTCCACCCCCCAAATTTTGTTTCACCTCATCATAATTTCTGTCTGATCTAAAATACAATATTCTGGCTGAAATAATTCTGCGTCGTGTATGCCAGGACATAGCCAAGTTTCAGTGAGCGCTATGACTGAAAAATCACAGGTAAGTGTTGCATTGAAAAGTTGTTTTGTTTTCGTACGAAGCACGCGAACATTTTGATAGTACAGTGATAAGAAGTCACGGCTACGCTGAAACTCGACCAACTGCACTGGCCCCGGATTTGGTTGATTTATTGAATTATTGTGGGAGGTACCAATACGGTCGATCACGGTATTTTGGGGGGCAGGGCCTTGTGATGGCTATATGGTGGACCCAAATATTTCCGACCTATATTTCTGATTAGCTTGTTTATAGGCGTAACAATTATTATAGTCCCAGCAAGGATGATTTATTGAAATATTTAGATCATACTTATTTTTAAGATATTTACAGTTGACGCAGGACTTATTGGCAGAGTTGTTACAGTCCTTTACTTCATGTCCCTCTCCACAGAGTAGGCATGAGGGGTCTTTTTGACAGTATTTTTTTGAATGACCGAATTGATTACATTTGAAACAGCGTGATACTGAAGTCGCATCGTAAATTCTACAGTTGTCAAGACCGATAACAATATATTTTTGATCAGTAAGTATCTTATAAGTAAGCATATCTAACTGCAGTATCACTTGAAAAATATTATTATTATTTTTTGTCGGCCAGACTTTAAGCATTTTAATTTCAGCAAATTCATTAAAAATTGATTTTTGTGCTTTTAAATGATTTAACAGAATGTCCTTATTGTATTCAGTTGAAAGTCCAACAATTCGCACCATTGGAGATGCAGATTTAGATTCTCGGATTTCATATCCTTCGGCTAGGTTCTTTGTCACCAAGTCCTTTATTCGCTGACCATCAGTATGATCGGTAGATAAAACGATGCCTCCGTTCGATATATGTTTGACACGATTAATCTGGATCATATCCTGGGCCGGTTCAAGTTGATGAAGAATATCAGTTTTTGTTTGCGTATTGTTTTGATTTACATCTTTCGGCTTAATTACAAAGTTGGAGCATGTCTGTCTCTTGATTATATCAGAATAACTAGGTTGGTTTTCAGTTGAAGTTGAAGAGGAAAAATTTTGTAATTTATGATCGAGTTTCAAGCTAATTTCGTCCAGTAAGGTCTTTTTGACTAGGTTAAATTTTAACAATAAACAGCGCAGAACATCACATGTTGAGCAAAAACGAACTTAAGCTCAACCGACCAGCACCAATCATATTGCAGAGAGTTGAACCAGTCATAAGGATAAAACATCTAATATTAGAAGGTTTTATTTTTGCGCAATTTACTTAAAACTGCGATATCCCATTTTACCCGCAAAACCCATTTTGCCCCCCTTTCCCCTACCTCTTCTTACAAGTTTTATTTTATGCGAATTTTATGCAACATAAAATATTGTCGTAAAATGGCTTAAAATCTGGATCAAACCGCCATACAAATATGGTACTTTAACGCGTTCCTTTGAAAGGAAAAATGACACTTCTAAAAAATAACTGAGTTACGTCAATTAAATCATAGCTTTTTCAAGGGCTGCTGGACTATCTACTCTTTTTAGTAAAGGTGTTAAGAAGTTTCAGTATGTTTTTAATTTAACCCTTTTTGGTCAAAAATTAGGTCCGCAAGCCCACTGTGTACATCAGAAAATCGATTGACGTTGATTGTCAAAATGGCATGACGGCATTAGATTGAGTGCGCCCCACTACTTTGAGTTAAAAAGAGAGAGTAAGTAGCTGAATGACAATGTGTGAGTTTAGTAAATAAAACGAGTAGACCACTGTTTTGTTATTAAACTCATGTTTGTTTAATATTATTAAGCGCCCTTACTAATACATTAGTTTAAAAAGAGATAGTGAATAATCGGATAATAATGTGTAAGTTCAGTCAACGACACGATTAGATTAGTTGATGGTACGTTCCGGAATCATATTTTGTGTCGGGGTGCGCCTTCCGAGACTATGTTTAATCTCGACTTTTTCTTGAATACTAACAACTCCAGATCCAACATCTATTAAGTCGAGTGTTGAAATTTGGTAGGTGTCGTTTTCTGCGACTTGAAACACCGCCAAGTTCCATATTCGATACATATCGATGCATGCGTAAAACTAAACATAAATAAGAAAGTCCGCCATTTTGGATCCGCCATTTTAATTTTTTTAAGTTTGTTTTTTATCTGCACATTTTATCAAGAAAAAATATTTTAGTCCGGCGCCCAGTTGGCTCGGCGCAACCTAACCCAACCTAACCCAACCTAACCCAACCTAACCCAACCTAACCCAACCTAACCCAACCTAACCCAACCTAACCCAACCTAACCCAACCTAACCCAACCTAACCCAACCTAACCCAACCTAACCCAACCTAACCCAACCTAACCCAACCTAACCCAACCTAACCCAATCTAACCCAACCTAACCCAACCTAACCCAACCTAACCCAACCTAACCCAACCTAAACCAACCTAACCCAACCTAACCCAACCTAACCCAACCTAACCCAACCTAACCCAACCTAACCCAACCTAACCCGACCTAACCCAACCTAACCCAACCTAACCCAACCTAACCCAACCTAACCCAACCTAACCCAACCTAACACAACCTAACCCAACCTAACCCAACCTAGCCAACCTAACCCAACCTAACCCAACCTAACCCAACCTTACCCAACCTAACCCAACCTAACCCAACCTAACCCAACCTAACCCAACCTAACCCAACCTAACCCAACCTAACCCAATCTAACCCAACCTAACCCAACCTAACCCAACCTAACCCAACCTAACCCAACCTAACCCAACCTAACCCAACCTAACCCAACTTAACCCAACCTAACCCAACCTACCTAGTTGTTAATAAATATATTAAAAGTTGTTAGGTTTATGTCCAGGTATAACCATTGTCCATAATCGTCGGAAATCGAGTTAGGATTAGTGTTAGATTCAAATTTTTTTTAGGGAAATTTTTAAAATCTTTTTTTCCGCACTCTGGGCACCCTAATAAACTGTAATCTGGTTACCCTAATCCATCGCAATCAAAGAAAATCGGTAATCGAAGTGTCACAAATTTTTTGTTGGTTTCTATTCTTCTTTTATATTATGTAGGACAAAATTATTAATTAAACTAAGTGACCTTATTAAGTAAGACAGCATGATGGTCAAATGACATTAGAAGGACATACACATATGATACCGGCCTGTAGACCGGTCGCGGTGGTCATATAATAATAAATATATACTTTCGCGATGAAAGATCAAAATTTAACTTAAAATTACTGTAAAGTCCGCAAAAAACATAAAATTTATCGAAATTTATAAACACATAGATCAGTGTGTGTAACAGTTCATCAAGATGTATGAAACTCGACCGTGACATGTCAAAAGTTTGGTTCGAAAAAACAAAAACAACTGGATAAAAATCGGTATGTAAGCATTTAAAAAAAAATCATTTTTAAGAAAATCAAATACTTTTTGTTAATTTTCATGCAATGCAAAAAAACCTTGTTGTAATAGGTTTTGAGTAGAGTGGTAAAACGTACCAGAACCCATTTCAGGACAAATTGTTATTAAAAAATAATCTTACAAGTGCGGGGAAGTGACACTTTCTGAATCAAAATGTGTGAGGGTAAAATCGCACGGTCGCAGAAAAAACTATCTATCGTGACGCTACTGAACTTTCTCGTGTTTTAGCAAAAACTATCCGTTAAGACGACTTACCCATGAAATGTTGTTTTTTTATGGATTTTTTTTCTTCTTTTGCAAAAAAAACAATTTTGGACCATGTTTGAACTCAAATAGTTACTTCTAAACTTGTTTTTAAACGTTTTAAGATTTCTTTTTGTAATATTCCCGCACAAAATTCAAAAAAATTCATTTCCGTACTTAGACAACATTGTCTATCAGTTTTCCCTGTATAATCCGACTAGCAGGTAGAATCACTCAAAATACGGCAGGTGGATTAAAGGTAGCCAGCTGCTTTTCTGTCGCACTTATGCCGTCAATGTGAAAGAGATAAAAGTACCCATATATTATCTAGGGTATTATTAGCATGCAAAATCAGCCTACCTTTGTCCGTTTCACATGTTCAATAATGTCTATCTCTGTTTTTATTGTAAAAGAAATACCTGCCCTTAGAAACCAATTTGGATAGGGTCAATAAAAAATGCCTTGTCTTTCCGTCTCTAAAGCCCTTTCAGGGCTTTATACAACTCAATGCAATAAACATTAAATTGTCCAAAAATTATAACAGATGCGACACATACAAATATCAAAATAAGGTCTCGTCTCACCACATAATACACAAACAATTTTTTAAATATCTTCAGAACTAAGTCAAATTTTGAATTGTGGATTTCAGTAATATCTTAAATGAATATCGCTTGACAACTTCAAGTAAAAATATTAATGGGTTTGTATCTGAATTTTTTAAGAAATTTAAGTTTTGTGGTTTGGTACTTTTCAAAAATTTCCTTTTTCGAAAACATTCTAATTTAAACAAAAAATGAAGAATATTTGCATTTTTTAGGGTTCTCTTAATAAGTCAAATAAATAACAAGAGTCGGTTTAGTTACCACGTACAAGTAATTATTTTTTAAATAAAAAGTGACATTTTCGTTCCATCCATGTGGGGAAGTGAGAAAGAGGTACAAGTGTGAGGTCCAAATTATGCAGAATTTTTCAAGGAATACGAATATGGTAAAACTTGTGTATGTTTATCATGGAGTTTTGTTATAAAATGCAATTTTTATATTTGGGAGGTGTTATTACTGCGCCCTAGCGGGGAGCTACAGAAACAAAAATATTTTAGGTGAATTCACAAGGCCCGATTTTGTTATAAAAAATTTTTTCCCGAAGTTATAGCTGTAGTAGTATCTGAGATAAATCCGGCTGCCATACTTAATGGGACACCCTGTATATTATTTTAAACATGTCAGCTAAATAATTTTACGGGCTTTCCTCTAATCGCGAGATACATTCCAAAGCTCATAAAAAAATAAAACAATCAGTTTTAACCTTCGTAACAGCCAGGGCTAGATAAGGTATTATTTTCGGCGATTTTTTTTTCTAACCGTAACACGATAGCTCCTAAACCACTGAACCAATTTTCATAAAATTTTTAGGTAAAATAGTGTTCGACACTCTAAGGAGCTGATTAGATTTTGGTTAGAATCCATTATTGCTAATGACAGTTTTTTGACAATTAATTTTTTTTTTAATTCTAATTTTTTAACGGAGCATTGTATCAATATGCGGTTTTCGGAATAAAGTAGACTATATTTTGCTCAATAATTTGTGTTTAAAACAACAAAGAGCTTTAGTTTCTAAGATATTTATAAAAAACTATTTTCAAGGCTGATATATCATGGCTTTACTTGAAGTGTGCTAATAGGCTAGCTAGGAAGGTATCAGAAGTAATAAAATTCATAAATATATTTTTTGACGTTATAATTGACGTATGGAAAAAAATGATACCGTTATTGTTCTTTCTTCATTAAGCTTTTTGCCATGAACCATTCTTATATCGTTGCATTTTTATTTCTAAAAGAAAGTGGTCTATGAATTTGACTCATTTTTGTTTCTTTTTTCCATAAATTAAATAATTACCTGCTAAAGGAGTTTATCATTTAAAGTCGCCACCCTCTCTAGCAGCAGAGACAAAATATAGATTTTGAAAAATTAAATAATTTAAAAAAACATATATTTTAAAAAAAAGTGTACTTTGTCCATACCTACTTATATTTGTAGTTTTTTTACTGATACTGACCCTGGATCCGCCACTGTCTGTCATAACCAGTCATAACTTTAGATTCGGCCTTAATTTTAATTCGGCTGAATGTTCATCATTTTAAAATATTTTAACACCTTATTCTATTTTTAAATTGAAGGATAATTATATTGTTGTAACTGCACCCGTTCACAAAAATCTTTAAATTTTAATCCGATTATCTTAATACTCATTACTATCTTTAAGTGGAACTTTAAATTAAAATTTTATATCTCCAAAGGTCTTTAGGCACAGGGCAGCTAAGTATCTTCTATACGTTTAATATCTGCTAAAACCTGACCTGTCGAACATTCTAATCTTTTAAAACACCGCAAATCTAAATGACTATAACACTAATTATTACCCTTGTGCTACTGATTTGTAGTTACTAAGAATAACTTGATTTAATATACCTACTTACCAACTTTTTTGACATTCGTGATATATAACAAACCAATTACTAAAAGAATATACCTTGTCTGTACCCGTACCCTGTACCATCGAGTTACTAATTTCTGAATTTAAATTGCATTGGGTTAAGCCAGTAGCCCCGTTACCTAAAAAGCGTGGTAACGTTGCCCTTCGTCCCATGTAACATAAAGATCGTATCATGGCACATAGGGACAAAGAAGAGATAAAATTAAAATTTACACCAGAAAAAGAACCTTCCGTGTAGGTGCCCAGAAGACCGGTGGCAGGCAGGGTAGAAGGTAGTTTTGTATATGGTTTTGGGCACCAAGTGACTTCGAGTTAGACTACCTTGGCTTAAATTAGTGCCCTTTATACCCATCTTGCCGTCCTTTTTGACGTTGATGAAAGCTGACACTGGTTTTAAGGGTACTCAAACAGGAGAAGATGTGACCTTTTAACTGGTGGTGGCGATCCCACATGTCTCTGGTAACAGCTGATCAGATAAGAGATATACAATAATTAAACGTCAAATTCAGATTACAATGTGATACAAAGGAGCTGACACTGATTTTTTTAGCCTTAATTAAAATAGGTAACAGGTCGGTTTTAGGATTGATTATACAATTTAGTTTTTACAGCAAAATATTCGCTATAAAAACATTGGGGCAACACCGTATTTGTATGGCAAAATTGCAATTTTAACTAAAATATCTAATTTGCCTGCTTTTACAAACAAAAAATATTCATAAAAGAAGTTAAAATCTGATTACTGTTAAATAACTGCCCTTTTAGCAAGTTTTAGTGAAATAGAGCTGAGATAGTTGCTACACTGTACATTTGTCGCCCATTTTAAAATGCAGCAGAATTAAAAGCTAAAATCTGATTGTTGACAAATAGCTGCTCTTTTAGCATGGTTAGAATAAATATAGCTAAAAAAATTGCTAAACAATAGTTACAGCAAAAATAGTGTGTAAACTGGTCACCCCTTTCAAGATACAACGAAATATCAACAGTCCCGCCGGCAGACCGGCAGAACAATTTTTCTATTAATCGCCCCTTGGAAATGAGTCACACTAACTTTTTTGGTGCTAAGTGATTTTTATTTGTTATTTATTCGTATTTTGCCTGTTTTTACAAAAGTTTATGTTTACTGTTCCGTGTTGAATAATTTGAGTTTCTGTGTTAGTGCTGAGGTGCTGAGTGCAATAAAAAATCAACAAGAATGCGAACGCTAATTTCTTTGCTAAAATCTCCTAAAACATGCACTGTACAGTTGTTGCCCTATTAAAATACTGACGGATCGGCCATGTTTGAATAAAGGGAAACAAAATATGACAATTTTCGGTGAAAGGTTAAAGATAAAAAAAGCATTTTAGTCCATTTTAATATCGTCACATTTAAGTCTAGGTCCCTAGAGTTGCAGAAAAAATTATGTTAACAAGAAAACCTTATTTAACAAAAAAAGTTTATTTTTATCCTCCCAAATATAAGCTTTTCCTCAAAATTATACAAGGAGAATGCCTTTTTTTAAGTAGTTAATAGATTGCGCAGCGGCACTAATCCATCCATCCTAACGACTACTAACGAGTAGGTAACCAAAACAAAAAATGGTAACAAGCGTAATATCGCGCTGTATAATTCAAAAACACGACCAGAAACGAGATCGAGCTGAAGGGCCACCACGCGTATCCACAAACTATAGTGGAAACTAGAAAGAGAGAATTAGAGCGTATTATTTTATAAAATACTATTACTACTTACCAACTTTTTTGACATTGCTGCTGTTGGTAAAAAAAAATTAATAAAATTGTTTCACAGTAGTCATAAAATTTGTATTTTTAAGATTTTGAACTGTTGACAGTGGTTACAAAGTTCAAAATATGTATACAACATACCTACACTATAATCTAATTTACATTCGGAATTATTTATTTTTACAAGCCATATCTATTAGACATCTTGCCAGTGGATTTATTACCATTTTTATTTATAATTGATCAGTGCACTTTCAAAGAAAAAAATTGCCCATTACTGGTTTTTTCGAAGAAAGCTAAAAAACACTTGCCCTGAGGCTTTCATGACAAACCCCTTTTAGCTGTCCCAATCTTTTAAATATATTTTAAGAATATTGGAGCAACAGACAGCTAAAGCAATATTGCTACCTATATTTGTTGCACCAATGTTAGGGCAGCTGTTGAGCAACACATTGTGTTGGGATTAATTTCAAAAACCTTTTTTGATTTTACGTTGGAAAATCTTCTATATCCGCTTACTATTCTAAATGAGATAAGATTATTTGGCCGATTAGCCAAAAAATGTTGTTACATAACGTACAAAGGCAGTATGGCAGACCACAAAGGCGCCAAGATAAATGCCTGCGAGGAAATAGTTTGTCTAAAATAACCACATTGTTTCAATGTAAAAAGAAAAACTATTATTCTTTTAATTTTAACCACTTGCCTCTTTTAAGAAAAGAGAAGCTGACACATACTATGTATGTATGCAGAATATAAGACAAAAATGTGGTTGGTTCTAGCCCGATGACGCAGGTGATCGGTGCTTGGTCGCGATTAATAAGATATAAGTCGCGGGGTGAGAACTTTTCGATGGTTGTCATCACAATACCGCGTGTTACAGCGATCATTGGATCAGATGTTTATCCTGCGTAAATTACCTAAATGCCCTCATACCCGGGGTATTGTTAATTGTCTACATTCGGTTATTGTTTTTATTATTTCAAACAATGTTCCCTGTATACGATGCAGTTTCTGTGTTACTGAAAAAATTGTTTTCAAGAAGGAACGAGATTTACAAACAAGACTTAATTAATGGTTTCACATCCATTTTACTTTGTCTGAAGTTGAACTCCAATGGTATGTCATTTGGCAAACTACAAACTAAGTTTGTGTTACCATTCCCACGCTGTGCTTGGGTTCCGCCGTAAAAATTGGAATATTCTTTTCTTCGCGGTTTTTAAAGATGCGTGTCAAGGGATTAATCTCAGAAAAGTACTTTTAACCTTTGTACTTGTGCTTCGCTAAGAATTCCTATGTTAGTAGCTCTCTTTCTATACGACGATGTTTGCTATAGCACTGCTAAGTTTTCTAAATGAATTGTAGTTGCGAGTATTGAGCATCATATGGAAAAAAGTGTCAAACCGTAATTATGTCAAAACCTATTGTTTTACAATAGAAAATAAAGTAGACGATAATAATTTAAACAAAACATAAATTTAGAGATCCGTAAAAATGTCAAAATTAATAAAGTCGAAACGAAAATACATCAAAACGGAGATAATATCGAACCGCAGAAATGTATAACCACAGAAAAGTAGGATATCAATTTCGTCGATTTTATAACACTTTGACAAAAACTCCCACCTTGCAATTATACTGTTACATTATAGATCAACCTAACTTCTTTGCGCCACCCCAGTTAAATAAATGCAACCAAGAAATTTTGCTAAATCTTGCGACATCTTTATTACCGACCTTTCGACAATTTGAACTTTCTGCAATTCGATATAACTCCACTTCAAGGCTTTTGCGTTTCAATATTATTTTCGACACGGATCAACAAAACTACGATTCGTTTAAATTATTTTCAACTATGTATACTATCTTCGACAATTTTACAGTTTGACAAAATAACGATTCTTCGAATTTATTTCCCACATTTCACAGTTCTTATTAACTAGGCTTTGACGAATTTTTTTCGAATATTCTATGTTACGAGAAAATTTTTCGATGTCGCCGAGAGTCTCTTCTCGACACCAAATTCAATCTGTCGAGTCGCGCGCTGTCTAATAGCTAATAAAAGTTCTCTGACAGATACTCGAAAATGTAGTCATTAGTGAAAAATTTTCACGAGCCAACGAACACAACACTCCACTATATATTGCGTTTATAAACTTTGAAAAAGCTTTGGATAGCATTGAGCACTGGGCATTAAAAGCATCTTAAGTTAATTACCGAATAGATCACAGATACACAGACTTAATAGTCCATACATATAGCAAAGCAAGAACATCCCAAAATCCTCGAAAAAACCAAGCCAATCCGCATTAAAAATGTGTCAGCCAGGGTGTCATAATATTCTCTAAACTATTGAACCCGGCCCTGTAAGTTGTTTTTAAAAACTTAGATTGAAACTTGAACCACCTAAGATATGCTGACGATATCGTCCTAATAACAGATAAGACAGAAGAACTGATAAAAATGCTGGAAGAACTGGAACAGCAGCTAAAAATATAGGCTTGAGTATGAACTACACTAAAACTAAAATCATAACACCCACAGATGAAGATATCACGATCAGAATAAACCAAGAAAAAATATCATCATCTATCTGGGACAAATTATTAAAAATGCTGGAAGAACTGGAACAGCAGCTAAAAATATAGGCTTGAGTATGAACTACACTAAAACTAAAATCATAACACACACAGATCACGATCAGAATAAACCACATCAGAAAAAATATCACCATCATCTATCTGGGACAAATTAATAAACTAAAACAATGAAAACCAAACCGCTGAAATCAAGAGACGAGTAAGATTAGCCTGGGCGACATCATAACAAAAGTGTATAACTAATGTATCCTTTCTGTACTCACATATGAATCCCAGACCTGAACACTTACAAAATCAAACATGGATAAGGTAACAAAAGCCCCAAAGATCAATGGAAAGACAAATGTTACATGTAAAGCTAACAGATCAAAAACATTCAACTAAAGGTAGACCCCGTATAGAAATCCTAAACTTCATCAGACACAAAAAGTATTATACTGGGGATTTCTTTCAAATTCGCAACAATGTTGCCAGTACTTTTATAACTTGTAATTTTGATGTAGGTACATAAGTAAAATGGTAACTAATAAAAATCAAAAAAATATTTTGTTTTTGAATTCGGCTTACGTTTTGGATTGCTATACATGTATCTGTAATAGAATATGTTTACCATCCTATGTGAGAAAAGGATTGTTTTCATTGATTTTTTTTTGAGATCTTATCATTAATAACGTTTTTCTATACAATTTAATTCTAGGTTGTAAGTATACATTGGCGTAGCTAGGGGGTGGCCAGGGGGGGCCTGGCCCCCCCTGAAGTCCCTCAGGCCCCCCTAAAATATTTTAGGCCTCCCCTACTGACTACTAGTAAAAGAACATGACGCTGAAAATACATACTTTTCTATTATTATTCAGGAAATATTCAAATAAAATAGGTGCATTAAAATTTAAAATCATTCAGATAACGTTTACATTTCAGGAAAAAGCCCTTGTCTTGCGGAATTAGGCTTTTTCTCTTTAAATTATCGGTAACTTTTCTGCACTTATGCAATTTCCCGAAAATATTTTTTAAATTTAAACATAATTATGCATATTGAATATTTCATACATATAGAAGTGTAAGTTAAATTTCGCATTTAATAAAGACAGCGACCTTTGCCCCTCTGTTTCCGAAATCGGGTTGTAGATGTCGTAAGGTTATTAAAGACCTTTTTAAACTGTTTTTCTAAAATAAATATAATTATCTTTTCAGTTTTTTTGAGGTTAGCGTTTAGTGTCTTATGAAAATTTTTCGATTTTGGTGACAATTTCATAACCATTTTCATATTAAGTTTTCCCACGTCGTTAAATGGAATAAATTCGTCGAGCAATACCGGGAAATTTTTAATATTAATACTTCTACTCTAAGAGCAGAAATGACCGTTTTAAAGAATTGTATTTTTCGGTTAAATCAAACTGTTGGTCATCCAAACCTCTACCAACTTTTTAACGTTGCAATTTCAAGTGCAACTTGCGAGAGGTCTTTCTCTGCCATGAGGAGAGTTTTTAATTGGCTTAGAACAACTATGACTCAAGAGAGACACTCAGGTTTGTCATTGTTATTCATAGAAAAAGATGTTGAGGTCGACTTAGACAGTGTGGTAGACGCTTTCAGTCAGCGACGTAGAAAACTTTCTTTGTAGAATTGCTGAATCACATACTTCCTGTGTATACATATAAATAAGTTGGTAAATGTATTATTAAATTTGTTATATTAAAATATTAGAACATTTAATGCGCGTATTTTATTTATTCATTGCACACTTTGCACGACTCTTTAAAACCTTTGTTTGCTTTTTGTTCAAGATAGACCGGGGCCACGGCCCCCCCTGAAAAGCAAGGCTAGCTACGCCAATGTAAGTATAACCTCTAGATATGTATGTATGCATGTCTGTCTGTGTACCTATATGCACATATGTATACAAATGTTTGAAAAAAAGTTTTTTTTTTTAAGTTAGAATATGTTATCCAATAATCAATCGGTAAATTTTTGTTTACATAGGTACCTAAACTTAACAAAAATCATAAAACATTTGCTTTTAAGTCCCTGTTGTTATAGATCTATGTGGCGGTTTAAATATTGAAAGTATAAATTAGAAATAATCAGCTAAAGTTGGTTTTTTTCGAAGATTGTTCATTGTCGATTTTTATAGAACGTACAACGATTAGCACAAAATTGCAATTTTTGTGCAGTCAACCAACTTGAGCTTGTTTTTTGCAGGAACACAAAATAACTAGCGGCGATATCCTGTAATGCAAACCATTTTTTTAAACTGCACATGCGCACCTCTCTTTTTCTGATCACATAAAATTATCTTCCTCTTACTAACTTCACACATGCTCGACCACAGCCGAGAGGGAGATATTTTATGTGAGAAGAAAAAGTACGGTAGCGAATGCGCAGTTTAAAATATTGATTTGGTTTTCGGTTTTCTGAAAAAAACGGGACTCCATTTAAGTGTGAAAAACGTTCAACTGAAAGTAAGTTTAATTAAATTTCTTTGGTGTGAGGTTAGAGTTCATAAATAGTTTATTAGTTTTGTCTTCCTAGGTGGTATTTAAAAAGTTATTAAAACCAGATGACTAAACTGCACTTTTAACTACAGTCGAACCTCTCTAATTCGAACCTCTATAACTCGAACCTCTCTATAACTCGAACCTTTTAAATGGTCCCTGCACATTTTTATATGTATTTCAACCTCTTTAATTCGAATTTCTATAACTCGAACTCTCCATAACTCGAACTGTTTTGGTGGTCCCTTTAAGTTCGAGTTATAAAGGTTCGACTGTATTAATTATTGTTCTCACTACAAATGTTTTCGGTATAAAAATAACTCTTGCTTTTAGTCCAAATAAATTTAAGTTAAATGTTTTGATCACAAAAGTTAAAAAAACCTTTTCTTTATATATATATATATATATATATATATATATATATATATATATATAAAAATAAGTCTACAATCCTCTCCTGGGCAACTCTGGAAAACTCAAAAAGTGTTTTGATTTGAAAATGGAACGTCGCAGAGAAAACCTTTGTTGACAAAAAAAATTGTGTGTGCTTAAGACCACATGGCAGAAGTCTAAACTTTAACAAGGCGAAATTAATAATACTGGCCTTCATCTGCATCATCATATTGCTCGCTGAATGTTCCTCTCACAGTTAGTCGACTCGAGCCGACTTCACCCGAATGAGCGTTACATAGCCGAGTCTGACGGCTCAGTTCAATTCAGTACCCACAAAAACTACTAAACGCGCCTAAAGAAGTTTACACTTCAAAAATTCCTTTACAATTTTTCTCAAAGGTTATAGCTCTAGACTTACATGTATAGAAGATAGAGAGCACCAAAATTGACAAAAATCAGTTTTTTGCATTTTACACAAAAACGGTAAGTCGTAGAGATGAATTTTATTTAAGAGAAATATTACCCATACGAGTCTTCACAATCAATCTCCATAGTCTATAGGTCTACAACGACATGTTTAGAAGGTAGATGGCAGCTAAGTTGTCAAAAATTGTGTTTTTTTTAGTCGTAGAAAGAAACTTTATAAACATAAAATGTTAAAGGACACAATTTTCTACATTCTTTCCTTTTGGGCCACAGGTTTACAACTACGTGTAGAACATATAGGGCGCCAAATTTGCAAAAATTATTATTTTATTTTATGTAAAAACGGTAGGTCCTAGAAAAACACATTATAGACAAGAAATCTCCAGGACGCCATTCTCTACAATTCACCTATGTGAGTCACAGCTCTATGACTTATGGTTTTTGCGTAAAACGAAAAAAAGTATATAATGGGCATTTTCGGCACCCTCTGCCTTCAACACATATGGTTGTAGAGCTGTAAATTGTCATTGTCGCATTGTAGAGAATTGTGTCTTGATCATTTTATGTCAATAAAGTTTTTTTTATGACTTACCGTTTTTGCATAAATTGCAAAAAACATAATTTTTTCAAATTTTTGGTTGGTTGTAGACCTATAGACTATGGAGACCGATTGTAGGGAATTCTATGGGTAATATTTCTCATACATTAAATTTTGCCCTACGACGCGTAAAATGCAAAAAACTGATTTTTGTTCGCTATTTTTCAGAAAAAAAATTAATAGCGGCAACCATGTAGACCAAACGTCACCCTTGCATCATTTATTGTTGCCTTTGAGAGGTTATCCGAATAAACGGGCGTTTTCGTTGTTTTTTTTGCAATATTGATCACAAAATTAAGATTTTTTTTATTAAATAACTTTAAAAATGCCTAAGAAGTGTGACAAAAGTGAAGAGAAGTGGCCGGATTTATCATTTCACCGGTAAGTTTGAATCTCTTCCAGAAACCGTCATATTGTTTACGATTTGGTAAGACAGTGGTGTGGTTTATAACTTTTTTTACAAAATATTAGTGATTTATTTTACAACGAAGTTTTAAGAAACATTATTTATTGTTGCAAATTCCCTTATTTTCCCACCTCTAGTGTTTGGGTTTTTTTGGAAAAGTTTTTGAATTTATTCTGGCAATAATATATAAAAAAATATATTTCTTATGTAAACAACCATTTTCACTCTGTAATGTTATGTTATGTCATGCTACTGTACAGTTATTAAACATTTTAAAAATATTCAAATTTATGAGTTTACTAGATTCCCCACTGATCCAAACAAGAGAGAGCTTTGGAGGGAGATTATTGGCCTTAATAAGGAGAAAATTCTGTCAAAATGGGCATTCTTTGTTCTGACCACGTTGATCCTCAGTATGTTCGTCTAGCACCTAGTAGGCACTATCTTGTACGAAATGCCTTGCCCAAGGTCAGGTGTTAAAGACTAGTTCAAATTAAGAAAACTACTTACTACTAGTGGTTGGTAGTTAAATATTCAACTATCTCTTTTTATTATAAAGTATACATAATATATTATCACTGGTTGTTTATGATGTTCGATCATCATATAATGATGTAAAAAAGTAGTTAGAATTAACAAATATAACTGTAAGAAGAAAAAAGGTAGTACCTACTTTTACACAGAAAAAAAAGAGTTTTAACTTCCTTTTCACTTACTTACTGCATAGTCCCTGGTGATTAATTAAAAGAGAGCCTTGAGTCAAATGGATTAAAATATTGTTCTTAATTCTTATATTTGCCAAATTTAATAATGTTTGTATATATAGGGTGTCCCATAACTTAGGGGCCATAGGCCAACAAGTGATAGAGGAGGTCATGTCTGATCAAAAACTTGTTGTTGGCAATTTTTTTAACTTTTGTGATAATAACTTTAAAAAAAACGCAGTAAAAATATGAAATTGGGTAGTCTTGTATTAGAACAAAAGCAGTAAATTAAAATTAATTTTAAAAAATTAATTTGAAAAAAGTTAGTCAGTCAATTTTTTTAGAAAATACTATTTTTTGGTATGAACTTTTATGAATGCCATATTAAATGCAATGTTTTTTAAATATTTTTTGTTAATAAAAACAAGTCTCTAGCGAGACATAATAATAAAATATTATTGATATTTTTTAAAAGAGAAAGCAAAAATTAATTTTAAAAAAAATATTATTTTTTATACATTTTCGAGGTTATTTTGACAGCCCGTACCTCCTCCACTTGTAATATTATCAAAAAAGGAGTACCACATTTTTTAATCACAATTAGCTGAGTATTCAGCTGGCTGTCACAGATTTTTTTTGTATATCCGGTTTTCACCCACTCCTCTTTAAAAATCCTATATCTTAAAAACAGATGAATGTTGACCCCATGTTATATAAACTTTTTCTTTGAAATAACCTCCTCTATCACCTGCTGCACTACGGCGCCTAAGTTATGGGACACCCTGTATAATAATCACTTAATTATAAATAATATTTTTTCATTTTTATTTTATTTGGTAAATAAAAATTAAATAGATTTTTTTATGGAAATCAAAAGTATTTTGTTGATAAAACTGAATAAGTCATATTTATTAACATTTGCAAATGTAAAAAAACACAGACTCATACCAAATATTTTCTAAAAAAACTAATTGCTAGAGTTTAATAAACTAATGAATGGATTTTGGTAAAATAAACCAATGAGTGCTTTTTATTTCGAGGCAAGAGTTTTGCTGATAAAATATAACAAAAAATCTATATTATAAATATAGGCTGTCCCATTTTTATCATTTGGGTGGGGGGAACTTCTAGAGAAGATTGAAGAAAAAACGACTACACCTTAGTGTGCTTTAATTTGAAGAGAATAATGATGGTAAACATCGCATATCAATATTATAAACATAGAAACCGAAAACACCCAAAAGTGTCGAAAATGCACCCTGTACACTAGGGGATCAAATAGACTCTTTAAATCCTGATGCAAAAATTTTGATAAATATCTCAAGGTCTGAGTATATAATTCGGAGTTTTTGACTTTTTTTAACAGAACAAATCTACTTACTGTAAAAAATTTACTAAGAGCAATGTATTACCAAGGTGAAAGAGTAAAAAGCTAAAAAAACACCTTTGACAATTTGAAATAAAAAGAAACACTTTTACCTGTGTTTTAAATTTTAGGGATTAAAGTAACACTTTTCTATATCCAGAAAAAAATAATATAAAGTAGATTTCTTATCTTTAGGGAAAAATAATAAAAATCAAAACTACGGATATTACCAGCTGTAAATAAGTTATTGATTTCTAATATTATAAATCGATAAAAAAATTAATTCTGTAAAAATAGAATGGCTGTCAAAGCTGTACCGGTAATATTTTACACTTATTTAAATTTTATAATTTTGGGTGCAAAAATTTTATAGGAAAATGTCTATAATATATTTATTTTATTTTCAACAAAATCTGCACGCCCATGGTTTTTCATCGATTTCTCTTTTATACCTCTTACAGTGTTGCCTGCGAGGATTCGGCGAAATTTTCTGAGATTTCATGCATGATGAATGAATTTGCGTATTAAATAATGGGGATGCGTCTTCTAGGGTTCCTTGAATTTCTTTGTAACAGATAGAAAAAGGAATAAATGGATAAGAAATAAAACAAAAGTAAGGGATGTCAGAGGAGAGGTAGTAAAATTTAAACGGAAATTTGCCGATCATAATATCAGACAAAAAGACGATCGATGAAACAAATGTATTGGAGACCTTGGAAAAATAAAAGTAGGGAAAGATCCCAAATGAGATGAGCGACGGACAGAGAAGAGTGGAAGATATTGGGGGAGGTCTATGTCCAAAGATGGATCGAAAGAAATAGATATGTAGATAGTGAAAAATACTATCACGCATCCTAATTAAACAGAGCACTGAAATTGAGCACTGGTCAAATAAGATTATTTTTATGTGAAGAGTAAAAAAAGTTATCTTAGGCAGTTTTTAGTTTAAGGTGGACACGGACCCTTCTGGCTCCCCTCGTAAAAATCCAAGGCTTCTGGTAAATTTTGTAAAAAATTGCAGTTTTCTCAGGCATTTTCTAGTTTAAGGGGGACACAGACCCTTCTGGTTCCCCTCGTCAAAATCCAAGCTGGGTAAATTTTGAAGGCCGGCATACCGTAACGACAAAAATTTACTTTTACCAACATTCTCTTATTTATTTAAATATATTTCTTTTTGTATGCCATTGTTACAAATTTTGGTGTTTTCACCAAGCTCGTACAAACATCGAATGCCTTTATTAATGTACCGTAAACATTTGCGAGCGCTTCCAAACCTTTTGAATTTAGTTTTTAGAGAAATCGTTTTGCACGCTTGGTGGAAAGGCACCTTAATCAGTGGCGCACCCAGGAATATGTCTTGGGGGGCCTTTGGGGGGGGGGGGGGGGGCGAGGCCTCTGGGGGGAGCAAAGCCTCATGATGTCGAATTTTAAGCTATTTTTTGTATTTTTTCATGACATATGTGGAAAATATGTAAAAAATCTAAGCCTTGGGGGGGGGGGCCCCGAGGGTGCGCCCATGCCTTAATGCAGCACCGAGTATGGTTTAATCAAGACTTGGTAGGTGAATGTTTAGCGGCGTACACACCAGCCAACTTACAGGGGCAATTTGGCGTTCCTGTATTAAGTAATATCAGCTAACGACGATATCTCTTAACACATGCAGGGACGCTAAATTGCCCCTGAAGGTTGGCTGGTATATAGGCCGCTTTTGAAAGATTCGTTTACTTAAATTACAGGACGATCGTTCTTTCTTGAGACAGCTTAAATCAGCAATTTTACGCGTTGCTAAGGATGCTTGAATTTTTAGGGGAAACTTAATACTCGAGAGCTATTCTTAAGGAATTTCTCGCAAATAGACACATTTTGGAGAGTAATTGTCAGATAGCCGGCTGTCAGACAGCAGCGCGCGGATAAACAAGTGCCTCATAGAAGGCTGACGTATACAAAAAAATTATGGACGCTACTATGGAGGCATGCTACATAAAAGTATGATCATTGAGTTTAAATTTTTTCCACTAAGTATGGAATTAATTTTCCGACGCTTTAATGTGTTCACTTTCTAGTGAACTTAGTCCCGCTTGACTTAATTATATATAAAAAAATCCAAAATCATTTTTTCAAAATGTATATTTTTTCATTTTTAGAAATAACCAAATAAATAGTCTTCAAAGGCAGTCAGAAACATAAATGCTTACAAACTAAAAATATTTACAATAATTTACAAATAAAAACTTTTACATTGATAAATAAATACTTATACACACCCATGTACCTACAAATATCGTATTTACAGACAAATAATAATTAAACAAACAAGCGTTTTTTGCAAAAATTGTAAATTTGTGGCACACTTGAATTAGACTTGATTTCAGAAATTTTAGTTAGGCAAAAGAAATGAGAAAACAAAAGGCAATTTTTTTAGGTCTACTTTAAGCTTATGAACGTCAAGTGCCATGACCGAAATAAAATAAAACAAAAATAGTAAATTTATTAAATCCTGGTTTATCAAATCAAATATTAAATTACAAAAATAGTAAATTGACATTCGAATTTGATTTCGTTTTCTATAATTTGTCTTGATTTTTTCTTTTTTTAGGTTGTATTTTTTTAACAAACGGAATTACATTTTTAAGACAAAAAAAAATCCAAAGCAAAGTTGGCCAACTTCTATTTTATTTTGTTTAAATTTTTTTGCATATACATAAATATTCTGTTCTATAGCTAGTTAATTGCTTTATTTTGTTTTATTTTATTTCAAACTTATACAGACCTTGGTATAGACATCTTGGATGGCAGTTATCAGTTATCAAGTAATTTTGAAAGGTAAGATATATTCTTGTTGCTGCCACGAAATTATTTTGGACTTTACATAAGCATAAATTGTTGACATATGCTTTTTTGCCAATTTGTTGAGAAATATTTTTCTTCTGCTTCAATTGCTTAAATAAAATTAATTGATACATAAATACCAGTGTATAAATTATTTAAATCAGTGAGAATGAGAATGAGCATCGCCCCATGGCAGGAACAATAGAGATGACAGTTTGACTTTCACGCAATTTTAAAACAATACTCCTTGTCACCCATTCAAGAATTCATACACAGATGAATCTTTATTTCTCTTTCCGTTTGACAAATTTAAAATATCTAAAGCAACTTTAAACAAAGTTTTAACAGAAATGTTTTCTGGATGAAGTATCTAATTTTTTAGAAAATATTTAAATAAATAAAATTATTACTATAATAACACAAAAGAAATCACTAAAAATTAGCATTTGTTTTAAACAAGTTGTGTGTTAGTCTAGGAACATTCTTTAAAGGCAATTTTTTCGTTGTCTTTTTTGGCACTTTGTTACAATTATTGTCTTTGTATTACTTATCTTTAATATCTTTAAATATCTAATCATCTTGATCTTCCTTTTTCTTTCTCAATTTCCCTTCTCTCTGAATGGTTTTCGAAACCATTTCCACACATTCAGCCAGGGAAAGCTCTTGACTGCTGCTGGATTCATCATCTTCTGAAACCAAGCTACTTAGCGTCATAATATACGAACAAGCGATGCGCAGGACCGAAAGCTTTGACAATTTCTGATTGTGCGAGTACGCAGGCACAGCTCGCCTTAAAGTGTCGAAAGCCGCCGATATCGTATGCACTCGGGTCCTTTCGCGGGCATTTGCTTCTATTCGTCTTTCACGCGTCATGTTCTTGTAATTCCGTTGTTCGCGACGCTGTTCGGCTTTTCTTGCGATCTGCGCTTCTTGACTTGTATGCGCAGTAGTTTGAGCCGAATGACTAGAATGTGCACTTTGTTTGAACTGATTACTAACGTACGCTGACTGACTGTTTACATGCGTAGCTGGTTCCGTTAGATTTGTACGCACTTTTAACGCGGGAAAGTGTTCACTGCTTTTTAAAATCATACGTTCGGTTTCCACAGTAGACAGTTTTGTTACTTGAGGGTGGATTGGCACTCGAATATCATTTGGATTCACAAAAGTTTGAGGTTTTGATATAATTTCATCACTCTTTTCTCTTTTGACAACCAAACTTACTGGTTCACACTGAGCCTGAGGTATTTTCACAGGCGAAGGGGGTCGGAAGTATGAAAAACTTGCACTTTTTACTAAAGGACAAGGAGGTGAAATTGGTTCACTCTTTACTAAAGGCACAACAAAATTTTGAGACACAGGTTCACATTTTGTCCTTGAAGGACTCCACGGTCTAAATGGAGTCGAATTCTCCAAACTATTTTCTGCTTTAACCTTTAAACACATCCTTTTCTTTAATGGTCCCGTAAAGTTAGTTTTAACTGGGGTATCATCCAGAAATTTGCGTTTGTTCTTGTTGAGCGAGATCACAGACACTTTGACTTCGACGCTATCTTCAGAGCTGTCTGTGGGTGAATGAATTTCAGACTCCATGTAGTCTTCACCAGAGCAGAAGCCTGTGTCTTCGGATGCTGACAGTGGTAAGTTGGACATTTTGGTTTCTGAAAAAAAAAGAAAAAATTGTTTAGGCTTTTTGTTCAAATAATTTATCAAAAATATCGATATAGGTATAGCGTTTAAAATTGTATTACAATTTGGGAATAAAAAACCAATTTATTATAAACTAATGCTAATAAGATATATACACAGTTAGTTATATTTAATACTAACTTTGTTTCTTTTTTTAATATGTTTTAAATAGCAGCCTTAAAAGTGTATTTAATATAACAAAAATTACGCAAAATACAGGGTGTATATAAAAAACGTATATTTTCTTCGATTGGGTAATGGATATAACATAGGATCCTTCTTTTTCACAGAAAGGATCAGTTTTACAAAAATAGTGTGTCAAAGTAGGCAATTTATAGAAATTCAAAATTAAAAAATTTACTACACTTATTATCCCAAATATTACCTTTGCTGTAGGTAATACGAGTATTTGGGAATCAAAACTTTTTAGCTAAATTTCAAATATTTTTTGGCTATTTAAACAAGTTTAAATTAAAAAGTTAATTAATAAATTTGATGAAATGAATGTTAGAGTTACATAATAATAGTTTACAAAACAGCTCTTTTTGTCAATTACAATTTTTTACATCCAGTACCTAAGTAGTGGTTTGTATTTTACAATACAACACAAATACGTGTAAAGTAATGTTTTAGCCCTAAACCCATGATTTTAAAAACATATTGACAAAGTGATAGATCTTCCTGTAGTTCCAATACCTATTTTTATTTTTTAGTGAATTGCACATTTTATGATTAGGTAAGTAGGTACTTGAAAAATTCAAAAAAATTAAATCTGAAAGTTACGTGCTTATATCGTTCACCTATGAACAGGTATAACATTTGCACAATAAAGTGACAAAACAACCTGAGATCGTTAAGGTGACTCCAGTTTAAAACTTAGCCTTAAGCCAGGCCGGGTCTACATTATATGAGTAAAGACCCTATTCCACGGCCCGTGGCTTGCCAAGTCTGATGTGTTAACCGACGGTGGACAAGCCGTGGAATGGGGTGGGGTAGGCGCCACGCGCTTTAGGAGGTACGATACGATGTAGAATGATTTGGGTAGAAAGAAAGAAATATTATCATATTGCTATTATTACTACATACTGTTAAATGTTTTTTTTAAATAAAATATTGAATGATAAGAGGACATATTGAATTTTTGAACATTAATATTTAACTTACTGTTAACTGGTTTTTTTTAACAAAGTATTTTAACTGTAACATAATATTAATGTTTTTGTACATTCATTTAATCATTTTAGGGGCACTATTTTTTACTTTAGTACTAAGCGGTTCAAAGACTTAAGCAAGTCTGGCCCTGCAATTCGAGCCGCGTGAGAGAGACCAGTGCTGGTCTGTCGACTGTCACGTCGGTTCAGTACTTTCAACAAAATTTAATCATAACAAAAACATTTATTGTAAAAAAGGCCAAGTACGCGAAAATGATTATCCGTAAAAATAATTGAGATAAAAGTATAGTCAAGTTCTCCAATATACATTTTATAAAGAAAGGTTTTTTACTAGTTTTGTTAAACTTTGTATCAGTGGTACAGCAGTTTGCCCCCCATATTGCGACATTATTTATGAATCCAAGTTAAAACAATGTGTTGCCATGTTGCCGAAAATACGCGGACGAAATACGAATCTGCCGAATACGCATAATGTAGACCCGTCCTTAAAAAATAGATACAAAAATGTGTTCGGAATTGTCCATCATTTTTATTTTGTTTCGTTGAGGTCAGTAGCATAGGGATGGGAGGTTGGAGGCTGAAGCCAAGAGCCAGTGAATATTGACCCTTAAAATATAAATTCTCTCCAAAAATCAAGATTAAAATGTATTGATCCGCGTTTAACCGCCCGGGGGGGCCCCACCGGAATAATTTCTGCGCACGCAACTGGGGGTCATTCGGGATTTTAGTCTTGCCCAAGAAGAGCAAACACATAGCTCTTCTCGTGTCTTGCGCCGTTTTATTTTGTGCGATCGAATTAGTACATCACGATGTCTAGAATGTTGGTGTTCGGATCTTATGTATATGTCGAATTTTTCAAGTCCAGCTGATTTTTGTAAACAAAAGTCAAATATGATATGAACAACTAATATTTTTTGAATTTTTTTAAAACTAAGTACTTTTAGTACATCCTTACAAAATATAATTTTCTAAACGTATTGTCGTTATTTCTTTTAGCCCGCTTTATTTTTTATTACACAAAACTTAAAATACAAGTCAAACTGAATGTGATCGTTTAGTATCAAAGATAAACAGAGGACTTGGGAACTAAACAAAGAGGTGTAGGTTGGCGGATTACTTTTCAAGCTAAAACGAACACATTATTTTCTTCGAATTTTAATTTTTTTTAAAAGAAAAATTAATTGGGCTAAAAAAAATAACGACAGTATTGTTATTTTAAAAGAATATACTAAAAAACTTAGTTTACAAAAAATTTAAAAAATATTAGTTGTTCATATCAAATCTAAATTATTTTTACAAAAATCAGCTGGACCACCAGTGACGTGAAAAATTCCACATATATATAATATATATATATATATATATATATATATATATATATATATATATATATATATATATAAGATCCCAACACCGGTCTATTCTAGGCACCGTGGTAGGACATGGCTCTGGTTTGAAATAGCGCTGTTTAAAATAGCGTCGTTCAAAATGGCGAGTAATGAAATAGCGCTGTTTATTAATAATAGCGTGTAACAAAATAGCGCTGTTTTAAAATAGCGTGTAGCGAAATAGCTCCTGTATGAAATAGCCCTAGTAACAAAATACCGCCAGTATCAAAATAGCGCGTAATGAAATAGCGACAGTATCAAAATAGCTCGTAACGAAATAGCGTTAGTATCAAAATAGCGCTGGTTAAAAATACGCCAGTTTAAAATAGCGCTGTGTTAAAATAGCGCTAGTAATGAAATAGCGCTACTATCAAAATAGCGTGTAACAAAATAGCGACAGTATGAAAATAGTGATGTATCAAAATAGTAATGAGAGTAAAGCTATTTTTATAACCCAACCAAGTCCAATTGCGCTGTCCATTTTAACACAGCGCTATTTTAAACTGGCGCCATTTTGATACTAGCGCTATTTCGTTACGCGCTATTTTGATACTGGCGCTATTTCATTACGCGCTATTTCGTTACCAGCGCTATTTTAAAACAGCGCTATTTCGAACCAGAGGCGTAGCACATTCTACACAATTTGGTCACCTTTTATTGAATTAGGTGACAATGTGTAAGTAGAATAAACACACATACAAAATGACTGCCAGTTTTATGATTAAAATCCCAAAGTTAACGAGCCACCTGTGATGAGGTAAAATATTTGGGTGCAAATTAAGTACAACAAATAAAAGATAAAATTTAACATGTATGGGTTTATAGGTAAGTATATCTATATGATTTAAATTTAATTAGTTATACCTACTTCAGTTTTGTACATTTTACTGAAAAACATTGTTTCAAAAGTCGATATTTGTTTTTAAAACCTCTACGTTTACGTAAATAAGTATATATTTTTTAATTGTTTTTTTTTTAAATAAAAGATAAACCTTAGGTAATAGGTAGGTAATTGCAGAAAGAGTGCGGAAATATGTGGCAATATATGATCCGCAAAATGGGTAGGATATATTTGTTAGAGTTTTATACATTGGATCTAATTCTTTATTTAAAAGAATTCCTAATATACCTGCTGTGCTGAGCGGACCATGCCGATCCAATTTAATTATAAGTTTTCTTATTTCAACTAGAAACTACATTCGAACCTCTATAACTCGAACTCTCCATAACTCGAACTGTTTTGGTTGTCCCTTCAGGTTTGAGTTATAGAGGTTCGACTGTAATTGCTTAGGCATGTGCGACAAAAAACAATATTGTTTATCTCAATATTCAGCCAACGGTATAATTAAGAGGCGCCAAATTCAAATGTGGTTAGAATAAAGCATAAATAAATTTATACACCTGTTGTTTAGCATATTGGATTAGGTAGACGTGAATGTAATAATAAAATGTTCAATGCTAAGCAGGTATTTACCAATTTATTAATAATAGTGTTAAAAAGTGTTCGAACGGAATATCATTCTGTATGATTTATTTGTCAATTCATGGCAAATGACTGGCATATTTTATTGGAAATAAAGACTAGGGGGCCTGGGTACATACATAATAACATGTCACTAAAAGATCTAATAGTCTAACAATATGACATGACATACTAATATGATGCTTGATGCAGAAAAATGTGTACAAAGTGCCCCAGCACTAATTACATAAAGTAAAATTGTAGATTCCTTGAGTAAAAACATTGAGATTTCGTCGCTCTTATCTTAGTTCAAAAGGTGTCCAAGATTTTTATTTTGAATTTTTAATCAACTAATTTACATCAAAATTTTTTGCATAACATTTTGTGTATGGGGATTTTTGGTGACGAGAAATTTTATTTTATTGTTGATTTTGATTTAAATTATATATGATGCTCTGTGTGCGTCAACGTCATACTACACAATTATTACGCACCATATTAATTTAGTCTCTAAGATAGATAAGCAGGCATTTAGAAAAAAAACTAATTTTAATATTTTGAAGTGCCTGTACATGGATCATAAATTGAAGATACTTACGTCTGCATAGCTGGCACCCACATACCACAAAAATCACATCAACGTTAAATTAATGTGAAAAAAAAACATAGTTATTTTTTACTAGAAAACAACCTTATACCAAGTAATATTTGTTTTGTTAAATCTACATACTTAAAGTTAACTTCAAATCAAGGAATCAAGCTATAAAAATGTAATTTTTGCTGAAGGTTCGGGTACTGGGTATATAACGTTTTTTTACACTAGTTACTTTCATGTGCCGAACTCACACTTGAAAAGTCCTCCACACCATGTTCTAAAACGCCACTAAATTAAGACTTCTTGAACCTACTAACTTCCCACATAGCACAAAAATCACATCAACATTAAATTAACGTGAACAAAAATAACAAAGTTTTTTTTTACTTAAAAACAACCCCATACCATGTCATATTTATTTTGTTAAATCTACATGCTTAAAGATAACTTAAAAACACGGAAAAATCAAGCTATAAAAATCCAATAATGCTGAAGTTTCTGGTGCTGTGTATATAACGTGTTTTTTACCCTCGTTATTTTCATGTACCAAATTCACACTTGAAAAGTCCTCCACAACATGTTCTAAAACGTCACTAGATTAAAACTTCTAAAACCTACTAACTTTCTGCGTCTTTTTTGGTCACGTTTTTTTAATAACATTTTTTTAACTTAAAAGAGACGCGAAATGAAGTTATAAAAGTTCACTAGTTTAAGACTACAACACTTCAAGAAAATTTTAAAGATGGCGCTCATGGCAAGACAAAATACAGTCGAACCTCTCTAACTCGAACCTCTATAACTCGAACTCCTCTATAACTCGAACCTTTTAAGCGGTCCCTGCACTTTTGACATGTATTTTAACCTGTGTAACTCGAGTTTCTATAACTCGAACTCTCCATAACTCGAACTGTTTTGGTTGTCCCTTCAGGTTCGAGTTATAGAGGTTCGACTGTATCTATGTATCTATCTATATACATTATGTTTTTTTTTAAAAGCTAAACAATATTTTTTAACAGTAAACACTTTCACAGAGTATTAATGTGTCGTTATCAGGTTAAATGACTGAGGCGTCGTGATCGTAAAGGATCAGGGATCAGTTTCTTAACAGGTTTTTGGAGTTTAGAGGCCAAAGCACTGCCTGATAGATTTCGTCAAAGTGAAAAATGCCGACAATAGGTGGCGCGGCTGCTAGTAAAATTTCAAAATTATTCGGTAGAAAAGCCATGCAAGTCGCGTTTTAAAATTCGTGTAGAAAAGGCGTGAATCTAATGTGATTTTAACGTTGATAAAAATCACTTGAAACTAACGTAAAAACAGTGCTGTTTTAATTTGATAATGGCGTTATTACAACGCAGTTTTTAGCAACATTATTTTTTATAATGTTAATGAATGACCTATTAAGCTTGTTTTCATATATGAAATAAACGTTTTTTTTAGCAGCTTTTAAAATCAACGTTTTTTTTCTCACGCCTTTTTTATGTGTTAAACACGTGATTGTGCTATGTGGGTTTCTGCGTCTTTTTTGTCACGTTTTTTTTAATAACTTTTTTTTTTAACTTAAAAGGACAAACAATAACACTGCAAAAGTATTTTTGGATTAAACAAATGGCTTCTCAAAGTTGGATTCTTTAAAATCATTGCGCACATTGGTTTCCAGATAAAAATTAAATAAAAGTTAAGAGTTGGCCAACTTTTTATTTATATTAATTTTTATCTGTATAAAACGTCCTATGGTGTCTTCTTGGTTTTCCATAGAATTAACTTTTATTTTTATTTTATTATTCTTTTTATCTGTACCTGTAAACCGACCATAAGTTTATTACCAAACCTAGAAGAATTTTCACCTTCTCTTGTTTTCTTCATATAACTA
Source organism: Aspidapion aeneum (assembly GCA_963576565.1). Taxonomy (NCBI): domain Eukaryota; kingdom Metazoa; phylum Arthropoda; class Insecta; order Coleoptera; family Brentidae; genus Aspidapion; species Aspidapion aeneum. Next base: position 55,242,428 of record OY755044.1, on the reverse strand, counting down.
TATAATATGCGTAAATACAATAAAGTTAAGCACAATACACACCTTTTAATACGAGTTTATTATTTCCATTCGTCATAACGTGATCCACATAAAGAAATCCAAAGAGCTTTTCTTTCAGAACGATCCACGATTTTTTAACAGTTTTCCACAAAGTTGGTATATATCCATAAAAAATCACAGCACAAAATACTACACGTGCAAAAATTTTCTTTACAACTTTAAATTAAAAACTAAACTTTAAAAACGTAAAACAAGAAATTTTGCGCGAGTCGCGATGTCAAAAGATTTGGAGAGATCGACGCGTCGCTCCACTTCAACCTTGTTCACTTCTTCGATTCGTAACCGAGAATGAAAACAGTTGACGGCAGTGCCAGTTGCCAGTGTTGTGAGAAAACAGTTGAATAACGCCGGATAGTGCGTGGTGGATCAGCGCCTGCTGTGATATCGGCGACAGACTTCCATGGCCCTCCTAAATGGCTTAATAGGCCGATGAAGGTGGAATTGAAAACATTACATTTAAAAATTTATTGTGTCCTAGAAAACGTAAATTAAGTATAGTCGAACTAAAATTTCTTAACAATAAATACCTACGTGTGTGCATTATAAAAAAAACGTTTCTTAATTCAATAGCCCAACTAATTATAGGAAGGGCTTAATTTATTTTTTAGGTCTTGCCAAAAAAAACAAATGAATAAATTCAATTTCTTACAAAATTCACTTTTTTATTTGTATTTAGAAAAATTACTTTATTTGTCAAAAATTCTCCCAAGCGCCAACAGCGCCAAATGCGGGGTTTCCGAATTCATCGTATTATTTTAAAAAATCCGGAAGGAAATGGGGGGATCAACTGCACTCCTTGTGACCCCCCTGGTTAAGCCTTTGCTAGCTTAGATATTAAAAATCTGTTTTGATATTTAGTGTTTTCTTTGCACCTCCGCTTCGCAATTCCGCCACTAAGATTATAAATATGGGTATTCTTTGCCTGTGGTATTTTTCTATTGTACTTTTGAACTAAAAAGTGGGTCAAACTATCATTAAAACAAGTATATTAAACAGTAGCACACCCAGGAATTTGTCTTGGGTGCCCGAGACCCCATGATATCATATTTCATGCTACTTTTTTATGAAATATGTACAAAATATCTAAAAAAATCTTAGGCTTGGAGAGGGCCGCAAATATGTTCACTTTTGCAAAAGCTATAAACAAAAAACACATTTTATAAAACACTCTGTAGATCGGCAACGAAGCGTGTGCGGACCTATGTGCATAGGAACTTTTAGTCTTAAAATAAGCTAGATAATCACTCGTCATTTGTAGATTGGTAACATAATTCGAATAACATACATCTCATAAACTTTCAAAACTGACAAAATAACGGCACGTTTTTTACTTGTCAGATAAGCTAGAATATTTTTTAACATATCGTCTTATAAACTTTTAAAACTGACAAAATAACGGCACGTTTTTTACTTGTCAGATTAGCCAGAATATTCTTTTTAGTTAACTTAAGTATACCCTTTACTAGAACAACTATTTTTATTACTAAGAAAAGAAGTTCGTCCGTCAAAACCCATCGGAAACCTCCCCCCCCTTCTATTCATATAACAAAATTTGCTTAGAATTGATCAATGAACAATTAGATCGATGTTTGCACACTACATTTTCTCAATATAAATCTCTAAGAATTTTTACAAATAAAAATCATTTTCTCAAATTACACTTAAAAAAAAGTTCGGCTTAAAAGAAGCGTAATCTCTCTTTACTATACTTTTGGTTATTTTGTCATTGGTAATCGATATAACCAATTACTGCATAACCGAAATCGAACCAAAAACTAAAAGAATAGTACAAAGAGCATAGAGTGTTTTAAATATTATTTTCTGACGTTCCGACTGAAAATAAGTACAAATTAATACAAGTTGGTCTCAGTATTAATGTAGTAAGGTTCGAATGGGCTTACATATTACAAATAAATAATTAAATATAATAATAATAACTATCATTATCAAGACTGAATCAAAACAAATGCAAAACTTTGTTTTTTTTAATCAAAATGTCTTCATGCAAGAACGTTTCTTTCTAGAAATAAGACAATATGAATTTCTTGGAAAAAAAACAATTTATACTGAAAGTTCGTTTGCTTTTAGTAAATAACAATATTCCAAGAAAAAAATCCTCTTTTGTATCGGATATTGCTTTGATGCATGTAAATGCAGAAGAATATAAAAAAACATTATGTACAAGACCAAGGTATTTGTTATGAATATCAGAAAAAAAGTCATTTATATTGGCTTACACAAGTCCGCTTCTGGCAGGTTATAAGTTGACTTGGCGATTGTTTTTGTTGAATAAAGGCATGGCATGGCATCCTTGTTCACCAATGCCACTATCAAATTTTGTCAACTCTACGTGATGGCTACACCTATATGTTAAAATGTATACTCAAAATTTTTTCATATTGAGATTATCCATGGGTCCCCACAGTTGATCATAAAGGGCAAAAGACAAATCATAGAGAGACCATAAAGGAAAATGGAATAACAGTCGAATGTCAAAAGCGAAGTCAATTACGAAATATTCTAAAAAATGTCAGCCATCAAAACAAGAAATGGTAATAGTAGGACAAAAACAGAATCCAAGTTTTGTGTAAAGTCTTTCTCAAAACCGGAGAAAATCATAAACCATAAAATTATAAAAAGGTGTTGGATTGTGTGTTGTTCACCTAAAGAAGAGCGATTCTGATACTGCTATACAATTGTAGCGTTTTTCACTGCAACGTACAGCCCCTTTTAAGCAACCAAAAAGTAGCGAACTTTGTATTGCTATGCAGTATAGGGCACATTTTCTTTTTCTCCCATTATTGCCAATTCTTTTTTGACAGCGGACAATTATGCTCATATCTTGTTTTGCTGAAATGATAAATGACGTTTTTGATAATGTCTGGTTAATAATAATTCCGTTTTGGAAATTGGAATCTTATACCATTTTCGTTCAAGATCTTGGACGAATTTTCCTTTCCATTATGAAGAACAATAGCCCATTTTTTAGCCAAAGTTTGTAACGAGTTATACCTTTTTTTGGATAATACAATAACAGTAATTATGTCTCAAGTGCACAGAAAATATTCCATCATGGAAAGATAAATATATCGTAAAGTTGTCCTATCTTTAATTGACCTAAGTGCCTGTTTAATTTAACTTATCACAATTAATTTAAATTAACGAATTTGGCACATTTGTTATCCAAGATCCATCTTTAACATGTTTAAACAATCCATAACTATTTGAATAAAAAGGTGAAGTTTCATGAATTAAATCAGTTATATCAATTTATGATAAATTTTGCTTAAATGTGTCCATGATTAGCTGAAGTCTATACATATGTAGCACAGTAGTGTGAAGCCTATGTTTATACAGGGTGGCGACTTTAAATGTAATACCGCCTCTAGCGGGTTAATGTTTGTTTTGTTTTTCGGGGCTTCGGCCAAAAATTTTTTGCGGTATAACGAAAGCTCGTAAAAAACTAATATGTTTTTGCTTTTCTCCAAAAAACTAAATATTAACCCGCTAGAGGCAGTATTCCATTTAAAGTTGCAACCCTGAATATGCAACTGAGGTACACAAAGTTTTTTAAAACCATTAAATCAAGTCAAATTGCATCGGTTTAAACTTTCCTATGCACTAAAGCAATACCTACTTAAATATAAAAGAAGTTCATTTTTACCTTTCTTGCCCACGCAGCAATGGCTAGAAAAACTATTATTTTCGACGAAAAAAATTTCTAAGATAACGCTGGAAATGTGTTATTTGAGTGTATTTTGACCTATCTTAGCAATATCGTCGTGACGTCTGTCCTTGTGTGTGAGTGTGTATGTCTGTTCGTAACACGATAGCTCTTAAACCACCAAATCTAATTCCATGAGATTCCAATGAAAAAAAGTATTCGATACTGTAAGGACCTGAAAGGAATTTGGTAAAAATTCATTAAAGATAAAGATAATGAGATTTTTGACAGTTTAAAATTATGCTTACTTTTTAACGGAGCCTGATTTTCAGATTATAGTAGAGCATATTTTTCTATTATAAGCTATTCCTTTGTAACAGATTTAATTTCTGAGATATCTACAAAAAACTGTTTTCAAGGCTGATCACTTGGGGTGTGCTAATGGACTAGCAGAGACGTTTATAGAGGGTAAGCCTGGGGGCCCTAACCTGAAGAGGACGTTTCGTTTCACCTACATATTATGATGACTCACACGGAATTTGGTAAATATATTCTTTATTATTATTTGAGGGATTTTCTGGTTTTGTTTTAGTTATAAAACTCCTTATCGTATTTCCCGATGAAAATACTGTTTATATATTATAGTGCTTGGCTATTCGTCTTATGTTTGCTGAAATCCCTTGAACATATGGAATGTTAATAACACTTAACGGATTATTATTTTGAGAATTTGCTACATTTGGTTTGTTTTTTATTTTAGAGATCGTTGAGTTTATTAATTTATCGGAATAACCCTTCTGTTTTAAGTCCTTTTTAATGTTGTTAATTTATGTGGTTTTAATGTTGTTAATTTATCTTCCTTGTTTTGTAGCAACAGAATGCTTAGACTTAAAATGTAGGTACTGTCCCGTGTGTGTAGGTTTCCTATATACAGTGGTTTGAATGTGTCTGTCTAATCGTTTGACAAGAACATCCAAAAAAGGTAAGGCCGAATCCTTTTTAATTTCCATGGTGTATTTGATTGTTGGTCGAATACGTTCAGATTGTGTAGAAAATTATGAAAATTTTCCGGCCATATTATAAATGTGTCATCCATGTATCGCAGTAATAGTTTTGGTTTGACTCTTGCTATGTTGATCGCATGGTCCTCGAACCACTCCATGTAGATGTTTGCTACCACTGGCGACAGAGACGAACCCATTGGTAGTCTATCATTTTGCGCGTAAAACTTATGTATCACTTGAAAGTAAGAGTTACGGAGACAGAGCTCCAACAGATCCATCATCCCTTTCACCGATAACGTTGTTCTCTCGTGAAATGTATCATCAGTTTGTAATTTGTTTTTGATGATACTGAGTGACACATTTATTGGCACGTTGCTGTAAAGACTTTCTACATCCAAACTTACAAATTTATCGTCGGGATCTAATTCGATCCCTTTTAAAACCTCGACAAAATGTTCCGAGTTTTTGACAAAAGATTCGAACTTGCTGGTCGGTGAGTCCCTGGAGCTGGTAATCGATCGCAGTGGTATATCCTTCTTATGGATCTATGGCAGTCCTTAAAAATGTGGTGCCTTACTGTCGTGTGGAGTCAGGCGGGATCTAAGACCGTCCGGGATATGCTCAGCATACTTCTTCACTTACCTGACTTGGTATCTCATTGCGATGAAATGAAAATATAGGGCGGTAAATAAGAAACCATAGGGCAGTATTTATCCAAAATATCTAAGGTTACGGCGGTAATAAAATAAACTGTTTTACCTAATAATTTTTAAAGTATTTGTAAAAAATCTAAACCTATAATAAAAACATATTCCTACACAAATTACCCTAGATTAACAAAACAAAGAAAACCTCAACAGACCCTATATTTTATCTTAATATTTGTGTTTATTCACAAAGGTATCAAAAATAGAGCGGTAATAGCTGAATCTACCTTATTATACTTAATTGAACACTGCCGCCAACTTGTATTACATATTTTCAGTCGGAACGTGTGAGCATAATATTTAAATATAAATAATACTTTAAGTTTTAATTAGATTGAAGTTATGTAGCCACTCGAAAGAATAGTAAAGAGAAGACAGAGTGTGCTTTTCATAATATAAAATATTCCAAATTCAGATAACGCGTGTTTTATTCCGAAAAATTATTGGTTTTTAATTTAAGAAAATTATCGTTTTTTGTTCTTGAATCAAGAAAATATAAAATAAGGCATGTCTTGCCTAAAAAGTTTTAAAATGAAATGACCCCAGCCATCATCATCTCGATTTAAAATACGGAAGGGCGAAAAAATATCGAAACACAAAATATCGAAAATACAAAATATCGAAAACATACAAAATATCGAAACTACAAAATATCGATAAAACAAAATATCGAAACAACATTTTATCGAATCACAAAATATCGAAAATACTAAATATCGAAAATACAAAATATCGAAGATACAAAATATCGAATCACAAAGAATCGAAAATACAAAATATCGAAATTACTAAATATCGAAAATCACAAATAGACAATTTTAAAACTTTACCCTAACATGACCCTGCCGTATCCTAACCTTATATAGCTAAATCTAATCAAATCTAACCGAACCGAACCAAAGCAAACTAAACCAACAATTTTTTTCAAAAAAAGACTTTCCTGACTTTTTTTTTGGGAACCTAGAGGGTGTGGACCGAACCGAACCGAAGCGAACCGAACCGAACTGAACCAGACCGAACCGAACCAAACCGAACCAAACCTAACCTAAGCAAACTAAACTACATCACTGCTAAGTAGGTTTGGTTCGGTATTGTTAGGTATGGTTCGGTTCAATTCGGTTCGGTTCGGTTCGGTTCGGTTCAGTTTAGTTCTGTTCGGTTCGGTTCACACCCTCTATTATCCCGGGAAAGAAATTGTTGCTCAATTTGCTTTGGTTCGGTTCGGTTCGGTTCGTTTCGGTTCGATTCGGTTCGTTTCGGTTCGGTTCGGTTCGATTCGGTTCGGTTCGGTTCGGTTCGGTTCGGTTCGGTTCGGTTCGGTTCGGTTCGGTTCGGTTCGGTTCGGTTCGGTTCGGTTCGGTTCGGTTCGGTTCGGTTCGGTTCGGTTCGGTTCGGTTCGGTTCGGTTCGGTTCGGTTCGGTTCGGTTCGGTTCGGTTCGGTTCGGTTCGGTTCGGTTCGGTTCGGTTCGGTTCGGTTCGGTTCGGTTCGGTTCGGTTCGGTTCGGTTCGGTTCGGTTCGGTTCGGTTCGGTTCGGTTCGGTTCGGTTCGGTTCGGTTCGGTTCGGTTCGGTTCGGTTCGGTTCGGTTCGGTTCGGTTCGGTTCGGTTCGGTTCGGTTCGGTTCGGTTCGGTTCGGTTAGGTTAGATTTAATTAGGTTTCGTTAGGTTAGCTTTTTGAAACTATCTATTTTCGTGTAGTTACGTCAGATTAGGTTGAGTTAGATTAGGTCAGGGTCAGGTTAGGTTAAGGTTCCGATATTTCTCATTTCTGATTTTCGATATTTTGGTTTTTCGACATTCTGTTGTTTCGATATATTGTATTTTCGGTTATTTGTATTTTCGATATTTTGTGTTTTCGATATTTTGTATTTTCAATATTTTGTTGTTTCGATATTTTGTATTTTCGATATTTTGTAGTTTCGATATTTTGTGTTGTCGATATTTTGTTATTCGATGTTTTGTAGTTTCGATATTTTGTAGTTTCAATATTATATACTTTCAATATTTTTATTCGACATTTTATGTTTAGATATTTTGTGTTTCGATATTTTTTCGACTTTCCTTAAAATAATATATAATGCTTGATCAAGAAAATTATTGTTTCTTCAATATAGTTTAAACATTTTCAGGTGAGTAATTCTTTGTTTAATTTTAAGAATAGATTTCCCTCAATTAAATCAATATATTTAAGAAAACTCAAACACTTTATTTAAAATATTTTGAAATAGTGACTCTCATTTCAAAACTAATTACCCAGAAAAATTAACTAAAAGTAAACTTACTTTGAGTGAAGATACTATTTTCAATAAAATACCTTTTCTAGATTTAATATACTTTTTTATGTGTAAATATTTGTGTTTTCTTAGTAATAATGTTGTTTTAACCGATTTAATTTTATATATATATATATATATATATATATATATATATATATATATATATATATATATATATTTACATGTTAAAGTATATTTTTATTTAATACACTCATTCCATTCAAAAGTTCCAGTTTCTTAAATCAAATAATGTAAAAAATATTTTTTGTTTTTTTACTTTTAAAGTTCTGTCAGCAACCTTAAGAGTGGCGAATACAAGATTTTCGAAGGGGCGGAGCGAATGAGGCAATAAAAAAATGCTGTTTGAATAAGTCCAAGCTTTAAAATTAAGTTTCACAGGCAAAAAAAATTGCCGGTTCGGTTCGGTTCGGTTCGGTTCGGTTCGGTTCGGTTTGGTTCGGTTCGGTTCGGTTCGGTTCGGTTCGGTTCGGTTCGGTTAGGTTAGATTTAATTAGGTTTCGTTAGGTTAGCTTTTTGAAACTATCTATTTTCGTGTAGTTACGTCAGATTAGGTTGAGTTAGATTAGGTCAGGGTCAGGTTAGGTTAAGGTTCCGATATTTCTCATTTCTGATTTTCGATATTTTGGTTTTTCGACATTCTGTTGTTTCGATATATTGTATTTTCGGTTATTTGTATTTTCGATATTTTGTATTTTCGATATTTTGTATTTTCAATATTTTGTTATTCGATATTTTCTGTTTTCGATATTTTGTATTTTCGATATTTTGTTGTTTCGATATTTTGTATTTTCGATATTTTGTAGTTTCGATATTTTGTGTTGTCGATATTTTGTTATTCCATGTTTTGTAGTTTCGATATTTTGTAGTTTCAATATTATATACTTTCAATATTTTTATTCGACATTTTATGTTTAGATATTTTGTGTTTCGATATTTTTTCGCCCTTCCTTAAAATAATATATAATGCTTGATCAAGAAAATTATTGTTTCTTCAATATAGTTTAAACATTTTCAGGTGAGTAATTCTTTGTTTAATTTTAAGAATAGATTTCCCTCAATTAAATCAATATATTTAAGAAAACTCAAACACTTTATTTAAAATATTTTAAAATAGTGACTCTCATTTCAAAACTAATTACCCAGAAAAATTAACTAAAAGTAAACTTACTTTGAGTGAAGATACTATTTTCAATAAAATACCTTTTCTAGATTTAATATATTTTTTTATGTGTAAATATTTGTGTTTTCTTAGTAATAATGTTGTTTTAACCGATTTAATTTTATATATATATATATATATATATATATATATATATATATATATATATATATATATTTACATGTTAAAGTATATTTTTATTTAATACACTCATTCCATTCAAAAGTTCCAGTTTCTTAAATCAAATAATGTAAAAAATATTTTTTGTTTTTTTACTTTTAAAGTTCTGTCAGCAACCTTAAGAGTGGCGAATACAAGATTTTCGAAGGGGCGGAGCGAATGAGGCAATAAAAAAATGCTGTTTGAATAAGTCCAAGCTTTAAAATTAAGTTTCACAGGCAAAAAAAATTGCCGGTTCGGTTCGGTTCGGTTCGGTTCGGTTCGGTTTGGTTTGGTTCGGTTCGGTTCGGTTCGGTTCGGTTCGGTTAGGTTAGATTTAATTAGGTTTCGTTAGGTTAGCTTTTTGAAACTATCTATTTTCGTGTAGTTACGTCAGATTAGGTTGAGTTAGATTAGGTCAGGGTCAGGTTAGGTTAAGGTTCCGATATTTCTCATTTCTGATTTTCGATATTTTGGTTTTTCGACATTCTGTTGTTTCGATATATTGTATTTTCGGTTATTTGTATTTTCGATATTTTGTATTTTCGATATTTTGTATTTTCAATATTTTGTTATTCGATATTTTCTGTTTTCGATATTTTGTATTTTCGATATTTTGTTGTTTCGATATTTTGTATTTTCGATATTTTGTAGTTTCGATATTTTGTGTTGTCGATATTTTGTTATTCGATGTTTTGTAGTTTCGATATTTTGTAGTTTCAATATTATATACTTTCAATATTTTTATTCGACATTTTATGTTTAGATATTTTGTGTTTCGATATTTTTTCGCCCTTCCTTAAAATAATATATAATGCTTGATCAAGAAAATTATTGTTTCTTCAATATAGTTTAAACATTTTCAGGTGAGTAATTCTTTGTTTAATTTTAAGAATAGATTTCCCTCAATTAAATCAATATATTTAAGAAAACTCAAACACTTTATTTAAAATATTTTGAAATAGTGACTCTCATTTCAAAACTAATTACCAAGAAAAATTAACTAAAAGTAAACTTACTTTGAGTGAAGATACTATTTTCAATAAAATACCTTTTCTAGATTTAATATACTTTTTTATGTGTAAATATTTGTGTTTTCTTAGTAATAATGTTGTTTTAACCGATTTAATTTTATATATATATATATATATATATATATATATATATATATTTACATGTTAAAGTATATTTTTATTTAATACACACATTCCATTCAAAAGTTCCAGTTTCTTAAATCAAATAATGTAAAAAATTTTTTTTGTTTTTTTACTTTTAAAGTTCTGTCAGCAACCTTAAGAGTGGCGAATACAAGATTTTCGAAGGGGCGGAGCGAATGAGGCAATAAAAAAATGCCTTTTGAATAAGTCCAAGCTTTAAAATTAAGTTTCACAGGCAAAAAAAATTGCCGTTACGCGTAAATTTTGTATTTTGCATTTACCTTGTCAAAAGTTTTACTTAAAAATTTCAAATGTTCATTTTTTACTAAAGATGACTGTGCGTAAATTTAAATCCATTTTTTAATTAAAAGTTTACGTCATCTGTTTTATAATCTATAAAAAGATAATGTCCGCGTAATCAAGTAAGTAGGCTTGTGTACAAAAACAAAGATTTCGACATTTGCATTTTTTTTAACGTGTGATTTTAAAATTAATTTTCTCAGATAAAAAGTTTTGTCAAAGCAAAACACGGATCAAAGTTTATTCTGCAAAATTTTTCTTTAAATTAAAGGTAATTTTATCTATACGTAAAAACTTACCTATACTCGATGGAAAATAGTAACTTCATGTTTTTAATCTTGCCTGGGAAGTTTTTAAAAACTTAAACAATATATTTGTTTTTTTTGGTACAGAATGCAAAAAGCAGGACGCGCAGGGACGTTCCTTGTAAAGTTCAAAAGATACGTCAGTGACATGACGACCATTCATTTGGTGCCAGTGCGGCGGCACTGAGCGGACCGAAGGCGGGACGAGAGGCGGGGAGTGGGCGCGCACTGGCGCCAGCTGTCTGGACAAGTGTGAGAGTTAACAGTCCAGCCGGGCGGACAGTGCAATGAGAAACAAAAGCTAATAGAACTGCAGGAATTAAATTCTGAGTTGAAGTCCACAGTACAGCAGAATTCTGAGTTTAACAAAATGATAAACAGCAATGTACTAATGGATTTAATCAATGAGTATAATGAACCATATAGAGGGGAAACCGGCTAGCCTTGCAACATTGAGGGGTAGACGGCGCTGAAATAAATTCGTCTATAGTTGATGTTCTATTTAAGTGGCACCCCGTCATAACTATGGTAAACCAAATTCTGCGGCAAAATCTAAGTAAAGAAGCCTTAAAAAATTAGTGATTCACTTTGTACATGCAGTGTGCCGCTCGGGGCTTAATGTTCGAAGGATAAAACACTACGATCTTTTACAGGAGAGATCAAATAGTTACTTACCTAATAAATAAAGATCCGAAACATAAAAGAGGATCCAAAATTATATTAAAATGTGCGCAAATATTGATTTAGTTGCAAAGACGGTAATTTGTTTTGTGAAAAGCTCCGTCATAATTTGTTTGACATACAGTCAAAATAACAACGAATAGAAAACGTCAAAACCCTGCTAAATCAATAATATGTTCGTAACAACCAGATAATAGTATATATGTTCCTTTCTAATAAAATCGTTTAGAAGAAGACATCAATAAAAAACAAGTAAAATAGTAAGCTAATGATTAATTAGTGCAGTGCCTCATTTTGGGAATCAATATCAATAATAAAATTAAAGGAAGTGCGTGCCACAGTATCTACCCCTCTACTCCCTTCCCGCCCATCAAGGTTTTGATGACGCGGTGTCACTTTAATACAACATCAACTATAGTTCGTAATATTCAGAGACAACTACTATGATCTAACTCTCTCGGAACTCGCACATGCAACTAAATTGTAATAGTAGTCCCTGAATAATGCGTAACAGACGATTTTACTTCAGCGCCATCTGCCCCTCAATGTTGCAAGGCTCGCCGGTTGCCACTCTATACTGCCCTCCTTAATAAGACCCACCTATCTACGTTTTCACTTATTTCGAGAAAAGCGAGTTTAAAGTTTAAATGCCTGCTAAGAGTACATAGTAATATATTTTTTTGTTTTTCAAAATAAAATACTTCCGAACAAAAATGTTGGTATTTTTCTTAAAAAACAGATGAAAGTAACCTATTTGAAGCCATTTTCGGTCCTAACTCATTTTTGATATTTTTGCAGATAAGTGGGTCTTACTAAGGACGGCAGTATATGGGTCATTATACTCATTGATTTAATCTAATAGTTAGTGTGCGTGTTCACATGAGCATAACAATAATCGCTGAAAAGTTTTCTCGATAGTTACTTTTAAATTCTTTGTCCATTTTCAGAGCTCTCCTTAACTTCGACATGCACATAAAAAAAATTGTGAAAATAAAAATAAACTTACGTATTATTAAAAAGCTATACACTATAGCCAACCACCAATAATTGGTTATCTTGTTTTGTTATGTGTTTTTCTCTTATTATAATAATAATTGAAAAAAACTTTGAGATAATATCTCACGAGTTTCGAAAATGCAGCCATGAAAGTTTTCGCTAGCATCAAACAAATTTTTGTGGCTCATCGAGTAAAAATAAGTTTTTGGTTTCTCTCATATTTTTGCGTGTGTAGCTCAATAGCTTAACCTCACGGGGGTTCTAGATCTAATGGACACCTTATAATTGTTGGCAGTTAACTGTTTCATCCTTATGGGACTCCTTAGAACACTGCTTGGTCAATGTGACACCCTTGCAAAATTAATCAGGCCGTTTTGTTTGTCATCTATAGTGAGAAAACCCACGTAAGAAGCGCCATCTACCAAGATACGAGGGAAACTAGAACAAGAGCAGGCAAGTATAAACTGCTATGTATATATATATATATATATATATATATATATATATTTATGTTTGGTTTTTTTTTTTTCTTGAACCATAAATTTTATATATTTTTTAATTTAGTTTGTTTCTTGGGAATGTGGTCCATAAATCAAATAGCAACTTTTAGTTTAAATATTTATTGACGTTTCGGTCAGAGACCTTCTTCAGAACAGTCACTCGTTTATACTATTATAATAAAATATTTTATTAGTAATAGTCGTCTAAAGAATATGTGTTTCTTTATTGTTGAATTTTTAAGAATGTTTCGTGTAAATTGTGATATGTCTGTTTTAGTTTGTTTTGACCTATGTAATGTAATGAGTGATTATAAATGAGTGACTGTTCTGAAGAAGGCCTCTGACCGAAACGTCAATAAATATTTAAACTAAAAGTTGCTATTTGATTTATGGACCACATTCCCAAGAAACCAACTAAATTTAAATATATATATATATATATATATATATATATATATATATATATATATATTGATAAAGGGTACTTAGCCACCTCAAAACAAAGTATATAAACTACGGTGTCACCTCATATATAACTTCTGTACCTCACTTTTTTTGAGGTGACAACGTTTTTCAATAAAAATTTCAGCGACGATTCCTAACACACTCAGCAAGCTGTGTGCAAAATTTTGTTCTGAGGTCACAAAATGGTATATATAGCTACTTTTTGGCCGTGTAGTTCACGTATCTACCGGTGGCGCTAGCGTGGCTTTTACTGTAACTAAACGGTCCACTGAGTCACCTCGGTGGTATAAAACGTATTCTGCGTATTAAAACCGCGTCGCAGAAATTTGGCAACATTGCAGATTAGATTTTAGACGCTACGAGTTTCTTTGTTATATGTAATTTGTACCTGCTTTTTTTACCCTTGAAATATCTAATAGAATTCTCAGAAACGAGTGCCTTGGTCTGATATTTTAAGAGGGGCTTTGTAAAGGATTATTATTGTATTTTTTATCTTATTGAAATAATTTGACTAATTTTGCTAGTCTCCTTACATTTTTTTGCTTATTCTGACTGGTAGTTTTTAACGGTTTTATTTAACTTGACTTGATTGATTTTGTAATATAATAAATTTTTGCGACAGCTATTCAGACACTTTCCTATGAACAAGACTTGAAATTAGTTAAGTAGTTTAATCATATAATATGACGTTTTGGTGCAAAAGGTCCGAAGCTTGATACAATTATAGAGCGATGCCTGCTCTCGACGGTTTTTAAAAAAAATGGCGCACGAATTCTCTTTTTTTTAAATAACTTGGTTTTTGTACAAAGTTTGAAACAAAAATTATAGCCAACAAAATTTTATACGAAAATGCTAAACTGTGTTTTTTGTTAGACTAAAAACAAGGTTCGAGGTATGATATTAACCATTTTTTCATTTTGGAATTTGTCCAATTTGTTTTTTTGTGGCCTTTAAATTAAAAGTTACTCATTTTTGAGAATGATTGAAATGACATGAAATAAAGATAGATAAATATTCTACAAAAATTATTAATCAGTTGCATGGGTAATATTCTTGGTAAGATACAAACCATAAAGTTTTAGGTCTACCCACATATATGTATTTCTATATTATATGCAAAATAAACTGAAATAATTAGGTATTATCTAATTTTCTAAAAACTAAGTACCTAAGACTTCATGGGCTATTTTTAAAAATCAAAAAAAAAACCTGTATTATTTTTATAGGTTTCGTTTATTAGGTTCGCGCGCCGTATACCATCTTTTCTTGAAACATTTCAGCCGATATTTGACCTATCTAAAACTCTACTTCGGAATGAGCTACGAATCTCAAACTTTGCACAGTCGTAGATCTTCATGGAGGTAACAACCCCTCCAAGTTTCATGGAATTCCATAAAGTAGTAAAGTAGTTACGAAATTTCAAAAACGTCGAAATTGCCACTCACTCACTCACTCCCTCACTTAGTCCCTCAATACAAAAGATGCCAATCTTATGGACACACGCAAAAATATTGCGCTAAAGAACCACGTTGCGTAAAATGCACGGGGAAACATCTTACTGTAGAATGCCCGAAACCAAAAGAATCTGAGCCAAAATGCATCCACTGTGGAGGCAAGCATCCTGCTAACTACAGAGGATGCCTTGTTGCTAAGGAAATACAAAAATTGAAAAATAAACCTAAGAAACCGAATCTCATACCAAACGTGAGTACAAATAGACAAAACCAACAGACAAGAAACACAGTCACACAAAACTCTGTGACAAGGACATACAGCCAAGTAGCAGCAACAGCTACTATACCTGATATTAATATCAGTAGTCAAAATACTATGGAACAAACACTACAATTAATTTTGGAGAAATTGAACAAACTTGATGAGCGATTAACTAAACTAGAAAGTAGCAATAACGGAGCTACCAATATGCCTCAAAATGGTCAGTAATCTTAGAATCCTAGCTTGGAATGCCAATGGTCTCTTGCAACATCAGCAAGACTTGCAAGTTATTCTAGACATAGAAAAAATTGACGTCTGTCTTGTGTCAGAAACGCATTTCACTAACCAGTCTCACATTAAATTTAAAGGTTATAAAGTGTATCATACAACTCACCCTAGCAATACTGCACATGGGGGAAGTGCTGTAATAATTAAAGAAGATATATCACACTATGAGGAGATGGGATATAAAACCATAGAGATTCAAGCTACATTAGTAAGTGTAAAAACCAAAACATATACATTAGTCATAAGTGCTGTCTATATACCACCAAGGCACTTACTAAAGAAAAATCAATATCTTAATTTTCTCAGAAAATTAGGAAACCGTTTTATAATTGGAGGTGACTTTAATGCAAAAAATACCTACTGGGGATCTAGACTGACGAATTCTAAAGGAAAAGAACTTTTGCAAGCTATTAGTGAATATCAATGTGAGCCGATATCAACTGGTAAGCCCACATACTATCCAACAGATCCAGGAAAAATTCCAGATCTAATTGATTTTTTTATAGTAAAAAATATATCTTTAAGTTTTGTAGATATAGAAGAAAGTTTTGATTTACACTCAGATCATTCACCTATTATTCTAACTCTTAGTAAAAACATAATAAAGAAAGAAGCAAATATCTCACTAGTTAATAAACTGACTGACTGGATTAGTTTTAAACAAAGTCTGTCAGAAAAAATAAACCTATCAGTACCATTGCAAACGCCAGAACAAATCGATAAAGAAGTTAATTATTTTGTTACAAATATTCAACAAGCAGCTTGGGAAAACAGTCCAAAACCAAAGAGAATTTTTAAGGGAAAAAACTATCCAAAGGAAATTAGAGACCTTATATTGGAAAAAAGGAAACTAAGAAGAAAGTGGCAACAAAGCCGTGATCCTCGGGACAAAACAAATCTCAACAACATGACGCAGCGCATTAGGCGAGAAATTCTAGTAATAAAAAATGAATCTATTAACCATTTTCTTAATGAACTTACAGATGATAAAAATACCGACTATTCCCTTTGGAAAGCAACCAAAGATTTTAAAAGACCAATTATCCAAATTCCACCCATACGAAAATCTAACAACCAGTGGGCAAGGAGTAACGAAGAAAAAGCAGATATTTTTGCAAGTCATTTAGAAAAAACATTTCAGCCCCACGAAGCACCAGATGAACACTTTCATTTAAATGAACCCCATCAAATCGAGGACCATATTAAGCTTACATCACCAAAAGAAATATTAACAGAAATCAAAAATATTAATTCGAAAAAAGCCCCAGGGTATGATCTTATTAACGGGGTAGTCATAAAACAACTCCCCAGAAAAGCTATCGTAAAACTATGCAACCAAATTAATGCGTCTTTTAGGCTTAGGTATGTACCTAAACTGTGGAAAGTTGAAGAAGTTATCATGATTCCAAAACCGGGAAAACCACTCCATGACGTGTCATCTTACAGGCCAATATCTTTGCTGCCAATTATATCCAAGCTCTATGAAAAATTATTGCTTAAAAGAATAAAACCCATCATAGAAAGACAAGAAATTATTCCATCTCATCAATTTGGTTTTCGAGACAAGCATTCCACGATAGATCAAGTACACAGAATTACTAATATAATAGAAAAAGCACTAGAAGAGTGAAAAGTTTGTTCTGCAGTTTTTCTAGATGTAGCACAAGCATTTGACAAAGTGTGGCATGAAGACCTTAATTTTAAACTAAAAAGGTTTCTGCCAAAACAATATTCGGATATTTTGGAATCATACATATCTGATAGACATTTTAGAGTAAAACAGGAAGACTCATACTCAAATTTAAGAGAAATTCAAGCAGGCGTGCCCCAGGGTAGCGTACTAGGCCCTTATCTATACTTATTATTCACTTGTGATATCCCAAAGCCAGAAAATTGTCACTTAGCAACATTTGCCGATGATACTGGTTTATTGACGGTAGAAAAATCTATTGAAAAATGCATAGAAAAACTTCAGGATGCAGTCACTCAAATTCACAGTTGGACCACAAAGTGGCGAATAAATTAAATGAAACCAAATCAATTCATGTTGATTTTACAAACAAAAATATAAATCACATACAAATAAAAATTAACAACATTCCAGTACCATATTCGAATCAGGCAAAATATCTAGGTATGACACTTGATGCCAAATTGCGCTGGAAAGCACATGTTAAGAAAAAAAAAGAAGAACTTGAGATAAGGTATAGAAAAATGAACTGGCTAATTGGAAGGAAGTCCAATTTAACAATTCATAATAAGTTACTGCTTTATAGACAAATACTGAAACCAGTATGGACATATGGTATTCAACTATGGGGTTGTGCTAAAGAGAGTAACATTCTAGTTGTACAGAGATTTCAAAATAAAGTATTAAGAAACATTGTGAATGCACCTTGGTACGTTCGAAATAGTGACCTTCATCGAGATCTAAAAATCGAAACTGTAGCAGAGACTATAAAAAAGTACGCAAAAAGCCATGAAGATAGACTCCATCGGCATGTGAATGTGGAAGCAATTCAGCTTCTAGACAATACTATGCTAGTTCGACGACTAAAAAGAGTGAAGCCGTTTGAGCTAGTAAACTAAGTGAATTACACATAAAACAAAATAATGCTATAAACACAACACAATTGTGAGTTACAGACTAAACAAAGCGGGGAGAACTGTTGAGTGAACCCTAAGTTTAAATCTGACTTTTCTAGTAAATTAAGTTAAAACAAAATTGCTAATTAGTCTTACTGACTAGATTGTAATAAAAAAAAACACAGAGTGTTTGACAAATTAAAAAAAAAAAAAAAAAACTCACTCACTCATGTATAGATCATCAATATTCTACTGTACTTCTAGACATGCTACAAAGCTGAAATTTGGCAGACTTATAGAAATTATGACCAAACCCCTGGAAAAAATCAAAAAACCCCAAAATTCTCATTTACTCCCCTCCCCACACATGTAAAGTTTTGTAAAAGTAACATTGCCCACTTCCAGAAATGGCAGACTGATAGGAACTATGATAAAACTATAGAAAAAAAATTAAAAACCTCAAAATTATCATTTACTTTCGTCCCCTATAAATGTAAAGAAATGTAAAAGTAACATTGCCCACTTCCGGACACGCTAGAGACCTGAGCTTTGGAAGGCCGATAGTAACTATGATAAGACTATAGAAAAAAATTAAAACACCCCAAAATTCTAATTTACTTCCCTCCCCTATAAATGTAAAAGTATGTAAAAGTAACATTGCCCACTTGCAGAAACGCTCGAGAGCTGAGCTTTGGAAGGCTGATGGGAACTATGAAGAAACAATAAAAGAAAATTAAAAAACCCTAAAGTTTAATTAACTTTCTTCCCCTATAAATGTAAAGTTATGTAAAATTAACTTTGCCTACTTCCAGGGACACTAGAGAGCTGAGCTTTAGAAGGCTGATAGGAACTATGATAAAACCATAGGAAAATATAAAAAACCTCAACATTTTTAGTATGCATTTCAAAAGTTTTGAACAATATCCCACATATTTTACTACTTTAAAACTTCAATATTATCCAAATCCTTTAAACAAGCAGTGAGATCATAACAAAAACATTTCATGTAAAAAAAGCCAAGTACGCGAAAGTGGTATTCCCTAAAAAGAATTGAGATAAATGTAAAGCCAAGTTCTCCAATACATAATTTAAAATAAATGGCTTTTACTAGTTTCGAAATGTTTTTCTAAGCTTGGCTATTACGGCTGCAAATGACTCTTAGGCACAGTGCTAAATTGAATGTAAAGAAGTTTGGCTGGAATTGCAAAGTTTAAAAAAACGTTTCTAGACTAGTAAGAACCATTCATTTTGAAATTTGTATTGGAGAACTTGGCTTTACTTTTATCTCAATTCTTTTTACGGAATACCACTTTCGCGTACTTGGCTTTTTTTACATGAAATGTTTTTGTTATGATTCAGTTTTCTAAAAAATCATTTAAGAGGACAATATTGAAAAAATTTTTTTTAGAAAATATTTTTTTATTTTAATCGGTATATTATATATAGTAGCGTTAAAGCTAAAGTTGATACTCCAGGGTCGTACGAAAATTAAGGATATTTTTATAATAAACTGAAATTATTAGGTTTCATATGATTTTCTCAAAAAATAAGCTTTCTACATCAAATGTGTTTAAAACTTTATTGTAGGAATTTAAATTATAATTTTAAAAATCTATAACTAAAACGGCTTTAATTGACAGTTACTCTCCACCGGCGTCCTTACATTGGGAATATTTGTAATCCTAAAAAATTGTCGCCTTTTTCGGACGTCTCTGGTGTGTAATTGGAAATTTAAACATTGTCAGATATACATTAGTAAAAAATATACATGGTGTCCCATTAAGCATTGCAGCCGGAATTATCTCAGATACTAGTACAGCTACGACTTCAGGAAAAAATTTTATATAACAAAATTTACCTAAAATATATTTGATCCTGTAGCTCCCGGCTAGGGGGCAGTAATAACACCTACAACTATAAAAATTGAATTTTATGACAAAACTCTATGATAAACATACACAAATTTTCCCATATTCGTATTCCTTGAAAAATTCTGCATAATTTGGACCTCTCACTTGTACCTCTTTCTCACTTCCCCACTTGAATAGAATGAAAATATCACTTTTTATTTAAAAAATAATTACTTCTACGTGGTAACTAAACGGACTCATATTATTTATTTGACTTATTAAGAACACACTAAAAAATGCAAATATTCTTATTTTTTGTTTAAATTAAAATTTTTGGAGCAAATTTTTTAAAAGTACCAAACCAAAAAACTTAAATTTCTTTAAAAATTCAGATACAAACCCATTAATATTTTACTTGAAGTTGTCAAGCGATATTCACTTAAGATATTATTGAAATCCGCAAGTCAAAATTTTACTTAGTTTTGCAGATATTTAAAAAACTGTTTTGTTTGTGTATTGTGGTGAGACGACACCTTATTATGTTATTTGCATGTGTCACACCTGTTATAATTTTTGGATAATTTAATGTTTATTTACGTTTTATAATTTGTTTTTGACACAAAGAATTATGTAATCAATCAAAAAACCCGAAAATTCTAATTCACTCCTCTCCCCCATACATATAAAGTTATGTAAAAGTAACACTGCCCACTTCCAGAGGCGCAAGAGAGCTGAGCTATGGCAGACTAATAGGAAATATGACAAAACTATAGGAAAAAACTTAAAAACCCCAAAATTTTAATTTACTTCCTACCCTATAAATGTAAAGTTATGTAAAAGTAACATTGCCCACTTCCAGATACGCTAAAGAGCAGAGCTTCGGAAGGCCGATAGGAACTATGATAAAACTATAAAATAAAATTAAAAAACCCCAAATTATAATTAACTTCCCTCCCCTTTAAATGTAAAGTTATGAAAAATTAACATTCTCCTCTTCCAGAAACGCTAGAGAGCTGAGCTTTGGAAGACTGATAGGAACTATGATAAAACTTAGTATAGTAAAAAATTTTAAAACACCAAAATTTTAATTTACTTTCCTCCCCTATAAATGTAAAGTTATGTAAAATTACCATTGCATATTTCGAGGAACACTAGAGAGCTGAGTTTTAGAAGGCTAATAGGAACTATGAAAAAACCTTAGGAAAATATAAAAAAAACCTTCAAAATTTTTAATAAGGCATTGCAATACTTTTGAATAATATTCCTAATATTTTACTAATTTAAAACTTAAATATTATCCAAATCCTTTAAAAAAGGAGTGAAATCATAACAAAAACATTTCATGTAAAAAAAACCAAGTACGCGAGAGTGGTATTCCGTTAAAAGAATTGAGATAAAAGTAAAGCCAAGTTCTCCAATACAAATTTTAAAATGAAAGATTCTCACTAGTTTGGAAATGTTTTTGTAAACTTGGCTATTACGGCTGCAAATGACTCTTAGGCACAGTGCTAAATTGAACATAAAGATATTATAATTTTGATATGACTTGGAAATTAAATAATAAAGAATGTCAAAGCTGCAAATTGACAGTTGGTCTCTCCTCAGTAAACACCATATTTCCTATTTCTTTTTCAGATACCGACATGATCATTTCATTTCATGTTTATGCTCGGGCTGAATGAGGCCTAATGAGGCCCAAATGCTTCCCCGAGCTACCTTTACCTCTGAGGACTTGCCCGTAAAACTTTTTTGTTAAGACTTTTTACCTCGTGAAATTCCTTCAAATTTAAAAAAATCCAGGGCTTAGGCTGTCTTCTGGGAGCCGAAGCGCGTCCCCAAGCTACTTTACCTCTGAGGATTCGCCCGTGAAACTTTTTTGATAAAGAATGTCATTTACAAATTCTGACATCACGTAAACATTTGAGCCTTGTGATTGCTGGTGGTAATTATTAGATTAATAATATTCGCGTTGGGCTGTGGCGTGGGCAAACACATCATTCCTGTATATGGTTATCCTGTTTTAAACGGCTTAACTAACTATCACAATTTCTTTTTTATTAAATTTATTGTTACGGATAAATAATTTTTATAAAAATTTTGTCATATCAATCATGTCATAAACATTGCAAACCCAAAAATATATAAATTAAGATAATGTTGTAATTTTTTTTGCATTCCATAGAGTGTATTTTTGACAATTTCCTTTTAATGTTTATCGGATCTATGTGTAGAATTTTTGCCAGTAAGTAAACCATTTTTCAACAAAAATTGTATTTAGGACTTTCAAGCTATCACAAAACCTCAAAATTTGTTTTCAAAAAAAAATAACAGCCAGTTTTTCTATAATGAAAGTATAAATGCACTGGCGTATATATGGGGGCCAGGCCAGGCCCCCCCCAAACTAAGATTTTTTTAGATATTTTCGACATATTTTATGAATAAAAACATAAAATAGCATAAAATACGCCCTCATGGGGTCTCGGGCCCCCTCAAAACTGCCTCGGGCCCACCCCGAAACTTTTTTCTATATACGCCAAAATGTTCGGTTTTTTATATAAAGACAGTACGTTGTCACCATTAATCTTTTCTTACAAACTTTTGCAACCTTTTAAAGTTGTAATATTTCCTAAAGTGTCCCTAAATAAAAGTAAAACTTTGTTGCCTTATATTTAATATTTAAATTTAGTTTGATAAAGCTATTGTGGCTTATAGACTTACGCCATACGTTATCACCTTAATAAAACCGGCAACAGTGCCTGAGGTGGCAGGAAATAGCACATATCCAAAGGTTGTATATCGGTCTGAGGTCCGAACGTATTCCACGTGTTTATCAAATATTTGAAAAAAAATTATTTACCCCTCTTTTGAAATTCTGGTAAAGGAACTTTCCCTCATGTCATATATGTACCTATATATGGTCTAACACCACCAGAAATAGGTGAGGTCAGGTCGTCATATCCTTAACGCCGAGGTGACAACGCCGAGTGCATCAATATATATATATATATATATATATATATATATATATATATATATCGATCGATCAAAAGATCAATTGAATAGAAAAAGAAACCATCCGTGATCTATTAGCTTTTTTACCCACCTTCAGACGTGAGCGTCAATCAACGGAATTTTTAAACCAAATAATACTAACAAACGTAAATTATGGTACCCGTGAATTTAAAAATCAAACAAGTTTTCGTGGCTAATGGCGTAAAAAGAAGAAGTTAGCAATATGGAGTCATCGGTTTTACACCGCTTTCTATTGCAACAACTATATAAAAATTATAAAATACATATCTTTTTTTGTCCGGTAAAAACCAAACCTCAAACAACACTATACGGTCAAGGGTTAAGTTAACCAAAAGTAGCCCAGTCAAAGAGCAGGGTTACTTGTGCTTTGAGGCAAACATGAAACAACTGATTATTGGCAGTAAAATTTCCCCTTTGGTTCAAACCGCGATCGTGAATGCTCTGATTAGGATTGGTTTAAATTGGTTATTTGCTAATAATTGGCTTATACCAGTAAGTCTCGGTAGAACGCCACTGTCAAATATTTCCAAAAAAACGTATTTTTCTTCACGTTTTTAATACTAACATTATAGGTCTCTGATAAACAGAAACGCAAAAATACGCATATTAGCCCTGTTTAAGCAGATCCATCCGTGACATTCAGTTACTGAGCTGCAATTAACTAATTGTTCCATAGATGGACTCTGCTTCACGATTTCTGCTATCAAAATCGATGAACAGTTTAAAAGTTCTTTTGGAACATAAAATTTATTATTCCACTAGTGAGCTCTACTCGCGCCAAGTCTAAATCGAAATTATTTTAACGTAAGTAAGAAAGCAGTTTATTCTATCAATAAAATATAAATTAATAAAGAGCAATCACTAAAACGGAAACAAGGATGATCTGCAGACTAAAAGTAAATCAAGCCCTGGAAGATCAGGCACTACATCGAGTGCTCGAAAATAGCCTTATAAAGAGCGCAAATAATGCAAAAAAAAAATTTCAGGCAGCCAAACAACCATTTGCCGTAGAATGGAATCATCAAACTTTATGAACCGAACTGCAGCAACAAAGGCCGCAATTACTCCACAACTTTACGATCTTTTAAGTTTTACGATCACATCCAAAAGGACATAAACAGTCCGCTTATTGACCGTCATAACACCACCGGAAAACGTGTCAACCCGATCTACTTACAGGCTTATTTTTTAAAAATATATTTTTTTTTAAATTTATTGTACGTTTTTGAAAATACCCTCGGACACGTCGATCTTTATTGCGATACATTTTGACTATCTTCAAATTTTTGAAGTACACACCCCCTTCAAGGGGCAAATTTTACCACTATATTTTGCATAGCGAAGGTCTGGTGTCACAATTTAACGTTTTTCTGATTTAATTTTTATTCTATTCTTTCCCTATTTAAAATGTAAACGTAAAGTTTACCCCTCGAAGGAGGTGCGTGCTACAAAAATTTCAAGACAGCCAAAAGGTGTCACTCTCGAAATCAAAATCGACGTGTCCAAAGGTATTTTCAAAAACACAGGCGCGCAGCGCTGAAGGGGATGTTTAGTATTTATAACCCTCACCATCAGGAGAAAAAAAAATGGCGTTACATTATTTTGTTCGAAAATATTTTTTTAAATGTTCAATACATACATTCATACATTAAAAGGGCAGCGAGCCAAGGGGGGGGGGGACGAGCATTGGTTCGCTGGCGCTCCACTGGCTACTGCAAAAACGTACGAGATTTGCCCAAAAAGCCTCTGTTACCTTAAAAAAAACACACTGTACCTATTATTTTATTATAATGCTTAAAATATAAAACGAATTTTTCGAGTCATACGCGTGTTATACAAATTAGCTCTTGGTACCTAGTCCTCGTCGTAAAGCGCTGTTTGGACCTGCGCTATTTTGATATGTTTTGCACAAGTGCTGTTTTAATTTGCGCTATTTTGTTCGTGCGATTTTGTCCTGCGTTATCTCTTGTAATAACTACCAGTGCCAACATAACAGAAATTTCTATGTGTCTATTGCTTCTCTTTGATCTGAACCCACGAAGGAATTTGTTTGGTTGGCGAGCAGGTGTACCTAACATAATATCGCGACGAAGCGAGATGCGAGAAAGAGGAGAGTGGTGTATCATTAGACGGAACCGTTTCTGAGAGATGGGTAATCTTTAATCTTTTGACTGCATCTCTCGCATGGACCCCGCCTGCATTTTAAATGCCTTATTTGAAGATTGGGCCCTTTTTTGGTCTTTGTTTTTTTTCTTTTGGCCAAAAAGTAAAAAAAGAAGTTTTTATTTCTTGGTATAATTTATCCAAAACTTCTTTATATTTATTTTAGTTAAATTAAGGGGGGCCGGGGAAAAAATAAAACTTTATGTAACGAGACATAAAAAACTAAAGTATAGTAATTACTAGTAAATTTATTTTAGCATAGAAAATTGGAGGGCCTCAGACGTGGGGTGGGAACTTTAAATTTAGAGGGAAAACGACTTTTAAATGCAGTAAGAAGGTATGCCAGTTCCAACTTTTTTCTGTTTTTAAAATTTTGCAATAAGCCCCCCCCCCCCGTTTTTAAACGAAATGAAAATGATTTATCGGGGGCAAACGTACCAGGTTCGTAAAAATTTTTTTTTGGTTTTTTCAAAAATTTTCGCGGCTATTTTTTTTTTACTAAAATGTTTTTTATTTAATATCTACAGCAAAATTTCCTGCAGGCAGTTTTTTCAAAAAGCTTTTTTTACATTTTTTTGTAGTTTCTTTTTATGGGACATTGTTTTTTTTCAGCGCTAATTCCTACAAATTTGATTATATGGCGCATTTTTTTTCTGAAAAGCACTTAATTTTTTTAAAAAAATTGCCTGCAACACAATACATTTTTCGCTGATGCGAAAATATAATTTTAATAATTAATTTGATGGTGGTTGTTAGTCTCTTCGTACGAAGCTTCAAAAAATGGGTGTGTCTAAAAATTTCAAGGAAAGTGCCTCGCCAAAAAAAATTCTTTGGAGCAGTTTTATAAGGTGAGAAAATTGCAAATACTTGTAAATTTTGAACAAAGTGCCTCGTATCAATTTCAGATTTTTAAATTAGTTGTTTTTTTTAACTAGTTGTTTTATGACACATAATTTGATAGAGGTAAGTACCAATTAACCCTCTCTTCTAACGGATTCTTTTTATAAAAACTTATTTAGTAAAACATTTGCTTTAAAAAGACAACCTTACTTACCAACCTACTTAAAAACAATAACCATTATAGCACCTGTAATTTAGCCTGTATCTACACCTTGGCCTATTCACCTAGAAAATTAGCTAATTAGGAGCAGCGGGCAGCCTTATAGTGGTGGCAGCTGGTATTAATTAATTTTGCTAAAGGTAAAAAGCCCGGTGAATCTTAACTTTTATTATACGAACAAACGACAGTGTATGTATCTACTATAATTCATAAAGTATTTTAGAATTTTCAAAAACATCACCAGATGTTAAAATTAAATTAATTAAACTTAATACTGTAAATGAAAGTACCTACGTAAAGGGCGTCTCATCCAAGAGTGTCGTTAAGGGGGGAGGGGGATGTGAATGGAGATAATTACTCCCTGAAAAATAAATACAGTGAGAACGAGCCCGTTGGAATAAATTCGTGGTGGGTTAAATATAAGTTTTTTGGAAGAATCCAAAAAAAAAGTTTGTGATTTTTAACGAGAAATATTTTTTTCGCAATTTTTTTTTGGACGGAGCCGCGGAATGTGTGCACTAACATACAACTTTTTTTTTCAGACGGAATGACCTCACTTTTGGTACGTCGTTCGAAAGTTTATAAAAAAAGAAAAAAAAAATTTTTTGCCATAATTATGTCAAACCAAAAAATAATTTTTTCAATTTTTCACTTGTGGTACCTTATTCGAAAGATTATGGAAAAAGAAAAGCAATGGTATAAATTTTTTTGCCATACGTCATTGAAAATGTCAACAAATATTATTTTAATTTTTTTGTTTAAAAAAAAAACATCTTTATTTTTTGACACTTTTATTAACGTATGTCAAAAAAAAATTACACTGCTGTTTTCCTTTTTCCATAAGCTTTCGAATAATGTACCACTCTTACAAGTGAAAAATTCATAAAATCATTTTTACCCAACTACAGCACGGCGAAAGGAAGCGTAATGTTTTTCGATTGTTGTATGTATGTAAGTAAATATGTATGTTTCTGTCACGCTAGAGGCTAAACGCCTCAACCGATTTTGACAAAAAAGGTGTCGTTGAGCGATTTCAAAAAAAATTTCTGCATACGCTTTCAGATTTTTTTTCCAACACCATTTACTAGTTAGTATAGCTATAACTTTCACAAATATGAAGCGATTTCAAAAGTTCTTGCTGCACACGCTTGAAGACTTTTTTCCAACATCATTTTACTAGTTTCCCCCTCTCTCTCTTCTCCCCTTCCTCCTTATTAGTAATAGTTGTAGCTATACCTTTCACAAATATAGAACGATTTCAAAAATTCTTTCGGCACACGCTTTACTAGTTCATTAAACCTAAAAGTTGGAAAAAAAATAAATGAAAAAAACACCCAACTGCTAAATTTACTTGTAACTACTAGTCGCAGTTGGGTACAACATTACCCAATAACCTGACTCATGAAAATACAATTTCGTAAGTGCGCTTTGGGCATCAAAACTAAAAGTTGAAGCATGTCGTACATTATAGGTATACCTATCAATTTTGTACTTAACTGCGACTAGTAGTTACAAGTAAATTTAGCAGTTGGGTGTTTTCTTTATTTATTTTTTTTTATTTGACATTTAGTTTGAAGTATGTCAAAAAAAAATTATTTTGTTGTTTTCCTTTTATCAAAAGTATTCGAACGAGGTACAAGAAGTAAGCCCACTATATAACCAAGTTCCTTCGTTATACAGTGACCTTAACCACAAGAAGGGTTATCCCATTTGAAAAAAAAAGTTGTATTTGAGTAGACCCCTTTTTAGGACTCCGACTAAAAAACAATTTTATTGCGAGAAAAATATTGCCCTTTAAAAATCTCACCTGACGTGATTTAGGAGTTTTTATTTAACCCACTATCGAATTTATTCCAACGGGCTTGTTCTCACTGTATATGTAACTTATGGGACTATACATTACTTCATCTTTTTAGGCTAGCCAAAAAAGCCTCTACCTTCCTACGAAAAAAAGTACTCCTCCAAAAAGAAAATTATCGATGCACGTAATTTTATCAAAAGTATTATATTATTTATTGTATAATATTTAGTATACAGGGTGTCGACTTTAAATGGAACGCCGCCTCTAGCGAATTAGTATTTGACTTTTCGTAAAAACAAAAACAAGTGCAAGTCAACTGAGCTTTCCCGAAAGTTTTCTTCCTGAAGTTTTGAATCGGACCCACGAAATGGGGCATGAATTTTAGATGGGATGGCCCCTTGTAGTATCAAATTCAAAAGCTTATAAAAACAGGAATCTAACAGAATTTTTACATTCAATCAAACAAGTTTTGACTTCTACTCATTCGAAAGAATATTAAAAATTGAAATATAGAAAATAACCATGTAAGTAAGGGTAAGAAATTCGACATATTAAAAAAAATTGTTAATAGTTCACTATTAAAACTTGGCGTAATTAGCGTATAATACAATACAAGCACATATAAGAAAAGACAACCATGTAAGCAGTTGTCTTTGTCGTATGCGAAGAAAACGAATAAGAATCAATTGACTGTCGGTCTTAATTTGACCCGAGAGCAGCGTCGCTTTTGCGACAACCACCGGCTCCTTGCGCTCTACGCGGCCGATAAAATTGCTTCTCTCGTTATGTAAAACATAGTGGGGCAATGCATACAAGCCCAATGCGCCCTTTAGACTTAATAAGCATTCTTTTTGATTACTTACATACATATTTCACAATGGCATGCCAGCAAGAGGCTTTCGGTAAAGGATATTGTAATGGCCGTTAAAACTATACAGTTGTGGGATTGTATAGTATTGTTTTTTGACTAACAAAAAGTTTCTTCCCAAAGTTTTAATAAAAAGATAAATAGGTATCATAAATAACGGTAGGCTAAAGCAAGAAATTAAAGTTTACAGAAAACTAAAAAAGATAGAAAAATACAAATAAGCAAGTTTTAAAAAAAATGCTTCACTTGTCTCAAATTTTACCACACGCCCCTGAGAATAACTGACGTATTTTAATTGTTTTTTCAAAAAAACAGTGGCGAATCTAGGAATTTTATTTGGGGGGAAGGGGGGAAATATTATTATAAATATTGCACAAAACTATTCTGGATAGTGACCAGGAGGTGTATTCTATGTGTCAGGGGGAAAATTTTGCCTTTCCCCCCTCCCGTAGCTCCGCGCCTGCAAAAAACCAAAAGGGTGACATTTATGGTGAAACACCATGTACATACCTATATAGAGATTAAACCTGTCGTACCTAAGAAGAAAGCTGCATGTCGATTTTTTGATATATTGAGTTAATGTTTTTAGATTCTTTGGACAAAATCCGATAAAAAAAATAAATACAAATATACAAAATTTTCATAAAGAAAATTAGTTAAAAAAATTAGTGGTTTAAATTTTTACCTTGACATAAAAGCCGTACTTATTATTTCGGGCAAGCCAAAAAGCCGCCCCTTATAAAAAAAACGCATGTAAGGAAATGCGGCTTTTATGCTTGGTAATGAACTGTGATGGATAATGGATATACTTTACCGCAGCTCTATGTTTTCACATGTCTAGTAAAACCACGGTTTTTTTGCGTGTGTTGTCAGTCATAAAAGCCTTTTGGTATTTATTTTTGTAAAACTGTTTTGAAAATAATAAAGTTAAATAGAAAAGTAAAATATTAAGTGTGAAGGAAATTTCCATAACTAAATACGTAGACCTGGGGGTCGATTTTTGTAGATTAGACCTCCGATCGTTTTTAATTTTTAGCCATATAAAATTGGGCTGCATTGAGTTCAACTAGAACTGGCAAAATATCGTGGAAGGTTTCTGCTCAATATTTTGAACCAAAAAGGCAAAACAACCTTAGATATTAGTAAACACAACATTCTAGAGCTAATTTTCTTACGAATTTCATTCTACGAAGGGAACAAAAACCGTTTTCCGACACGAATTGTACGTCGAATTTATTTCTCAGTGTTCAGTCAGTGATCGCGAGCCGCAGTGTTGTCAGTGCAGCTTGGTAGAATTCTTTCACTTATTTCAGAAAATCGAGTTCGCCGTGATTTTTATGACACTTACTTTGACAGACAAGTATGAAGGAATTTCAAAATAAACAAACAGAATTTTTTTTAAAATTATATTACTAGTTATAAAAAAATGATAAGTTGATTTCTCACACCAGGGCTATCACAATGGACGGGCCACGATCCTCCACTTTGTTGACGTCACATCCAGGGCTGATTTTTTTTGATGGTCACGTTACGACACAGCTGATTGTCTTTAAAATATTGAAGTTGGAATGACGGTTCATGGATATTTGATTTTTTTTAATAAAGCCGTTTTTGAGATTGTTTTTACTTTATTCTGGCAGAACAATTTTTTTTAAATGTATAGTAAGCCCTAATTTTTCATAGCCGCTTCATTAGCTCACACAAAAATAAAGTTTAAAGCAGAAGCGAATGTGACAATCGCATATGACAAAGTCAAATACATGTCAAATATAACAGTTGGCATGTGGTACATGGCGGGTAATTTGAATTCAAAATAAGGAATGCTAAATCTTGAAGATTTTAACCTTTTAATCATGTTACTTCCTTACAAACCTTAGGTGGAATATCGGGATGGTGTCTGAGAATATTTCACTGAAATTTTGCGGAAATCTGTAGTGCCATTTTGAAAATATCATAAAAAAACGTCTGACCTCCCATAAGACCCAATGTAAAATTCAGCCCCGGAAGAACAGCTGATTTTTTCAGGGTCGTGGCCTCTATTTTTGTGTTGGCCTTGCTCACACGTGCGGATATGGTGTTCTGTGGGGCGGATTATTATCCCAGAAAGAGGCTCCATTTCTTTTAAATACGCCTCTCACAAAAGACAAGAAGATTTGGATAGCTCTACTTGGATAACCTCTGTGGTTCTACACGAAGCCTCACCTATAAAATCTCCTGATGATATAAGAAGAGAAACATAGTATACAAAGTTTTCCATCCCAGAGAGGCTCCATTTCTTTTAAATATGCCCCTCACAAAAGACGAGCAGATATGAATTGTTCTACATAGTCTTGAAGCTTCACTCATAAAATCTCCTGATGAAATATGAAAAGAAACGTACCTACCTATCGTTAGTATACAAAGTTAAAATTATCATAAAAATTCAAAATAATGGATATGTATAGGGGAACATCCTTAAATTATGCAACGCAAAAAGTCAGGATTTTTAACTCCCCCTCGTAACGCATTTTCAAGAAAAAACACATTAAAAAAACATTGCGTGTAATCATGACGCAAAGCGAATCTCCCCCTCTTGAGTGTTTATATTCCTTATAAGGAATATAACTGGATCAATTTTTTTGAGGGGCTTAAATCAAATTTGGTAATAAAACATTTAAATAATATTGGTGTTCTTTGGATGGGTATACATCATGGGCGTAGTCAGGGTGGGGCACTTGCCCCACCCTGCCTTGTCGCCTGCACCATCCTGGCTTTAGCTCATTTAGTAATACAAGAATTAAAGGGGAGCTATAATTTTTTTTTGCTTTTTTGCCCCACCCTGAGTGAGACCCTGACTACGCCCATGTTATACATGGTTAGTTTACCAATTTTTAATAGGTGCTTATTTTGTTAATTTAATTTGGCAGGGTTATATTTACACTATCTGCTTATAGGTACTTACTATAGCTTTTTTAACTATAGACTATAGCAACCCCCACAACTAAAATCATTATTTATTACTACAAGCCTGTGACATAGGTATACCTATATATCCATTTTTTGTATTTTTTTAAATTTAACTTTGCATACCTATACTATCCATGAAGATGAGATGAGATGAGAAGAATCATTGTATCGACAGTGCTAGAATAAATTATTATTTACTTGTATAATATAATTCAATTTTTTTTTGTTAATAAATTATTTAGAAACCTTATGCAGTAGGTACTTTTTTTTCACTTTTATGGGGTCACTGAATAATGACTTTTCAGTTCTTTATTTTAAATAAAAAACTTTGAGTTTTTGGTTACTATAGAAAAAAAAGTTATGTAAAAATTTTACATTTTTTGTAACAAATATGTTCTAATGAAAAATTATGTGAAATACATTTTCCTTGAACGAAAATTCGTTCAAAAACATTTTCTTTAAATGGAAATTTGTTCGAACAAACTTCTAATCAAAGAAAATGTTTGTTCGAACAAACTTCTGATCGAAGAAAATGTTTTTGAACAATTTTCTGTATATAGAAAATTTTATTGAATGATTATCCTTTTGAAGAAAATGTTTTTTTAAATTTAATTATTGATTTAGAATCTTAATAAGGTACTTTATTTTTTTTATGTGTTTTTGGTGATTATAAAAATACTCTGCCAATATATGGGTACCTAAGCTCACACTAGGTACTATAGTTATAGTGTACGTGTGAGCTAATATAACTAAAAACTGAAATATATTTTATTCTCCATACTCAATTACCTTTCGTTTGATACCACACAAGCCATGTTTTGACTTAAACTCTAATTTTTGAAATTTACCCCCACCCTTTTTTTTAAACTAAAATGTATTTTGTTTAACTCCAGACTCAATTACCTTTCGTTTGAGATCACACACGACATATTTTCACTTAAACTCTTAGAGAAACTTTTTTTTCTCAAAAAAATCAACATAGCTCACACTACTATGGTATAGTAGTAGTGTGAGCTAAAATAAATTTTAAAATTAAGATTTTACAGTTTTTGTAATATTTGAGTAAAAATATGTTCAAATGAAAAATTCTTCTAAATCATTTTCTCCTAAAACATTTTCCTTGGATGGAAATTTCCCGAAAAACATTTTCTTTAAATGGAAATTTGTGCAAACAAATTTCTATTTGAAGAAAATGTTTTTGAACAATTTTCTCTTTGAAGGAAATTTTATTGAATAATTATATTTTTGAACAAAATGTTTTTTAAAATATAAAAGTGAATTAATTATTGAAGAAACTTCATAAGCTACTTTATTTTTTTAAATTAAAATAACGACTATACAGTGCTTACTTAAAATCAACAACTATTTTTGGTGATTATAGAAAAATAGTTTTTAAAATTGATTTTACATTTTTTTAGAACATGGGAACAGAAATTTGTTCAAAAATATTTTCAAGAGAATTTTACTGAATAATTATCCTTTTGAAGAACTGAACAAAAAATGTTCTATAAAACATGTACTCAAAGTATGTAGCAGGCATGTAGATAGCTTTTCTTTCTGGGGGGATACTCCCATATAGAAAGTCCTGTGTTGTTTCTCAGTGACGGTGCATGATGTTTTTGGACAGGGTAGGCAGAAATGCTTGCCGGAGGAGTCCACTGAATACAGAACATTTTAGTAGTGAAGTGCCCAATACTAAAATTTCATAATAAAAACTTGTTCAAGGAGGGGGGGAAATGTCCCCCCAGTGCCCCCCCCCTTTTAATATATGTGCCTGGTATCTATTTCTCACAAACTATTATGAAACTGAACTTCACTTCATATTGCTCAACTGTTTTTATTGTGGAAATGTCATCACTTTACGCACTTTTCTTATGAATAATATTATTTTTAATAATAATTAACAAATGATATTTGATAATACATTGTATTCTATTTCACATTCACATAGTTACATTACTATAATTGAATAAATCACAAAAGAGATTTGGGTCGCATCTACTGGTCTCGAAGGATGTTTATTTCTCTGCAACAAGTTTTTTATTTGGACCAACATAGCAGATGATAGGTATTGCTTGCAAGCTTGAGAAGTTTGTTGTTGTTGTAGACACATAAGTAACCTGTAACAAAAAAAATCCTATATTAAAAACTAATATTTTTCAAGAAGATGCAAATTTTCCAGCACTAATTATTTTTAAAAAGTACTACTTAGGTATGCAAACAAAAGATTTTTAAATTTTAAGGCCTGAGTCTCAAGGCCAACTTAAGCTGAAATTTTCTTGATTCCTACAGTTTTTACTGGTATTTTACGCACAGGAAATAATTAACCTATGCCTTTAAAAATATTTCCAAGTGAAAAAAAAATATTTTTTTGGCAAAGTTACTAGACAAAACTAGACTAATACTTACGTTTGAACATATCGCACAACAGCTACAAAACCAAAACTATCGAACGTTGAACATAAATATAAATTAGTTGAATATAAACTATAAATTAAAATAAAAATTTCCAGAAAAATGCAATCCTAACCCACTTTTGTCTTTATCAAGCTTATTTTTTGTTGTGAAATGCAGAACTGACTGACGGTAGCGTTGCACATTGGGCCAAATCAGATATCCAAATGCAATTTTTCTTGGTAATACTAAATATTAACAAAACCAACATTTTTTGAAAGAATGGAATAAATGTATGTTTATACGCCAAGGAAGTAGCTTGGGGAAGGGGGTAAGCCCTCTAAGATCAAAATTAGCCCCTTTCAAACGAAATGAACATAATCTATCAGGGGCGCCGACCAAGTCCACAAATAACATGCGGACTAGGCCTTCCTTCTCTGTTTTTTCTAGAATTTTAGTGACATAATTAAGTGATTCATTATAAAAAAATAAGCTCTCCTAGAAAAAGAAAACATCGTTTTACTTTAATTGCTGTTTTTGTAGTTTAATAATAATATACAAATAGATTCCTACATAAAAAGTATAACTGCCTGTATTTCTATGGGAAGGGGTAAAGTGAGATATTCCCCTCCCACATAACCAGCCCCCTCACAACAAACCTACCACATTCTGCCGCCCGTCCGATATCATAAGGACTGAAGATTTTTGAAGTGTAAACATCTTTAGGCGCGTTTAGCAGTTTTTGTGGGTACTGAATTAAACTGAGCCGTCAGGCTCGGCAATGTAACGCTCATTCGGGTGAAGTCGGCTCGAGTCGACTGTGATAGGAACATTCAGCGAGCGACATGATGATGCAGATGAAGGCCAGTATCATTAATTTCGCCTTGTTGAAGTTTACACTTCTGCCGTGTGGTCTTAAGCACACACAATAATTTTTTATTTAATGATATGACATAACTTTGTAAAAGTCACTTTTGTATTTGGGCAGGGGAATGTGTCCACGATCAAACATAACAGGTATTTTCCTAAATAAACCAGATCACGTTTTTATTTTCCATAAATAAAGGCTCAACGAAATCTTTATGGTTAAATATAAAAGATAGATCAGTGTCTTCTTTTAATACAAAAAATGTTTTTAAAAAGAAGAAACATTCTGTGCCGTTGTGGAACTCGTGTTCCAAAATAAGACAAGAGTTGCAACATGTTTTAAGAAACTTGTAGGACTTAAATATGTGTTTCAAACTTATGTATGTTTTACTTAGTACACAGTTTTTTTTGTACTGAATTTCTAATTCAAATTGGATCATATACAATTTTTTATTTATACAAGGTGTTTAAGTTATTGTAAGTCAAAAAGTTTATATAAACATAGACACGCAAACGCTTAGTTTTCGAGATACAGGGTGTTAAAATTTCCTATATTTTTTAGTTTTTTGTTTATAGCTCGTGCAGTTTTTGAGATATGCAGCTCAAATTTACCACATATATTTAGCTGGTGTCATTACACTATAAGACATATCAAACGATAGTAAAAATCTAGAAGGTTATACTTTTTCAGGGCTCATGTCACTTTTTTCGTGGGATATTTTTTTGTTGTAAGCCACTGGTAGATTCTAAAACAAGAAATAAAATCCTTGTTTCGTGTGCAAATTTTTTGTCTCTTGCAATTTTTTCGCATCTCTAACCGTTTATAAAAAAGCTTTTGCGCCAAAGGCTGCTATCATCAAAATAAAAAATGCTTCGGTATGGCATGGCGGCTATATCAAAATAAACAAAAAATATTATCTCGAAAACTAAGCGTTTGTAGACCTATGTTTATATAAACTTTTTGTCTTAAAATCACTCAAGAAATTTAATACTAAAATTATGTTATTGAACACCCTGTATATATGGGTCTGAGTGCAAGAGCGTGCTAAACAAACGATTTTTTTTTCTAATAGTGCCTAATTTTTCTCAAATTTTTGTACGCGGCGACATTTTTTTCATTGAATATTTTCTGTCATGTGCACAATAAGGTTAATGGGTGGGTGGGAGGGTAGAAGAAAGAAAATTCTTATTATTCATCTTCAGTAAACTAATCTAGCCTATCTAAACTATATCACACTCGTCCCTCTTGTATGAGTTTCCTTATATCTTCCATTACTTAAATCTTTTTCCGATCTAAAAAAATGAACGCACAAGTCGCTCCCCTCGGTGGCGCTATAGTCTAGGTACTAATTGTAGGCTAGGCTACAAATTTCCGCCCTTTTTTTGCATTGGTTCGGTTAGGTTTATGACTTTTGACCTAATTAGTCCATTAAACAAGTGTTTAATACTTTAGGCATAAACTAATAAAATAGACAACCAATCCAAAATGGCCCCATTTACTGATTTCTCATACCAGATGGCCATACACGACGGTGTAAATATTTATTGAGAATCGCCTCCTCCGAAAGAGTCGGCGGTGTTGCCATACCAAAGACAATTATACCGATCTACTTTACAATCGTCCTACTAACTTTCCCCCGCTTATAGATTTCTTTTTCAAGACGTGGACATTTAGTGACTTCGCGTAAACAACCCGGAGCGCTTGGCAATTCTTTCGCTCTTTTAAATGAGGTGCATTAAAGAGAGAGAGCCTCTCGGGCGCGCGGCCCCGTGGGTTTGCTCGAACTCTATTATGAATGAGATATTTAGAATTTGGTAGGTATACCGCTTAATTAAATCAAATATTATTCCTTTTCGAGCGACTGCCTATTTATTATATGCTTAGGCCAGAAACTAGTCAAATTCTTCTTAGTGCAGGCGCTGTAGGTAGTTGAGTATGCAAAATAAGAGGAGCGCACTTTGACAGTGGCAAGGGCGGATCTAGAGGTGCTTCTCGGGGGGGGGGGGGCACTTTAGGTGACATTCTCTGTTGGTAAAAAACGGTATATTAAAAATTTGAATTTTTATTAGGAAAAACATTACTTCTTACTCATTTTTTGTATATTCAAAAAATTACCGGGGGGGGGGGGGGGCAAGTGCCCCTAGTGCCCCCCCTGGATCCGCCACTGGAGAGTGGGTCAAGGATCTGGATGTTGCCAAGCCAGGTTTTGGTCCAATTTTTTTTTATCCTCCCTCCTCTTATAGTCGTGTTCGAATTTCTCAAAATGTAACTATGTTGATGCCCTAAAGCCGCAGTGACAGAGAAATAAATCAAAAATATTAAAAACCTAAGCTAAAAATAAAATTATATTAGTTTTTTAAATTTTAGCTGCAAAAACCCCCATACCTTCTTCTTCTAGCTTCTTAGTGAAAAATATGTAATTGTCTTTATTGTAGACAATAAAATTTCCTTTTCAACAATATACAAGTCAGTGGGGTACGAACAAAGACAAATTCTCCAGCGGCGTCCGTTTATTGAGGTAATGCAAAAAAATTAAAAAAATAATTATTAAAAATTGTGTCCTATAGTCGGTTGCAGAGAATAACATTTCCTTTTAAACGATGTGTAACAGGGCAGCATTAGTTTTATTTATAACAATTTAGGGCCCTCCGTAAATTACATCAATTGAAAAATCACTAAACTTTCCAATTGTTTTACAAGTTTTATCCAATTTTCTCAAAAACTAAGCTTTTTAGGAAAAAACTTATTCCACACTTTATTGTAGAAAATAAAATTATCTTCGTAAATGGGGGTCATTTACAAAATAAATAAATAAAAACATTTTTGTAACATGTTTCACCCGATTCTCCAAAAAACCAAGCTCTTTATCAAAAAATGTCTCATACTAGATTGTAGAAAAAAAAATCCTTTTCAACGATGTATAACAAGGTAAGAAAAGTTTAATTTTTAAAACTTTGGGGACGTCCGTAAATTAAATTAATGTTTAAAAATCACCAAACAAATTAATTTTGGTTCGATTTTTTTTAAGATTCTTAAAATTTGAATCAGTGGCAGTAGTAGGCCATCCCCCCTCACATGTCTAACCGTACCTACAAAATTATGGCGCAAGATGTAGAGAAAAGGTGAGTAGTAGGATCACCTTTGCTGCTAGCCGTACCTAGAATCTTTTTTTGGGGGGAAGTTTCATCTTTTTTTGTGGAGGAGGGATGAAAGGAAAGGTGGGGAGGTACAAGGGGTGCAAAGACTATCAATGCAGATGGCGGGTATAGTGTGGTGCTTTATTTGTTAATTTTTTAAAATTTATTTTATTTACAAACGCCTCTAAAGTTTTAAAAATGAAATTAATCTTACCAAGTTATATATCATTTAAAAGAAAATTTTATTTTCTACAAATCAGCTGTCAAGCATATTTCCTATTAAAAACTTAGTTTTTTTGGCAAATCGCGTACAAAAATGCATTTATTTTTTTTTTGTTTTATATGACCCTTATATCTATAGGAACGTCGCTGGAGAGTTTGTCATTAACCAAATCGCACTGACTTATATATCGGTAAAATAGGAATTTTATTTTCTTCAATAAAGTTTAGAACATATTTTTTTCAATTGGGCTTAGTTTTTAAGGAAATTGGATAAAACCTGTAAAAAAATTAATTTATTTGGTGATTTGTAAAAATTGATTTTATTTACGGACGCCTGTGAAGTTTTAATTTAAAGCTAAATCTTACTTTGTGACACAGCAGTTAAAAGAAAATTTTGTTGTCTACAATCTACTATATAACATGATTTTTGACAGAAGGCTTAGTTTTTAAGATAATCGGGTAAAACATGTGAAAAACATGTGGTTTTTTAATTTTTTAAACATTTTCTCAACAAATGGACGCCGCTGGAAAGTTTGGTATTACTCTGCGCTAGCGTATAGATAGTTAAAAAGATAATTTTATTTTCTACAATAAAGTGTAAAATATTTTTTTTTCCCAAAAAGCTTAGTTTAGTGATTTTTATCGTGTGACGGAGAGGCATACGCACACACACAGGCAGACATCACGACAATATTGGTAAGATAGGTCAAAATACACCTAAATAACAAATTTTCAGCGTTATCTCAAAAAAAATATTTTCGTCGAAAATAATACCTTCACTACCCATTGCTGCGCGAGCTAGGAAGGTAAAGAAATATTTTCAGGGGACCCAAATTTAACCGCAAACCAAAAAATCGCTTTTCAATTTTGGCCAAATAGTTTAAAAAATGGTTTTGAATTTAAGCAGCCCAAAATCTTTGAATTTGCCCGACCACTATAAGACTTGGATATTTTTTTATAAAAACTAAAAAATATTGAGCTTTAGACGCTTTCTTGCTATCACCAAATATATTTTAAAAAATTACACTCTTTTAAAGCTGGTCTATAATAGTAAAATAAAGATTTTTGCAACCTAGTAAAGTTGGAAAAAATCTTATAGCATGTACAGAAATAATTTTTGAAATCGCCCTATATTTGATAAAATTATGCGAATATGGTTTTTGAAGAGGGTGGGGGGGAATGACAGAAGGGGCGATGGGTGGAAGCAGGGAGGACTGGAAAGTAGGAATTAATAAAGTAAAGGATTGCAAAATGATAATTAATTATCCGCTTGCAAAATGATCTTTAGAATATTTTTAGAAAAGTTGACCGTTTTCGAGTTATTAGCAAAAAACCGTCAAAAAGCACGTTTAAGCGGGGGGGGGGACACCTCCCTGCCAGTGTTGAGGGGGTGGTTTCCTTTCTTAAATTTGTTCGAACGAGTCTTATGTCTATCCATAACAAGTGTGTTGCTTTTACACAAGACGCTAGCCCTACCAAGTCCACTTTCAATCCCTGACTTCGCATGCGCAGATCTACCAATATTATTTACCTCATGTATTAGAATAGATGAATACAGGGTGATTTTTACTTGAATGATTCTAACCACATGAAAATAGAAAGTTTCAAAAACCTAACCTAACAAAACCTAATCAAATCTAACCGAACCGAACCAAAGGAAGCTGAACCAATAATTTTTTTCAAAAAAAAACTTTCCTGACTTCCTGCCCGGTATCCTAGAGGATGTGAATCCGAACCGAACTAAACCGAACCTAACTAAATTGAACCAAACCTAACCTAACCAAACTAAACTACAACACGTACTGCTAATTAGGTTTAGTTGGGTAGGGTTAGGTTTGGATAGGTTCGGTTCGGTACGGTCCGGTTCGGATTCAAATCCTCTAGGATCCCGGGTAGGAAGTCAGGAAAGTTTTTTTTTGAAAAAAAATATTGGTTTAGTTTGCTTTGGTTCGGTTCGGTTAGATCTGATTAGGTTTCGTTAGGTTATTGAAACTTTCTATTTTCATGTGGTTAGAATCATTCAAGTGAAAATCACCCTGTACATCTATTCTAATACATCAGGTAAATAATATTGGTAGATCTACGCATGCGAAGTCAGGGATTGGAAGTGGACTTGGTAGGGCTAGCGTCTTGTTGCTTTTACCAGAAACGAGTATAATATAGTTTATTTTAAAAGCGTCTAGAGCGACACAAACATTTGAGCGAACGTTTATTTGAGCATAGAGAACTAAATATAATGTAAGATACAAAAAAGCGCAAAGTAATTAAATTAAACTTTTGTTTGTTAATTATTTTTATAAGAAGTACTCCATATGCAATATTTTTTTCCTACCACTACACATGAAAATGATGGATTTCACACCATTTTACCATCCTCAGAAAACGTTAGATTTCACCTATGGACAAAAATTTTTCTGCACATGGAAAAGTACTTTTCGCACAAAATTTACAAAGGTCAAAAGAAATAATTAGTTAGCAGCAAAATTTAAAATACTCATAAAAAAAAACAAAGATAAAATTTAATCAGCCAATAAGGTCTTGAATAAACCACTCTATACAATAACTGGCGATGAATGATGGACAGACAACTCGATAGAAAGTAACTTTCTTACACTCGCGTGTTGTTTCACTCGGCTAGTGCCTCGTTCACAACATTCACGGTCATGTGAAATTTGTCACTCTCTTTTTTGTCTCTTGTTATGTAATAGACTATTTTTTTTGTAACCTTACCATATGAATAATAAAGTTACTCATTTCTGACCTTACTAACTAGAAGCCACAAAAAGGGTCCACCTATTAAAAAAAAAAATAATGAAACTGGGCCTCCTTTCAAGGGCCTCTCCAAATTATTTTTTGGGATAAAAACACAAGAGATAAAAGTGTCACTGTTTATCCCTGGGATCAAAAGTGATAAATCAGGGATAAAAAATTAAAATCAGGGATGAAAAGTGATAGGTCAGGAAAGACAAACCTGGTTTATAACAGACGTAAATTTAAACTGCGCATTTAAAATATTTTAGAAAAGTGATTCTTATTTGATTAAACAATCGTTTAACCCTATTTTGTATGCACCCACGCTTTTACCTTAGTCTGTTAAAAGTCACGTTTGTGTACTTAAAATTTTCTAGTTTTTTATACAGCTAATGATTTCAGTAAAACCGTTTAACTTAAAACTGTTTACCTATTTTTGAGTTTGATGTTTGGCTCCACTCCACTTACCTGTTCCAACTTAATTTTTAAAATCCTAAATTAAAATCAGCGACGTTATATACCCCAAAGTTTTAAATTTGATACAGATATCGGTTGACAAATGAATTTTATTTTAAAAATTGTATTGAGTGATCTTAAGCACCATAAAGTAGCAAGTTTGAATCAAATCAATTATTAAATACTTTTGAAAAATTTTGCAGCCGTCATGTTCATTTTTGTAAGTTTCAGTTTCCGTATTTAATACATACTGGTTGATAAATGGGGAACTCCGGCATTTGTTTTTTTTTTTAAGATTGATGAAAATAAATTGAGTAGGTGGATTTACTCCGACAATTCTCTCACTCATAAAAATGTCTAGACTAGAGTTTTTCCAAACGTTTTCCGAGTTTTCCGAACATTTCACGAGTTTCTATGGAAATTTTTCGAGTTTTTTCCGAGTGTTTTCGAACAATTCCTCAGTTTTCCGAAAAAATTTTCAAAGTTTATTCCAATATTTCCGAGTTTTTGGGGTCAATTTTCAATTTCAATTTTAATCAATTCAATTCAATTTCAATATATTTATTTGCCACATTTTTTACATGGAAATGAGTTTTATACATCATAGCCTTAAGTAAGTAAATATATCATGAAATATACATTGCAATGGTTTCTTTGTACCTACATAAATGTAATTAAGCCCATTTACCGGAATTCAACAAAGTTAAAAAAATAACAAAAATAATAATAATAATTGTGACAAACTTGATGGATTCAGGAAAAAGTTTTTTCTTGGTTTAGTGTTGTTTTTTAGACTAAAAAAAATTAAATAAATAAAAGTAGAAATAAATAAATGCAAAGTAGTACTACCACAATGAAAAAAAAAACAAATAATATATAAAAGTAAAAAAAAGTAATGAAATATTCTTGAAGACCAGTTTCTAGTTAAGTATCTATTTATTTAATATGATTTTGGATAATTTTGAAGTAACCAAGTGCATTTTTATTTTTTTTAATAATTTTTTTTGACATTGTGTTTGAGTTCAGATGGTAGCAGGTTAAAGTGTTCTTTTCCAATATATGTATAGCAGCTTTGACCAATTGTTTTTTGTTTTCTTGGTAGTCTATTTTCCACAACAAATCTTGTGTCAGGAATATGTGGGATTTCTGGAAACAGTAGATTATTTTGACCTAGATAGAGAACAGAATATTTATAATAGAGTTAGTTGTCTTAAACTGAGTAAGTTTGTGTCTTTGTACAAATTTTGAGTTTTTCTAAACATTACACAAGTTTTCTTTGAGCATTTGCTGAGTTTTTCCAACATTTTCAGTTTTCCAAAAATTTTCCTAGTTTTTCTGAACATTCTCCGAGATTTCCGAAAATTTTCCTAGTTTTTCCGAGCATTTCCCGAGGTTTTTTGAACAGTTTTCGGAAAATTCTTTGAGTTTTTCTAAACATTTTCCGAGTTTTTCGAAAATTTCTCGAGTTTTTTTAACTTTTCTCGACTTTTTAAACATTTTCTGTGTTTTTCCGAACATTTCCCCAGTTTTCCAAAAAGTTTCCTAGTTTTTCTGAACATTTTCCGTGATTTCCGAAA
Source organism: Aspidapion aeneum (assembly GCA_963576565.1). Taxonomy (NCBI): domain Eukaryota; kingdom Metazoa; phylum Arthropoda; class Insecta; order Coleoptera; family Brentidae; genus Aspidapion; species Aspidapion aeneum. The sequence goes on along the minus strand of OY755044.1, from coordinate 55,199,259 downwards.
ATTTTCCCAGTTTTTCCGAGCATTTTCCGTGGTTTTTCGAATATTTGTAAAGTTTTCTGAAAATTGTCCGAGGTTTTTTGAAGATTTTCCAAGTTTTTGCGAACATTTCGCAAGTTTTATGAAAATGTATGTTTCCGAACATTTCCCAAACATTTTCCGGGGTTTTCCTGACATTTCCCATGTTTTCCGAAAATTTCTTGAGTTTTTCCAAAAAATTCCTGAGTTGTCCGAAAATTTTTAGCAACAGGTTTAAGGACTGTACATGTGTTTCTGGCGTTAACTCTTGGAAGTCAGAAAATATATCTACTTTTTCTTACCTACATATCTATGCCCTCCACTGGGCAAGACGCGTCCACCCCTGACGAAGGTTGCATGTATACTGAAAGCAGTGATTGAAAGATTTTTCCAAATGATTTTGTATTAAATGAAATATCGGCAACACTGCACTATGGAGGCAGAAACGCTTCCTCTCTCTTTTCTCCTATGTAAATTATTGCATAAGAAAAAAAGACAGAGCTAGCATTCCAGTTCATGTGGTTACCTGCTATTACCAAACAAATAGGGAAATCAGCGCCCTCACCGGTCGTCACCGGCTGCGTTCAAAGGTTCATTTGCCGTTTGCCGAGTGCGTGAATTTTAGAGTATGCTATTAGCCTAATGTAAATTGACTGTCTACTATATTATACTAGTTTCTGCTTTAGGCATTATTTCATACATATGAAAAATGACCGATAGTTTTAAAAAGTAGACAAGTATTTGTAAACATAAATATTATTTTTCAAATTAAATCAAATCTTTATTATTTTTCCGTACAATTGTACATAAAGAATGGGGGTTAAGTAATAACTGTACTAAAACAATAATTAAAAGTGGTTTGGTTAGATATTATTAAAAAAAAACTTTAATTAAGTACATGTTTGCATTTTCACTAATATAACAATATAACCATCAAAATGGAGTTATTTTTATTTTATATTTGGATTGCCTTAAGAGTTTAACTTTGGAGCAGTGATTAAATTTAAAATTAAACCGATTTTAAAGGAAAAAAACAATTATACCCACATCCCAGCCAAAGCTATCAGGTAAAAACTATAAATAATCTAAAAATGCGGAATTATTTTTAAAAAGAGTTTCGTTATATAAATCCAAGTATGTGACATTCTCTTTAATTTTGTTTTAATGACTGCCTTTTTAAATTAGTAGTTTTGTAACCGTGTAACCAAATTAAATATAAATGTTCCGTCAAATAAAACAAATAAGTTGTATAGTTTTAGCGTATAGTAGCCATCTTGAATTTAAAAAAAAAGCCGTATTAATCTTTATTTGCATTTAAAGCCTTAAGGAAGGTATCGGTTTCTTATTCCAATTGATTAATAACTAACCTAAAAAAATAACAATAGCCGGCTTCGCTGGTTCAGCCTGACTTGCACATGTCATAGCGTAAAAAAATCGCCTTAACAAGGGCTTATAAAACATGTATGCCAAATTTCATTAAAATTGGTTAAGTAGTATTTAAAATAATCTTTATATTATATTTGCGATCATGTTTGTTTAGTTGGATTGAAAAACTTATTTACTTTACATATATTTAAAAAAAATTTAAATCAGTACCTGGTCAAATATTTAGCTGCATTTTAAATATGAAATGTTTTTATAGGACACCCGGTACATCGGTAGCTAAAATTTTGAGGATTTACTACCCCTTAATCTTGTAATACAAAACTGCTAAATTATAACAATTGGTCCCACTGTTTAAATATGAAATGTTTTTATAGGACACCCGGTACATCGGTAGCTAAAATTTTGAGGATTTACTACCCCTTAATCTTGTAATACAAAACTGCTAAATTATAACAATTGGTCCCACTGTGCGATGACCCTCCACGCTATTCATCGCCACTGCCAAGGGGTGCTGTGGAGTCTAGACCGGCGGCGTTGCCGGGCATCAGGTTAAATCTTGAGGCTAAAATTTTTTAGTCGGCCAAAACGATCGGAAGGTTAATTTACAAAAATCGACCCCTTGGTTTTAATTTCAAAAAATAAAAGTGACAGATAACATTCCATTTGGCAACTTTATAAAAGTCAATTTACACTGAAATCAAATTATTTATAAATAAAAAATTTTAGGGCCCAAATCAACAAATCCAACTTTTGAAAAACCCCCTCGTAGCTCGAACATGGCTTGTTGTATCAAGATACGGTTTTCACTTTTAAATTTCTCTTAAAATTCTGGTGTCGCAAAAATAGCTCAGTTTCTCCTTTTCTTGCCTGTAGGTACGTTTAACACCCAAAATTGCCCAATTTTGATCCTTATGTACTGATAAAATGGATTAAAATATAATAAATTGACCTAAAAAGTTAAATAAAAAAATATGCTGTTTAGATCATTGTATTAGTTTTTCAAATTGAAAAAAAAATATCGCAAAACTGTCCGGATAATAGAAAAAAAAACTAAACTAAACAGTTAAAAACACTAACATGCCGCTATTCCATTAGTATCGAATGGGAATAGAGTAATATACTAACAGAAACGCTGTATGTAACGCTGCTTTCCGTAAAAATACACATTTGGAATAACATAACTTGATTTAATTAGTTTGCCTTACCACTTTGAAGTATAATTTAAAAAACTAAAACCCAATCACTTTTTATTTAAAAATTATAAGATAATAAAAAGGTACAAAACTATAAACCCCCTTTCTCTAAACGTCAATTTTCTACCTGCGGCTTTCTTCTTAGGGCCAGCAGTTAAACAATAAAGTATAAAGTTTGAATGTTGTTGTTGGTAAAACAATGCCAACATAAACGCATACTTAAACCTAAAATAAGTCTACAGCTGCTATTATATATTTATGTACCTACTTTATGATGTGGGTCATCAGGCAACACAATTAGGCTGACCTAGACTACTAAAATACGGATTGACGTATTTTTGTGTAAATGTAAGAGGATCTTGTAATTTACCGCTTACCCACACATTCATATGTCATTATAAGGGTACCCATTTCTTTAAAATAATATTTAATTAACAGCCGATTTTTTGATACTTAAATGCATACGCAGCTGTTTTTTCTGAACTCGCAAAAATAAAAGCTTTTGTAAAATTTACATTAACCTTCCAGGGATTACGTGGCACTATGTCACGCGACGTCGTACTCACAATCCAATTTTGTTTTAAAAACCAATATTTTTCAAAAAATTGTTTTTAAACTTGTTGATATTTTAAATCTACATAGTAAAGAAAAACAAATTATAAAATATTCAAAGAAATTTATTTCACATTGAACCTAAATTAATGCTTTCAAAAAGGGTAGGTTCAAAAAATTATATTGTCCACATTTCGGGTGGGATTAGGAGTCTGTACAGCGTGTCCCATTTTCAATGGGATTAAGTGGGAAACTCGGTTATTATTAAAGGTTGCATGGTTACTGATTGCATCTTACCGTACTCTTTTTTAACCCCTTAAAAATGGTGTAATCAGATTTTTTTTATACCCCGTAGTTTCGCTAATACAGGGAGTTTTTGCAAGAATTGCATTTTTAATAATCTCTTATATCTCGCATATTTTGCAAGATATTTTTATTCTGTAAAAACACTTTTGTAGTAACTTTTTTAGAAGAAAATAATGACGTCGGTTTTTTTAAATATTTTTTAGTATTTGAGACATGGTATTTAACATAAAAAAAATTAAATACGGACTTTTTTTATTACTATTTTGATTGGTTTCATGCTATTATTATCACAAAATCATAAAAATGTAATATTTTTTTTGTTTTAAAACTAAAAAAAATAATAAATATTTTTAAAAAAATTAGTCCAGACCTGGAAATTTCCAACATATTTTATTAAAAATAATATAATATAATAATGTATGTAAAAATTGGAAGTTGAACAATTTTCGATTTAACTGTTTTGATAATTACAAATTACAAAAAATTATAAATAATTTTTCTTTAATGATATAAGTGTTCAAACTGATTGCCATTATTTGTAAAACATTGTTGGTATTTTTGAGTAATTTTTCTTAACGCATTTTGCATAAAAATTTTCTGCCGTTTAAATATTGGGATTTTGTTGCTTGAATAAAGCAGTCAAACATATCACATTTTTCAAAATCTGGATATGGTCGATTTAGTCATTTTCGAATTAAGTGGCCATTCACAAAAATTACAAGTAAAACAACAATTTCAATTCCACGCATTTTTTTTTCCATGTTGCAGTAAATTTATGGGTTGCTGTGGTACTACTGTTGGAAATTTGTAGGTTCGGACAAATTTTTTTAAAATATTAAACAACGGGGTATAGCAAAAATCTGACTACACTATTTTTAACGGCTCAAAAAAAGAGCATGGTAAGGTGCAATAAAAAAATCGATATCTTTAATAACAACCGAGTTTTCCATTTAATCCCATCGAAAATGGGACACAAAAACGTACACACAAAATATTGTAACCTGCTTCAATTTATTAAACTCTACATGGTGTTTTAAAACTAAATTTCAACAAACTTTAATTTAAAAAAAATCTAATAAAAGTCCAATATAAAAGGATACAAAAATTTACAAATGTTAAAAACACACTTTTTTCAAAACCTATTAAAAATTGTCTCTATTGAAATTAATGCAAGTTCGTGTGCTTTAAATTTAATTTTTAAATTTTGTTTTTGCTGAAAAAGTATGGCAACTAAAAAGTCTACTCATGTTACCCAGAATTTGTGGTTAAAGTTTATCGAAATAGTTATGAAACACCCTATAGATACTTATTGTTTAGTCGTTGTTTAAAACAAGAAATCAAATAAAATAACATCTTGTTTCAAGACAATTCACATCTTTAAACCTAATCAACTTCCTTTGAGTAAAGAGAATATTGTGCGAATCCCTTGTTTTTTTTTATATGTAACAAGTAGCAATCAGGAGATCAAGAGTATATAATTTTTGAACAAACTAATGGCAAGTTGGTCTAAGTAAATTAACCATAGGCCATTCTCGTAGTCGTAAGAAGGGATACATCACATTCTCGTGTTCGTATAAAAAACATCAAACCGAACAACTTCTCGACCAATAGCAAGCACGGATTAGCCGCGCTTTTTAACGGGAGTGAATTTTGAACCATTTTTACGCATTTGTAGTGAAATCTATTTTGCTACCCCGAAGCAATAGACGTTCCCACAGATTAGGTTAAATAAGATTAGTAAAAAAGATGGGACACTCATTCTATGCCTCTTTTTTAGGTCCTGACCTGTCGAGTGCGGCGCTGCAATCGTCCACCTGGCGCAGTGACGGCAGCCACCAATTTTAAAAATTAAATGTTAATTACACCAAAATATTCATTGTTTCATATAAAAAATGAAACAATGCAAATATTTTGGCAGTATTTAGAAAACAAAACTACATATGATCGTGGGTAGGTATTTATCATCAATAATTTATTTAAAATTTCTTACAAGAAAATTATTTTTAATTATTATATAATTCAACACACTAAATAAGTAGTACCAGTATCAAAAATTAATCTCTCTTATTAATAAATATGTGAGTTCCTTAATGAAAATGAACATATATTAGGGGGGCTAGCTCAGTCACAATTGGGCTCGATTCTTTGCCAATCGACAGAAATACTGACGAAAACGTCAGTATTCGTGAGGTAATTTAAAATGCAATTTTTGTAGGTACAAAAACTTACCAGAGATATTTTTCGTGTTAGATTCCTTCCGTGGGCTTGCTTGCGTATTTCTCAATAATTTTTAAACCTTTATTTCACTGTTTTAGATAATTTTTATTGAAATAAACGCATGCTTTACTTTTGTATAAAACTGACCATTTTAAACATCAGGAAATGTCATCAAAATGTATATTACACAATTATCCAGTAATATCACAGTAATATATGTTTATAAAACCTCAAACACTCAAGAAAATGTGATGAGTGATGTTAAAGAAACGAAATAAATATTATATTAGCGTTTACTTCCATTTAGATGAATTGAAATGCAAAATTCGAACGCATTTCATATTAAAATTGAAGCATGGCGGCGCTGCGCTGCCAGAATTTATTTTTCAACGTTCAAACTAGCGTTTTTTTAAAAATCTAGAGGCCGGTTTTGGTAGGGTTACTAGATGAAAACGTCTCTAACCAGGACCAGCCGTCAAGAAAATCCGGACAAAATCCGGACGTCAAAATTTTTTCGATGCCACACACAAAAAATCAACTTTTTTTTTATTGAAACAATAACTAATAAATAACATAATATACCTACTATTTTATAGGTACTTTTCACTGCTGTGTATTTTATTCAACAGCGTTGAATTTTTGGGCAGAAGTACAAAATCGTAAAATTCTGACCAGCTCATATTTTTTAAATTGTATAAAGTCATGAGTATTCCTTTTACAGAAGATAAAAGCAGCCTATTTCTTTCTTTGGTCCACTGGGTAGAAATACTTGCATTAAAATATTTTGCCAATTTTTCGTGGGTAGGCAGATTGTGGTCATCAGAAGTAGAATTGTCTGATATGTACTTTTTAAGATTACAAACTTCATCAAAAAAATTGTGTGTGCTTAAGACCACACGGCAGAAGTGTAAACTTCAACAAGGCGAAATTAATAATACTACTTTAAGCGGGGTCTTCACATAACGTTTTACCTTACGTCTTGCCTGTCAGTCAAAAGCGTCAAGTATGACGGTTGAAAGACTAGCGTAGACACTTGATAGTTTTAACGTACGTTTTTAGATCAGTTTTTGATACAAAACGATGGTTTTATTGGAAAACAATGCCTGATCCGGTCAGTTCTCTAGGCGGTCTTCCGTCTTAAATCAGTTCAAGTAAAACGTTCGTTTTTTCGTCTACACACAAAGTTTTGCTTGATGCGTTTGGACTGAACAGGCAAGATGTAAGGTAAAACGTTACGTGAAGACCCCGCTTAAAGGTGAATTCACACTGCTATCGACGATTATTGTTTAATTACATTTTTTGAAACTAGTTTATTTTGCATTATTTGATGTTTATCAAGGCGGCTACTTTAAAATCCGGACGTTTATGAAAAATCCGGCCGGACCCATCTGGACGTAGTAAAAATCCGGACATGTCCGGATTAATCCGGACGTCTGGTAACCCTAGGTTTTGGTCAAAATTACTGTCGTCTATTTTTAGCGACAGATCTTTTGACGCCCGCGACAATTTATTCGGCACTATCAATATAGCGTGTTTTTAGTCCGGGAGCCCCTAACCATATTTCTATCACATATGTTATACGAATCCAACCTGCGTTATTTTGAAGGGCTACCCTTCACTTTTCTAAAACTTGATTTCTAATACACTGAATGGGTTAGTCCAGGAGAAATCCTCGAAAACAAAAACTTCTGCAAAAAATCACCTGGCGATGGCGCTATAAATCTCGTTGATGAATGGGACAAAATTTTAACCGATTTTTTTAAGTGTCTTTTAATCTTTATTTTGGTCCTATAGAAGTCGGTACAGAAAATGTTAAGACAAAACTATGACCCCTTAAATTTATTTATTTATTTACTATTATACATTTTATGATTTTGTTGGACCACACTATGGTTTAGATGACCTCCGTAGCACTAGTAAATTATTTAACCAATAAATCTTAATATATAACTACACAGTTTTGTCATTCAGGATAAAAAAATTTATGGTTTATCAAACAATGCCAAAATGTTAAAACTGTTTGGTTTTCACTTTCTCCAACGTCGATCACGAGGATACGAGTGATCCCCGTCTGGAACACGTCCTGATAGTCAGGAACAAATGTTCCATGCCAATCCACGACCGGACCGGTTTCGACCTTTTGGGCTATCCTCAGGTGAATGTAGGCGATAGCTCCGTGTAGAGCATACGTTGTGTGAAACCACCAGAAACAACTACTCCGAGGGAAAATAACCCTACCGGCATTGAATTATACTGATGGTTTGAGGCTTTCGTTGGGAACTTGTTAAAACTGTTTGGTTTTCACTTTCTCCAACGTCGATCACGAAGATACGAGTGATCCCCGTCTGAATCATGTCCTGATAGTCAGGAACAAATGTTCCATGCCAATCCACGACCGGACCGGTTTCGACCTTTTGGGCTATCCTCAGGTGAATGTAGGCGATAGCTCCGTGTAGAGCATAAGTTGTGTGAAACCACCAGAAACAACTACTCCGAGAGAAAATACCCCTACCGGCATTGAATTATACTGATGGTTTGAGGCTTTCGTTGGTAACTTGTTAAAACTGTTTGGTTTTCACTTTCTCCAGCGTCGATCGATGCCAAAATGGTTGGGCAGAATTTCCGAAGTTGTAGTGATTTTAATATATGAAGACATTTACAAAAATCATATTTTTTTTTCCGGCGACGTAATATATGCGGCGTCGCGACGCTTTCAAATGTGGCGTGACATTGATCCAGATTTTCTGAAATATCTTAATAACTGCATTAGATAGGACAGTTCTAATTTCACTTTTTAACAGACAATGAGTGTGCCTTTCTAACAAGGTATTACACTTTGGAAGCGTGATTAAGTTCCATTAAATAAAAATTGTTAAATTTAGTTTTTATCAAAATTTACATTTTTGTATTTTTCCTTAATTTTGGTTTATCTGAAGCGGTTAAGTGGTTTTAGGGGTGATTTTGAGTTTGTTTGCAAACTAAGATTCCTTTTGAGTCTGCCTATAAGAGTATATTATAACTTAGATTTTTCACTAGCAGGAAATGATGCAAAAATTTTTTGAATTTGGTCTTGTCAGGTTTTTATAAAGTCCATGGATTTCGCTCATAACAAAAACATTTTTTTACTGCACTTTATTTTGAACTATTTTTTTCTTAAGTTTTTATTATTATGTTTTAGAATTTAAAGAAAATTTTAAAAAATATATTGCAGTTCAAAAAAAATAGTCAGGGAGTTTGGGAATTTAATCCAAACACAAGAAATGATACTTTAAAAATCCTTGAATTTTGAGTCAATTTTGGCATCTCTTCATTCATGTCCATGGGATTCTTATATTTCCCGGGTGATTTTGTTCCTCCAAAAGAATTTACTTTCACAAGAAACAAGCTTTCAAAATTTGTGTAAATCTCCAAAAACCATATTGAAGTTTTCATGCCATTTGCCCCCAAAAATAGCTATTTTTAGAGAATCTATGAAATCCCATAAAAATAAGTCATTACTGTTATTAACTTGCTGTAGATCTATGACTTGAACTTAACTATAGCAATTTTTGTGCTTCTATTATATAAAGCATTCATTTTTTTTAATTAGTGGGGGACCATATACTATCATCCAGTATATTAAAATATCAGGTGAAGCAAAAACGGAAAAAAAACGGAAATTTTTTTTCGTTGTTTCTCTTGAACTATACTACAGATTTTATTGAAAAAAAGCTGATGTTTGCAGGAAATGAATTAGGATTTTAAGAAAAAATAATTTATCCGCAATCCTGAAATTACAAGATGGAGCTCAAAATCATGCTAAACCCTTTAAATTTGCTTTTTGAAGTGTAAACTTCTTTAGGCGCGTTTAGCAGTTTTTGTGGGTAGTGAATTGAACTGAGCCGTCAGGCTCGGCTATGTAACGCTCATTCGGGTGAAGTCGGCTCGAGGTGACTAACTGCGAGAGGAACATTCAGCGAGCGATATGATGATGCGGATGAAGGCCAGTATTATTAATTTCGACTTGTTGAAGTTTACACTCATCAGTTGGATTGTTCCAAAAAAATTAATTTTTGTTTTAACCTTTATTGTACAGATTTCAATTCTGTCTCTATTCATTTCCTAATAAATTAATTGTTACTAAACCGATTTTCCTCAAATAAAAAGTATCAAGGCAAAAATTAATTGCGCTTTAAAGGTCCCTATCGAAATATATCACCTTCTTAAAATTCAAGATGGCGGTCAAAATCAAACTTAACCTTTCAAAGAGGTTTGTTTATTCTTATGTTTAGAGAGACGATCCGTTTTTTTTTAATTCGTTAAAAAGCTCTTTATCCGCTACCCAGAACAAAACTTAAATCATTAGGCAGCAGTTTTGGAGGTATTAATTTTTATTTTAACCATTGATAGGGCAAAGATGTTTCACAAACTATACGATTGCCTAATTCTGTCTGCATTTCCTCACAAATTCATTAAAACTAAACCGATTTCAATTAAATGAAAAGTACCATACTGAGAATCGATTGCTCTTTGAGCATCACCATAGCAACTTTCGTCAATTTTTAAATCAAAGATGGCCAACTAAATAATATTTGTCTCTTTACGAAGGATCGCTATTTTTAGTTGCGAGTAATTTTCACCCCCTATCGATGTTAACCATGATGCTTTTTTGTTCATTAAAAGCAGTTCATTAATAAGGAATTCATAAGCAAAGAAATGCAAGCAGAATTAAAAAAACAAAGAAGAAATCCATCCCAAATTTTTAGGCTCATAGATTGTTTGCTAATTTCCGAAGAAAGTGTATTTTTACCATATAATAATATTTTTTTTTACTTCCTGTTAAACTTTGATAAATTATTATAATCCAAAAAACTATTTTGTTTGGGGGTAAGGCCATCAACGACGCAGTCACCTAAGGTGCTGTTATATGAGGGCAGCCAAATGCGTACAATAAAACGAAAAATTTATTAACAAATTAATAACACCATTTGCAAAGTGCAATTCACCCTATTAAAATCGAACATTTTAAAGAATTCTATGATCAGGAGAGGCATCAAAATAGGAGGCCAATACTCCAGCCCCGAACCTGAACCTAATAATTATAAAAACATGTAATTTAAAATTCTCTAGTTTCGGTTTATAATTACCGAAATAGAAAAGAAATACTTATTAACTTAGATATTTATGAAATAATAAACTCCGCTAGCGATATTTTTAAAATACCGGTAATTTTCTAAAAAAATGCAACTTACCAAGAAACCTAAATAAGTTTTGTTGCGAAATTTTATTAAAAGATTCTGATTTTCTTCTCTACGAACGCACCAAAAAGATAATGACACAATGTGTTGCATTGTTTTTGACACATTTATTCCAAGCCAACAGATTTCTAATTACTTGGAGCCATATAACTATGAGATACTTGAAATAATACTCTAGAGGTGGTATTGCATAGAGTAGCATTTCCTTAAGGTCGATAAGTATATCAGTAGTAACTCAGATGACCAACATATTGGGAGGAAACATGATTACGCCTCCGCGTTGCTTAATTTCAAATTCACTATTACAGGTATTATGGGAAGTATGCCAACATTTTACAAATAAACCTTTAAAATTACTGCCTATATAAAGCATTCCTAAAATTGTCTTATTATAATATTTTTACCCTACAACTAATATAGTACAATAAATATACGTACACGCTGATCTAGAGCTAAATAGAAAACATTTGTAGGTACTTGCAAACCCCAAAAGCCGCAGAAAACCGCCAGTAATTTATTTGGTATTTGTATTTTTTGTAACTTTAGACCCCTTTAGTACGTCTATGGGCAGGGCCCGTAGTAGGCACGGGCAAACCGGGCTTCTGCTCAGGGGCGCCCAATCATAAGGGCGCCAAATCAGAGCTCTAAAGGCGCTAAATTGTACATCTAGACTAGCCGGATTAGATGTATTAGAAGTATGAGTTCATTCATAGTGCGCCTATGCCAATTTACTGTTTCGCCCAGGGCGCCTAAGTATCTATGGCGGGTCTTGTTATGGGCTTATGTTATTTAAATGTATTGTAGGTTCTAAGGTTCTATATAAATTCAAAGCATTTTGAGACATAAAACATATTAATATTTTGACAGCAAATAATTAAAGTTTTTGTAGTCGGCACCCCTACTCAATATAAAAATTTTGGTTCCGTTTTCGAGAATAAAGGTTCTGTTTAAATTTGGTAAGGCTGTATGATTTTAAACATTATAAAATTGTCATTTGTAAAACGATATTTAAGGTAAATGGTGTATTTTTGGGAATTTCGATTTTTTTAAAAAAGTGCTATTTTTAAGTATGTTTGGCATAAAAACTGCGGCACGATTTTTGTAAAATTATAAAGTTTTTGAAAGCTTGTTTCTTAATATAACTAATTCCTTTGGAGGATCAAAATCACCCAGAAAATATGGAAATCCGAGGCACACAAATGAAGATATGTCAAATTGAGCCCTAAATCCAATGTTTTTTTTACATAGCATTACTTAAGTTTGAATTTTTTTATTAGACACTCGGTCTATTTTACATTTACCGCAATATTTTTTTAAATAATTCTGTTAAGTTTTAGTAATATTTTGACAAGAAAGAAGAATAAAAAATTTAGTGGTGGTACTTAAAAAAAATTATTTAATCTTAAGAGCATTGTTTTACAAAACGCGACATTGCTAACTTTGGTATTTTTTTGCGCGGTTCTGTGTAATGATAATATATAAATTTAAGCACGTTGTGATAGGCTAACTCAAAAAATACAATAATTATTATACGAGATCAAAATCACCACTAAACTGTGTTCAAGGGATGCAAATAATCCAAAAATTTTAAAAATTACAAATTTAAATTTTGGTGAAAATTTCACCTCTAACATTTTTTATAAAAGAACTCAAAATATTTGGTGAAATTGTTATAGAGCGGTAGATAGATCCATCTACTGGCTGCATAAAACTGAAAACAAAATTGTCCTACAGATTACCGTTTTTGAGATATTTGACAAAGAGTAGGTTACTATCAATCTTCACTTTTAGGGCGTCGCGACGCTACCTATAATGTGACGCCGAGCAAATCACTATTTTTTCCTAACTTCGTAGGGAGTCCTTAAACAGCATGCCAAGTTATATCAAAATCACCCAAAAATTGAATATTTCCAATTTGACTGCCCGACCAAAAATAATTGGTTATTACCAGAGGTGACCCTTACACTGCTGTGGAACATTTAACAACTTTTGTAATATTTTAAAAAATGCCCAATATCTATAGCAAAAAATGTTTTTTTGCCTGTGAAGTTTTTGACAATTTTATTGAGTTTCCAGGCTGTGCTAATTTTACACTGGAAATTTTTTAGCATAAATTCAATACATAGCTGGTTTTTCTTTGGGATCCCTTAAAGGGTGTTAAAAAAATAGTTATTCCTGTGGTGCTGATAAATTGAAAATAAAATTAAATCAAGTCAAAAAGCCTGTAATATTGAATATCTATTTATACAGATGGTGAATTTTATCATATGCAAAGGTACTTATAGACTCAACTCTAAACTTGATAAAAATTTTGACTGTAGAGAAAACATCTCTAAAACGGACGAATATTCCTTATTTCAAATTTAGGGAAATTTTCATCCCGACAATTACAATTAGCAGCATGAACGTAAAGAATAAAACCACAAAGTTGGGATAACCTATATCTTTTGTGAGAAAACTTATTAAATGAACACGAACTGATATATTTTACATTAGTTTGACTTTTGTTATTTTTTTAATTATTTATGTTTTTAAGATTTATTTATTAACTTCGGTATAAATACTATTTAGATTATAATTTTGCCTATGCCCGGTATAACTTGGGATCAATTTAAAATCAAAAAATTAATATAGAAAAGAAAACAATTTTTTAAAGCATTTCTTAAACTTGGCAATCAGGCTTTTAGTTTATTTTACGAGATGCAGCCAGTTTTTATTTGGGTTTCTTCATTAAAATAATATAAACACAGTGGCGCACCCAGGAATATGTCTTTGGAGCGGGGCGACTAGCGATGCCTCAGGATGCCGCATTTTATATTCTTTGTCATAAAATATCTATAATGGATACGTCCATAATAAACATAATAAAATATAGGTGCCCTGATTTTTAAAATAATTGAAAAAAATATACTGATAAGTATGAAGATGATTATTTCTTAAACTATACATACAAGATCTCGAAAAAACGTTTAATACAAAACATGTAGTAGAGTATTAAACTGTCCACTAAGCAGTAATCATTTTATTTCCACGGGGTTGGGCATATAAAGCCCTAACACAACAACTTGTATTTTTTTAAAAGGAACATTTGTGCTGGACCCCGTTATTGTTACTCAAAAACATATACTAAAATTAATGTTAGAAAAGAAAAGAAAATTGCCTAGTGACACTTTATTTGGCGAGGCTAGAGTAATGTATCTAAACTAAATCTATGTTAATTCAGTAGTGCACCTCTTGTGCAAAAACAAACAATATATTCAAGTACTATTTCATAATATAAACATAAGACGGGCTGAAAATCTTTAAGCGAATATACTAAATGTTAGGTTAACATTATATCAGAGAACTTTTACATACACCAGCGGCGTAGTGAGGGTTTCATGCGCCCGGGGCAAGGTTAAAGTTTGGCGCCCCCCCCCATATAAAAAAAATTTTTTTGCACATTTTTTACAAACATGTTTTAAAATCAATGTAAGAGGCGCCTTTCGGCGCCCCCTGACTTTGGCGCCCGGGGCAGGTGCCCCGGTCGCCCTGCCCTCACTACGCCGCTGCATACACTGCTCCTAAAATATATAACTAACTACCAGCAGATTTAAAAGACAAGCCATACATTAAAATTTCAGCTACATACATGGATTTTGGATCCTAATATAAATAATAATGTGGTGACAATAATAATTAATAAGCTATATAACATATATCAATTTATTAATAGTAATATATAAGGGTAAATGTATTTCCTGTGCAATCGGACGGTTACAGTAGCCCTTCTTATTGTTTTCAATTTAAGCTCTAAAGTAATAATTGATTTTTTTTATAATTTTTTTGTCTCAAAAAAATTATAATTTTATTGTCTAAAAAAAATTTCACTGTTCTGGTGGTAGTAGGAGCTTGCACACAGATTTTAGTTCCCTTGCGTCTCCTGATACCACCAATTATTTATAATGAAATTTGTAATTTTGAAAATAAAACTTGATTTGATTTGATAATTTGTTATTTTAATTATTCCTTTAAATCTAAACAAAGTTTGTTGATACATATTGTACACAGATTAAATAGTTTGCAAGTGATTGAGTTTTAAAATGAATGCAGTTACATATGAAATTGATTCATTATTATTCATTGTTGTTATAGAGTTGTTAATAAGACCACAAATTTCTTATGCGAACACACTATTTTAAAACTCGATAACTCAGAAAAGGTTAAACTTAAGTACATTATGTTTTAATGAATTTTGCTTAGAATTGAAGATATAATTAAAATGTCAAATAATATACAGGGTGTTCCATCCAAATAAAAATGATGTTGTGCCCAACCCTGTAAAAATAAGATGACTACTACTTAGTAGACATTTGACAACCCTAAAACTTTCGTATTAAACTTTTTGCTATTGTGCATAATTTAATAATTAATCGATTGTTTCCATACTTAACAGCGACCCCGTATATTATTTTAATAAATATGATTGCGAGCTCCTGGTCTAGTAATAGTGACAAGATCTCAGCCTACCGTGACAAAACTGTCAACCTGACAACGTCAAATAGAATGACACCGATCACCACCCTCTTAACGAAAGCCTTACGAAGAAGTTTATAAGGGGCTGTTCTAAAACGATATAACTGTAAATTACGTTTCCAGGTTTTTCTAAGGTGATTTTTCTTTCAAATGTATTACGAGGGCGGGACGGGGGGTTAAGGATTTCTACTTTTTATCGGATCGCGCAGATAAAAAAGAAGGTTATGTGAGTTTGGTTTTTACCTTATTCGTATGGCTTGGTGTATAATGTTCCTGCTGGGGCAGTTAATATGGTGAAACGATCCCCTCTCCAAGCCTAAAAATTTTTTAGATATTTTCTTGGGTGCGCCACTAAAGCTACCCACCTAAATTTAACAATTATTATCTAATTTCGTTCATTAGGCAACATATAGACTGAGTTTAAAAAACATCAATATGAGAGAGGAGTGGGGCATAGTGGCCGTCAAGGCAAAGTGTTTATTTGGACTTTAAGAGCATGCTTGTGATCGCAGCAAGTTTTCGATGTTTAGTGTTCTTTAACTATAACCCATTTTTTTCGGCTTAGTAAAAAGATATCGCATTTTTTCAAATTTTTGGTACTATGGGGGCAATTCTTTAAAATTTGAAATAATTTGAAACAATCTGAAAAAATTTGACGCCTCAAATTTTACCCCTAAATCATGGCAACATCGTAAATTTCAATTTATTGTACAGCGTCTAAAACCGAAAAATGAGGAAAAATATAATCTAAAACCTACCTTTAAACCCGATTGCTGATAATTCAATATTTTTCCGGGATTGTTGATGATGCACAGGTTCTTAAAAAATTGTATTTTTCCGGAAAAAAACAATAACAAAACCATGAGACGTTTTTCTGACTTCGTTAAAGTTGGATTCAAATAACATGCAAAGCGAACCAAAACACAGCCTTCGTAACTACGATGGCTGCGACCAAAGCGAATGGCTAAGTACAGCCGACCACAAAATCAAACGTATTATTATGTTAACGAAATCAAATGAATCTTAGGAAAAAAAACTATTAGGCTTGATAAGTTATGATATGAAAAAAAAAATAATACCCGGATTTATTGCAACCCGTGGCCCAAAAAATAACCTTTGAATATATAAATATCAAACTTGTTGTATTATTATTATCATATAATTAAAAATAATGTTTGTCTAATATTTCTTATCAGGTATGAGAAGAGAAAGAAAAAAAGTCTGCCAAACCCAGGTTATAAAGGTTAAGTTCAGGTCTGCTACAGGGTGACCTTAAAATTTATTATAGATTTGTTTAGAAATTCTAGTTCTCTACTTAACAATAAAAAGTTGAAAATAGCCCAAAAAGTTAAACTATGTATTAACGGATTATTTCAAATTTAGGTTCAGGGGGTGAGTTACAGGGTGATATCAAAAATAGTTGTACAATTTACATTCTTAAAAACAACTTTGTCAGGAGTTTTACTTAGCAAACAAGAGTTAGAAATACCTTAAAAAATCATATCACTAACATATTGTATTACCTTTAGAGCCAGCAAGTTAGCTACTGGGTGATATCGAAATTATTAGTGTATTTTTCTAAAAATCACATTTTTAGAAAACAATGTTGTCAAGAGCTTTCGTTATCAGAAAATGCTTAGGAACACGTTAAAAAATCATGACGTTAACTGACTATTACCTTTAGGTCCTTGGAGTAAGGTACAGGGTGATATCAAAATTAGTAAAACACTTTTGTAAAAATCACAATTTCAAAAATCAACTTTATCAGGAGTCTTGGTGAGCAAAAAATAGTTAGGAATTGTAAACAAACCATACTATTCACTAACTGCGTTACATTTAGGTCCAGTAGGTAAGATACTAGTAGTAAATTTTTTTATAAATCATATTTTTAAAAATAACTTTTGGCCTCACCTTACTGTTTACAAACCAAGAACATATAAGTTAGGGTTTCTTGAGCGATCTATTAAAAGAATATTACGTTAATTACTTTTCCGCACAATTTTACTTTTTCGCATCATTTTTACTTTCCTCACGATTTTTTTCCGCACGTCCAAATTGCAAGAACCTTTCCGTCCACAATCGTTTTCAAATGAAAACCCGTCCTCCTACACACAAGTTTCATTTTCAAGAAGTGCTGCTGAACCGATGCTACCAGAAGCACCGAATGAAGAATCCTGTAATGTGTTACAGCCTGTACAGACCAATATACCTTCCTCCATTCACTACAGTAGTAATTCTAAGCAGCAAACTGATCAAGGCATTTCTGTAGTGGGCCAAACACCAACCAATCAACAAACAGAAAGTTCACTTTCAATTTCAATATCTACCATCGTTAACTTTTTCGTTATTGTTAATTTAATGTTCTTTACATAAAGTTTCTTTTTAATATATCATAATAAAAAAATCCTGTTTTATTATTTTTCCGTGCATAAAAAAAATCAAGTAAAAATAAAAGTTAAAAAAACGTACGGAAAAGTAACTTTTCCGCACTAGTGCTGAAAAATTTCTTTTTCGCACGATTTTTGTTTTGTTAAAAATGAAGATATTTAGGACTCATTAAATGATTTATGTAACAATTCTATCTTACGTATCATTTTCTAGCATTATTATAAAATCTTTGCGAATTAAAACATGTTTTTTGATAAAGAAGATGGACAAAAACACTCGTAGGAAAAACATTGTACCTAATTCTTGCGGAAACTATCTTTTCCATCCTTGACGGCTTGCCCGAACTCCGCTCCGCGTCGTTTGTGCAACTGCCGTCACGTGCGGAAAAGTACCTCTTTCCGCACTTGTTAGGTAAATAACTATTGTACAAACAATTAAAAGCCTAAGCGATACAAAAAAATATTTATGTAAAAGATATTTAAAATTTAAAGGTAAAAGACCTTAAGTGGGATGAAACTACTGCTTTTGTTGATTTGGAGTTTTCAGTAAAAATAGCTAAAGAAGTAAAGAAATATATCCCTTTATCAGACAACCAAATAGCTATGTAGCGGTACATGTATTAACAGATTTTTTGAAAGAAATGCAAAATGTTGAGTCGCTTCACTTTGGAAGAAGTCTATATACAAGTAATTAAATAAAACTAAGAACGACGTACGGGACAAAAATATTTCTGTGCAGGTTGTTGTTTGTCAATGTAATTAAATGTAATATTTATTATGTGTATTTGTACATTTTTATATTGAGCAAGCTTAATAATTATAAGGGTTTGATTTGGCTCGGTTTGGTTATGTTAAATAGATAACTTGGGTGTCAAATTGTTGCCTAAAAAACATGCAAATTTGTAAAATAACAACGAAGACAGTTTCTTCCTGTAAATAAATGTGCAGATTTTTATATTTATCGTGTATGTTTGTCAATGTTTGCATTAGGCAAGCCTAGTGAAGGCTTTCGTTTTGTTACATTAAATATATATTTTAGGGCCAAGATTCTAAAATATCTTGTAAATTTGTTAATCAACAAATCAAACAAATGTAAAATATTTGTAAAAAAATTTTGATTTACTATTTGTATTTGTTAATTTTTATATTGACCAACTGGTTCGGTTTGATTCTATTAATTGTATATTTTGGATGAAAAATTTTTGTCAAATAAGCATGTAAATTTGTGAATTAACAACGAAGGCAGGCAGGTTTTTCTGTAAATAATTATTGTACATTTTTATATTGACCAACCTTATTTATATGGGTTTGGTTCGGTTTGGTTATACTTGATATGTATTATAAAGCCATGATTTTTTCAAACTAACTTGTGAATTTGTAAAAGAACAACGAACCAAGATGTTGTTACGTAAATAAATGTAGGGATTTTTGGATTTCTCATGTGTATTTGTAAACTTTTATTTTGACCAAGGTTAGTTAGGGGCTTAAGTTGATTTGGTTATATTAACTAATAAGTTTTAATGTCAAAATTTTATCATATTAACTTGTAAATTTGTCAAATAAATAGTAAAAGTTTTTCACGTAAATATATGTAAATATTTTTGGATTTATTTATTCATTTCACCCTGTAGCTCACCTCCCTTGTTATTTAAAAATGTGATTTTTCAAAATCTTTACTGCTATTTAGATATCACCCTGCAGCTTACCTACTGGAAGTAAATGAAATTTAGTAAGTGGTATGATTGCTTAACGTGTTCCTAACTATTTTTTGCTAACAAACGCTCCTGACAACGTTGATTTTTAAAAACGTGATTTTTACGAAATTTTATTACTAATTTCGATATCACCCTGTACCTCATTTCCTGGACCTAACGGTGATACAGTCAGTTAATGGTATGATTGTTTAACGTATTCCTAACTATACTTTGCTAACAAAAGCTTCGGACAACCTTGCTTTTTAAAAATGTGATTTTTAGAAAATTTACACACACTAATAATTTCTATATCACCATGTAGCTCAATTCCTGGACCTGAAGGTGATAAAATCTGATAATGGTATGATTGTGTAACGTGTTTCAAATAATTTTTTGCTAACGAAAGCTCTTGACAACATTGTTTTTTAAAAATTTGTTTTTTAGAAAATTACGCTTCTAATTTCGATATCACCCTGTAGGTCTCTCACGTCCTGGATCTAAAAATAATACAATAAGTTCATGATACATATTTTAATGTATTTCTTACTCTTATTTGCTAACTAAAACTCCTGACAGAGTTGTTTTTTAAAAATGTGATTTTAATTAAGATTTACTACTATTTTCGATATCACCCTGTAACTCACCTCCTGGACCAAAATTTGATCTAATCCGTAAATAGTAGTTTTTTAGGGCTATTTTCAACTTTTTATTGCTAAGTAGAAAATTAGAATTTTTTAACAAATCTATAATATTAGGCACACAAGAAATTTTACATAATTATACAAACATTATTTTTAATTATACGAATTTATAGAAAGTTTGAAATTTATGTTTTAAAGGTTTGTTTCTTGGGTCCCGTTCATTTTATTCATATTATGAACCTATTTTCAGGTCGGCTGTACGCAGTTCCCTGCCTATATATGTGGCTCCCTCTAGGGAGCGTGTCGCAAACTTAAGTTTTCCTTGCACAAAGTGACCACGTGGTCGTGGCACCCCTGAAAAATTCCGCCTTCGACTTATTTTCGTCAGATGGAGACTGTGGCGACTATTCTTAGGGTCACTGCATCCTGAAAGCCTGGCATCTTCCAACGAGCGGATAGTTCACAACTTGCATTCCATTTGCTATTGGTTGACATAGTCAGGCGGGATTTTTAAAATTAAAACTCTCCTGTCCTCGTTTTGGGAGGTTGAAATCGGTGTTAAACCAAACTGAAACAAAACCTAACCGTGGTCAATTGATGGGAAACGTATCCTGACCGGGGCGTATCTGGACAGGTTAGGATACGTTGTCGAATAATTTATCAGGGTTAGGTTAACACCAATTTCGACAGGAAAACAGGATAGGGAAGCTAATTAAAAAAAAATATAATATGTTTTTAAAAAACAATAAAAAAAAACTCATTGGCATATGCATAGATTTACTTAAATTCAATAGGTATGTACTGCACAAGCCACTACTCTTTTTAGTCACTTACAACTAGTATATATTCGTATTTTACGCCGAAAGCTGTAAACATAAAGTTTGTTAAATGCTTGACTGGTGGCACCATCTCTTAATATAATATAATAATAATCTTAAACGGCAACGTTCAACATTAAAAAGTCAGCTGACTATTTCGACCAATAGCAAACGGAATGCAAGTTGTGAACTAGCCGCTCTCCCAGGGGTAGCGACACCAAACATAACCTCATTTACGAAAAACTCAAATCTGACACTGTCAGGAGCATAGCTTTTTTTATGTTTAAAAAAATTAAATGGTTTACAAATGTTACGTAAAGAACTGTCCGTCACATCCGGTATATAAATTTTACTGTCCAAATAAACAAACCTAAAAAAGTTTTTTATGATTTCAAATTTATTAGGACCCTGTGTCCAGCAGTCCACACAGCGAAGGAAACCAAAAATATAGTTTGCATGTTTTATATATATTCTAAAATATAGAAAACTATTATGTTGGGTTTTGTATTATTTAATAAATGTTTTATGCTCTCTACGGAATAAAGGTGTACGTTTAATCCCTTTTTTCATGGGCTAAGGTAGTATTTCTTGTCCCCAGTGATTGAAAGTAATTTCTTTAAAACCATAAAGGCAAAATATAGGTTTTTGGATTATTTTATTTTATCATAATACAAAAAACAAAAAGGAATATATACACGATACCGATTATTTTGTTCCAGCTTGCCGTAAGCTTACTTTACTTTGCCGATGGCTTGGTTCGTTTTGATCGTTATTGTGTCCTTAGGCATAGAATATTGCTTCCATATAAACGAAGCATTTAACTTTCTAGACTTCTCCAGGCTGTAAACCAGGAAACTGTGAAATTTTCGAAATTCTGTTTATTGCATCATTTCCATGCCCATCTCAAAGTAAGAATATGCTTTATTTTCCATCTTCGAGAAATGTAATTCGAACTTTTTCTCGAGTAAACTTAATTAGTTTGTTATGAAATAAATAATATTTTTCCACATTGTTTGTTATAAGGTCACTCATCGTCAAGCAAGCTTTACCTTGCTTGACGATGAGTGACCTTTGTTTGTTAGCATCTGACTGACTTTTGTTTAATGTAATGCCATGACAACTATCACTGCCCACTGTTTTTTTATATACTTGACATGCTAAAACTACAGTACGGTAAGTGGTTTAATACCTATTTATTTAGTTTATGATTATTATTATTTTTAGTATATAAAAATAAACCTTGGCATTAAAGTCCCTTTTAGTCACTTAGCAAATTATAGCCCTTCTTCCGGTCGAGCATGAAAATTCCCGCCGTGGTATTAAAAGTAAACACTGCACGCTCCAGGTTTATAATATACCTACTATTATTTTTATTATTGTTCAAAAAAAAGCGGGCGGCGAAGAAAAGGTCGAAAATACAAAAAGTCGAAAATACAAAAGTTCGAAAGTACAAAAGGTCGAAAATACAAAAGATTGAAAAACAAAAGGTTCAAACAAAGATCGAAAGTAGCTACACTGTAATGATTGCAAAACAAAGTAGAATTAAGAGACACACAGGTACACACACACACACTCATAGAAAAGTTTTTAAAAAATCAACATCCAATAAAAACTCAAGTTAGCAACACGACGGGTCGCAGAACTTTGTTCGAAAACATTTTCTTCGAACGGAAATTTTTATGAAAACCATTTCTTCTAATGAAAATTTGTTTGAAAACATTTTTTTTAAACGGAAATTTATTCGAACACCATTTCTTTGAACGGAAATTTGTTCGTAAGTAATAGTTGTTCAAAAACATTTTCTTCGAATAGAAATCATTTTCTTCGAAAGCAAGTTTTTCGATAAAAGACGCTCTAGACCTGGATTTCCAAACCTAACACAATTCATATAGTTTGACTACGGCAAGGTCTTTTTAACATATTTTTTCAAAAAAACCCTGACTTCTTTCCCGGGATCGTAAACATTCTGAAAATTTGTCTACTTTCCTCCTTTTGGAAGGTCGAAATTGGTATTTTCCTAAACTTTGTCAATTGATCGCAAACGTATCCGAACCGGTCCAGATACCTCCTGATATGCTCAATTAAGAAAGGTTAGAGTAACACCGATTTCAACCTTCCAAAATGAGGACCGGAAAGCTAATTTAGGGAAATCATTTTTCGACAATAGGTCTCGGTTGGTTCGGTTTGGTTTCACACCCTCTAGGATCCCGGGAAAGAAGTCAGGGAAGTTTTTATTTCCAAAAATTGTTAGAAAAAAACCCCATTAGTCGAACTATATGAGTTGTGTTAAGTTTGGCAAGCCAGGTCAAATTTTTTTTTCGAAAAATTTCTTTTCGAAAAAATGTTTTTGAACAAATTTTCATTTTAAAAAAATATTTTCGAACAAATTTCCGATCAAAGAAAATGTTTTCGAACACATTTCTGTTCGAAGAAATGATTTCGAAAAATTTCTGTTTGAAGAAAACGTTTTCGAACAATCTTTTGTTCGAAGAATATGTTTTAGAACAATTTTTGGTTTAAAGAAAATGATTTTCGAAGTTTATGCTTTCGAACAATAATATTAAGATATTTATATGAAATGTACTATAAAAATATAAATAATTAAGCCGAACCTTACGAAAACTCGAACTGTATTTGGGCATTTTTTGTCTTTTGATAAAATGTAAAATTCGGAATAAAAAGATACTAAAAAAAACCACAATACCAAAAACACCCAAAAAAAATGGGAAAAAACCTTGGAAAATAAATTAAACAGTGCGAAAAATAGCGTATAAACATCGTGATAAAATTTTCATTTTATCCCTTGATATATTATATACTATTAATAAACTTTTAACATAGAAATGTATTTCTGTCCTGTTTGTTTATTTATTACGTATTATTTTTATACAAAAACAGAAATAATATTTAAAAGAAAATAATTTTTAACAATAATACCTACAATAAATATTCATAACCCAAAAACTCAAGGAACATATTTTTTATTTCTTAAGCTGTATAAAAACGAGTTCTTTTTAAGTTCTATTAAAACATTTTTCTTTTCTCAGACTGTATAAAAATGAGTATTTTTCACGAACGTCTATGGAATTTTGAGTACGGTTTTGACACTCGTGTCGCTACCCCTGGGAGACGCTAGACTTCCAGGATGCAGTGACCCTAGTATTTCTAATTACACTATCCAAAACCTTATGGGGCAGCCTTCGTGTTAGTTTACGACAGAGACAATTTATTATTTTCTCTCTGGTTTACGAAGCCTGTGTCATGGGCCGTCACTGAAGAACAGCAGTTTCTATATGGGAGGACCCCCAGAATAAAAAACTATATACGTGCCTAGCTTTTTTTAAAAGTAAAAAAATAATCACCACTTCAATAATTTGACCAGGATCCTGACTTAGTCAGATTTTTCTGGCAGATTTTAAAGAAATAATTTGACATTCCCTTAAAAATCCGTTCAAATATAACGGTGGCAACAGCGTAGAGCTAATTTTGTAGCGGCCCTTCCACGACATGCAGTTAGTCCCTCTTTGTTAATTTTACCGTGAAAAACAAAGAAAGAAAGTAAACTTAGCTGACCTCATAAAGAAAACGAGTAGGACTCATAAATTTGAAAGAAATGTGACGAAATGTGACGAAATTTGACATTTCAGTTTGTGTGGTTAATAGTGAATTTATTTACAATTTTTAAATTAAAAATTTTCAACAAATTACGGGTTTTTAATTAAAAACAAATATTATATCGTGACGCTACATCTATCAAAAAGTGGGAAATGGCCTTTTAGGTAAGTTTTTAAGTTTAAAAATTGCCTTTTAAACGAGAAATCTTAAGCGCCAGATTATGTCACATTTTGTCAAATTTCGCCAGATTTTTTGAAATGTAAAGAATTGACCCCTATGATCTAACGTAACGACGGTTTTTAGCTCACACATATACTATACTATAGTAGTGTGAGCTATGGTGATCCTAATTTTTTCGAGAAAAAAAAAGTTGCTCCGATTTCAAAAATTTTTATATATCTTTGCGTTTCAGATGATTTTGAAACTTTTTTGTTGCGCCGTCTGTCTGTCTGTCTGTATGTCTGTCTGTCTGTCTGTCTATATGTCTGTCTGTAACGGCCAACGCGCATAACTCAAAAACCGCTTGGGCGATTTTAATGAAATTTGGTACCTAGGCTGGGTCTTGGGTCGAGATGGTCCCATTTGAAAATGAACAAAATCCACCGAACACAAACCAAATAAAAGGGTGGGGGTAGATTTCAAAAATTATAGTTTATGTGAAAATATGGCGCGTGTGATACCAAACGAAAGGTAATTGAGTCCGGAGTTTAACAAAATACATTATAGCTTTTGTTTTCTTTAAGGGTGGGGGTAGATTTCAAAAATTTGAGTTTAAGTCAAAACATGGCTTGTGTGGTATCAAACAAAAGGTAATTTAGTCTGGAATTGAATAAAATATATTTCAGTTTTTAGTTATATTAGCTCACACGTACACCATAACTATAGTACCTAGTGTGAGCTTAGGGGCCCATATATTGGCAGAGTATTTTATTATATAACTTTATAATTTCTATTTGGTTAACAAAAAAATGAACTACTAGAGAAGTTAAAAGGCATTAGGTTTAATTTTAAAAACATCTTTTTAGAATGGGCAAACTGGTCACTTAACCTGACTGTTTTGCCCCAAGGCAGGTATTATTACTTTGCCTAGAGGTTTTCTGTTTTATTTACTTGCTCAGGAAATGTATGTG
This sequence comes from Aspidapion aeneum, assembly GCA_963576565.1. Classification (NCBI taxonomy): domain Eukaryota; kingdom Metazoa; phylum Arthropoda; class Insecta; order Coleoptera; family Brentidae; genus Aspidapion; species Aspidapion aeneum. The sequence continues at coordinate 55,173,553 of OY755044.1, read as the reverse complement.
GGTACCTTTTCAAACTGTAACATATTCTTCCTTATATCCTATCTATCTGCCTACAACATCTTTAAAAAATGATATTTATATTAAGAGAGCTGTAACCATTCAGCCCGTAGGGTGTCTACAATCTCACACCCTCTCCTAGTGTACCCCCCGAGTACCAATTTTTAAAGTAATGCGTTGAGAAATGTTCATAAATTTTAAGACAATTGATTTTTAATTTATAAATTTACCACCCCGTATCTCTGAAACGGAGCAATTTCGGACTAAGGTAAGTTGCTTTAAATCGACTTATTTTGACTTCAGGAATATGTGCTAAGGTTTTGTACAGACCTTTTAGAGACACCCTGTATGTCTAATTGGTGTGCCTTTTTAGGAGTTAGGTTTTGCCATTTTTTCCAAAAATCATTCAGCAAAATGCTTTTTTAGCTTTATTTAAATGCGACAAAAAGGCAACACGCCAAGCGCACAACCGCGCGTATCTCTTATGTTTCGAGCCTTTAAAATCCCATTAGCGATAATAGAAACTAAATCTTATGCCGCCTTCACGAAAATCATATGATGCACCTATTAGGAAAATATTAGATGAGAAATGCACTATAATGCAATATATTTATACGGAAATATGTCTTCAATCGGTAAAATAAAAAATATTTAAAAAATGTTTCTTATTCATATTTTTGTTGGATATATGTCTTGGGTTGGGTAATTAAAATGTCACAAAATGAAAAAAAAAACATTTTTGTATTTTGTTAAGGGTAGGCAACGCCTTTCTGCCTACATTATATGCACGCTTCAGGGAGCTTAAGAAGTGATTCATACTCTTACTATTTGGAGACAGAGAGGTGCGAAAATATTCTGATTAAGTGCTTTTATTAACAATCGTGGTTTGCGTTGTGCATTTATGGCAGAACACCACAGCGGAACTTGTCATATGAGTTTTCTTAGTAGGTAAAACATATTTTGTTGAAATCATTAAGTTGTATTAAGCCTAACTGGGTTTTTAAAAACTTTAAGAAATCTTATAAAGATATCTTGAAAATGTATTTTATATAACGTTTTTGAGATATAAGTCTTAGTCGTTTTGTATCTTTTTTGAAAAAAACCTGTAAAAAATATCAATTAAATGAATCGAAAGAAAGTTAAAATATTTTCCAATATGTATGTACATAAAATAATTTTAAACTTTAATTATAAACAGGCGTAGTCATATGTAGTATCTTGGAATTATTATAAACGATCCACATTTTACCGACAGACGTATCAATTCTGAAAATGGATTTTCGATTTATTTTATTGATATTTTTTACAGGTTTTTTGAAAAAAAGATACAATACGACTAAGACGTAGGAGACAACTTAAAATCCTTCTTAAAACTAAATTGCCCGAATGTTTCAAATCCTTATATCTCAAAAACGTTATATAAAATACATTTTCAAGATATCTTTATAAGATTTCTTAAAGTTTTTAAAAACCCAGTTAAAAGGCTTAATAAAACTTAATGATTTCAACAGAATATGTTTTATCTACTAAAAAAACTCATATGACAAGTTGCGCTGTGGTGTTCTGCCATAAATGCACAACGCAAACCACGATTGTTAATAAAAGCACTTAATCAGAATATTTTCGCACCTCTCTGTCTCCAAATAGTAAGAGTGTGAATCACTTCTTAAGCTCCCAGAAGCGTGCATATAATGTAGGCAGAAAGGCGTTGCCTGCCCTTAATAAAATACAAAAATGTTTTTTTTCATTTTGTGACATTTTAATTACCCAACCCAAGACATATCTCCAACAAAAATATGAATAAGAAACATTTTTTAAATATTTTTTATTTTACAGATTTAAGACATATTTCCGTTAATTGCATAAATATATTGCATTATAGTGCATTTCTCATGTAATATTTTCCTAATAGGTGCATCATATGATTTTCGTGAAGGCGGCATAAGATTTAGTTTCTATTAGACACTTATTGAAATAAAACCTGACCTTATTTTAAAATCGACCCTATAGTGACAGATTTACATATAAAAAGCAGCTGCTTTCTTTCAAAATTCGGCCTTTGTGTATTTAAAAACCGGATTTATTAGTGTCGATATTTATTAAATGAATGTTAGCGACTGTATTATTAGATTTGGCTTTGGTATGTCAATTTTGAGAGGTCAGCTGTTAGTTCGGTTCGGTTCGGTAAATGTGTCAGAATAAAGTCGACTCTAAGATAAAGTCAGGTTTTATTTCAATAAGTCCCTATTATCGCTAATGGGATTTTTAAAGGCTCGAAACATAAGAGATACATCGCGCGCGGTTGTGCGCTTGGCGTGTTGCTTTTTTGTCGCATTTAAATAAAGCTAAAAAAGCATTTTGCTGAATGATTTTTGGAAAAAATGGCAAAACCTAACTCCTAAAAGGGCACACCAATTAGACATACAGGGTGTCTCTAAAAGGTCTGTACAAAACTTTGGCACATATTCCTGAGGTCAAAATAAGTAGATTTAAAGCAACTTACCTCCGAAATTGCTCCGTTTCAGAGATACAGGGTGGTAAATTTATAAATTAAAAATCGATTGTCTTAAAATTTATGAACATTTCTCAACGCATTACTTTAAAAATTGGTACTCAGGTGGTACACTAGGATAAGGTGTGAGATTGTATAATATAAATATCATTTTTTAAAGATTTTGTAGGCAGATAGATAGAATGCAAGGAAGAATATGTTAAAGTTTGAAAAGGGACTTACATACATTTCCTAAGCAAGTAAATAAAACAGAAAACCTCTAGGCAAAGTAATATTACCTGCCTTGGGGCAAAACAGTCAGGTTAAGTAACCATTTTGCCCTACAAAGCATTCTAAAAAAAAGTTTTTAAAATTAAACCTAATGCCTTTAAACTTCTCTAATAGTTCCTATCTTTGTTAACCAAATAGAAATTATAAAGTTATATAATAAAAAAACCGTCGTTACGTTAGATTACGAAAATTTTAAAAAATCCGATATCTTTTTACTAAGCCGAAAAAAATGGGTTATAGTTAAAGAACACTAAACATCGAAAACTTGCTGCGATCACAAGCATGCGCTTAAAGTCCAAATAAACACTTTGCCATGACGGCCACTAAGCCCCACTACCCCTCATGTTGATGTTCTTTAAACGCAGCCTATATGTTGCCTAATGAACGAAATTAGATATTAATTGTTAAATTTAGGTTCAATACATTACTAAGAAAATATCTAAAAAGTTCTTAGGCATGGAGGGGGGGATCGTTTCACCATACTAACCGCCCCAGCAGGAACATTATACACCAAGCCATACGAATAAGGTAAATACCAAACTCGCATAACCTTCTTTTTTATCTGCGCGATCCGATAAAACGTAGAAATTCTTAACCCCCCGTCCCGCCCTTGTAATACATTTGAAAGAAAAATCACCTTAGAAAAACCTGGAAACGTAATTTACAGTTATATCGTTTTAGAACAGCCCCTTATCTTCTTCGTAAGGCTTTCGTTAAGAGGGCGGTGATCGGTGTCATTCTATTGACAGTTTTGTCACGGTAGGCTGAGGTCTTGTCACTATTACTAGACCGGGAGCTCGCATCATATTTATTAAAATAATATACGGTGTTGCCGTTAAGTATGGAAACAATCGATTAATTCTTAAATTATGCACAATATAGCAAAAAATTTAATACGAAAGTTTTAGGGTTGTAAAATATCTACTAAGTAGTAGTCATCTTATTTTTACAGGGTTGGGCATAAAGTTGTGACACAACATATTTTTTTTTTGGATGGAACACCCTGTATATTATTTGATATTTTAATTATTTCTTCAATTCTAAGCAAAATTCATTGAAACGTAATGTACTTAAGTTTAACCTTTTCTGAGTTATCAAGTTTTAAAATAGTGTGTTCGCATAAGAAATTTGTGGTCTTATTAACAACTCTATAACAACAATGAATAATAATGAATCAATTTCTTATGTAACTGCATTAATTTTAAAACTCAATCACTCGCAAACTATTTAATTTGTGTACACTATGTATCAACAAACTTTGTTTAGATTTAAAGGAATAATTAAAATAACAAATTATCAAATCAAATCAAATTTTATTTTCAAAATTACAAATTTCATTTTAACTAATTGGTGGTATCAGGAGACACAATGGAACTAAAATCTGTGTGTAAGCTCCTACTACCACCAGAACAGTGAAATTTTTTTTAGATAATAAAATTAATCTTAAAAAAATTATAAAAAAAATCAATTATTACTTTAGAGCTTAAACTGAAAACAATAAGAAGGGCTATTGTAACCGTCCGATTGCACAGGAAATAAATTTACCCTTATATATTACTATTAATAAATTGACATATGTTATATAGCTTATTAATTATTATTGATATTAGGATCCAAAATCCATGTATGTACCTGAAATTTTAATGTATGGCTTGGCTTTTAAATCTGCTGGTAGTTAGTTATATATTTTAGGAGCAGTGTATGTGAAAGTTCTCTGATATAATGTTAACCTAACATTTGGTATATTCGCTTGAAGATTTTCAGCCCGTCTTGCGTTTATATTATGAGATAGTACTTGAATATATTGTTTGTTTTTGCACAAGAGGTGCACTACTCATTTAACATATGTAGATTTAGTTTAGATACATTACTCTAGCCTCGCCAAATAAAGTGTCACTAGGCAATTTTCTTTTCTTTTCTAACATTAATTTTAGTATATGTTTTTGAGTAACAATAACGGGGTCCAGGACAAATGTTCCTTTTGAAAAAATACAAGTTGTTGTGTTAGGGCTTTATGTGCCCAACCCCGTAGAAATAAAATGATTACTGCTTAGTGGACAGTTTAAGACCCTACTACATCTTTTGTATTAAATGTTTTTTCGTGATCTTGTATGTATAGTTTAAGAAATAATCATCTTCATACTTATCAGTATATTTTTTTCAATTATTTAAAAAATCAGGGCACCTATATTTTATTATGTTTATTATTGACGTATCCATTATAGATATTTTATGACAAAACATATAAAATAGCATAAAATGCGACATCCTGAGGCCTCGCTAGTCGCCCCGCTCCAAAGACATATTCCTGGGTGCGCCACTGTGTTTATATTATTTTAATGAAGACACCCAAATAAAAACTGGCAGCATCTCGTAAAATAAACTAAAGGGATTGATTGCCAAGTGTAAGAAAAAAAAAATGTTTTCTTTTCTATATTAGTTTTTTGATTTTACAGTGCGACCTCCTTAAATTGTTAAAAGTTATACCGGGCATAGGCAAACTAATAATCTGAATAGTAATTATACCAAAGTTAATAAATAAATCTTAAAAACATAAATAAATAAAAAAATAACAAAAGTTAAAATAATGTAAAATATATCAGTTCGTGTTCATTTAATAAGTTTTCTCACAAAAAATATAGGTTATCCCAACTTTGTGGTTTTATTCTTTACGTTCATGCTGCTAATTGTAATTGTCGGGAAGAAAATTTCCCTAAAATTGAAATAAGGAATATTCGTCCGTTTTAGAGATGTTTTCTCTACAGTCAAAATTTTTATCAAGTTTAGAGTTGAGTCTATAGGTACCTTTGCATATGATAAAATTCACCATCTGTATAAATAGATATTCAATATTACAGGCTTTTTGACTTGATTTAATTTTATTTTTAATTTATAAGCACCACAGGAATGACTATTTTTAACACCCTTTAAGGGATCCCGAAGAAAAACCAGCTATGTATTGAATTTATAATAAAAAATTGCCAGTGTAAAATTAGCACAGCCTGGAAACCACTCAATAAATTGTCAAAAACTTCACAGGCAAAAAAACATTTTTTGCTATAGATTTTAAGCATTTTTTAAAATTTTGCAAAACTTGTTAAATGTTCCAGAGCAGCAAATGTTTCTATCCTGAATGACCAAACTGTGTAGTTATGTATTAAGATTTATTTGTTAAATAATTTACTAGTGCTACGGAGGTCATCTAAACCACAGTGTGGTCCAACAAAATCATAAAATGTATAATAGTTAATAAATAAATTTAAGGGGTAGTTTTGTCTTAACATTTTCTGTACCGACTTCTGTAGGACCAAAATAAAAATTAAAAGAAACTTTAAAAAATCGATTAAAATTTTGTCCCATTCATCAACGAGATTCATAGCGCCATCGCCAGGTGATTTTTTGCCAGGGGATTTTTTGAGGATTTCTCCTGGACTAACCCATTCAGTGTATTAGAAGTCAAGTTTTAGAAAAATGAAGGGTAGCCCTTCAAAATAATGCAGGTTGGATTCGTATAACCTATGTGATAGAAATATGGTTAGGGGCTCCCGGACTAAAAACACGCTATATTGATAGTGCCGAATAGATTGTCGCGGGCGTCAAAAGATCTGTCGCTAAAAATAGACGACAGTATTTTTGACCAAAACCGGCCTCTAGATTTAAAAAAACGCCAGTTTAAACGTTGAAAAATAAATTTTGGCAGCGCCGCCATGCTACAATTTTAATATGAAATGCGTTCGAATTTTGCAATTTGCGTTCATCTAAATGGAAGTAAACGCAAATATAATATTTATTTCGTTTCTTTAACATCACTCGTCACTTTTTCTTGAGTGTTTGAGGTTTTATAAACATATATTACTGTGATATTACTGGATAAAATGTGTAATGCAGGAACATACACATTTTGATGACATTTCGTGACGTTTAAAATGGTCAGTTTTATACAAAAGTGAAGCATGCGTTTATTTCAATAAAAATTATCTAAAACAGTGAAAGAAAGGTTTAAAAATTATTGAGAAATACGCAAGCAAGCCCACGGAAGAAATCTAACACGAAAAATATATCTGGTAAGTTTTTGTTACTACAAGAATTGCATTTTAAATTACCTCAACAATACTGACGTTTTCGTCAGTATTTCTGTCGATTGGCAAAGAATCGAGCCCAATATATCAACACTTTTGTCAAGAGGTGGTTCGGTTGCTAACTTTTGTACACCACAGTTGTTCAGGTAGAATGCCCAAAAAACTTAAGTAATGTGCGGAATATCGTAGCAATGAAAACAATTGTCAAATGTATCGAGGGCATCTAGTATGTACTACACTGAGAGAAGAATTTTGTAACAATAACAAACATTTTGTAACTGTTACCAAATGCGTTGCCCATATTTGGCTTATTAGATATTTGTTTGCAGGTAACAATTCAGAAATTTCAACAATTGAAACAAATATTTGTTAATAAAAACAAAATTGTCTGGTAATATTTAAAAAAAAAGCTACATTAAGCACTAATATATTGTTGGTATTTAAAAATATATGTGAGTTTAATTATTAATATACTGTATATTTATTGTCTCACTCCGATAGCTCAAAAAATTGGGTTACCTAGTGGACTGTATTTAAACAAGTCCTCCGCTTTCATTTGAACTGTATACAAACGCACGCGAAATCGTACCTTTCTGAAGTGAAATTTAATTGAGACTTAAAAATAATATTGGAATATGATGACTATTTAAGAGCGAAATAATAGAAACATGTTAATGATGCGATCTTATAGGAGAGGAACTTACCGGTGATGTCTTGATCTCTTCCAACTGGTGCACCAGATTCGCCAGAAGTCTTCTATAGCGGTCCAGCACTCCCGAGTTTCAATGTTTGGAGTTTTAGAGGAATTTAATGGTTTTTAGAGTTCACCATTTTTTATAAAAGCGTTGATCGTTCAAAATATTCCGATCGAGAGCGTGTGTGAATGGCGACAGTCTTTTTAGGTTCTGTCTTGTTTTTGCGGCGTGTTTCTTCGCCCTCTATAGGAAAATCGCATCACTTCTGATAAAAAGAATTTAGAATTCTAATTTTATTAAAAAGAATAAAAACGCGATTTAAATTAAAATATGCAGAGGGCGGTAGTAATATGAGGATTGAATTAAAATTAGAAATATTATTATTAAATGCGTTTGGAATTTAAATATTAAACTATGCCAAATTGATAGTTTATAGCTAGTTTGTAAGCCTTAAATTTAACTTAACCTATTGAGTAAAACTACAACCCAATTATACCCAATTGTAACCCAAAATATGAGTTTTAAAAATAAAAATAAAATGTTCTGAAAAAATAATAAAAATTAGATTAAAAGAAAAAGAGGTTTTTTGCGAAACCGAAACATACTGGCGGCCGAAAATGCTATGCATTTTCCAAGGGGCCAATAGGTAAAGGACACAGTTTAGAGATTGGTCTCTTTCACAAACTATCCTTGGTTTTGACAGAGGCTACTCGATTTATCCCATCCTTACCGGGAAAAATTTCAGCCACTCTGCCGAGTTGCCACTGAAGGGGCAGTAATAAATCGTTTTTAATTATAACTAAGCGTCCAACTTCAGGAGTTAAAGTGGGCTCCAACCACTTACTCCTTTGTTGTAGAGTATGGAGATACTCTTGTTGCCAGCGTCTCCAAAAATCTTGGTGGATTCGTTGGAGGAGCTGCCAACGCGTGAGACGATTTATTTTAAGATCAATAAAATTTGCATCAGGAACGGCACTTAGCGGTTCCAGACATAAAAAGTGACCTGGGGTCAGCGCGGAAATATCATTTGTATCGCTAGAAATTTCAGTGAGAGAACGCGAGTTTAAAATAGCTTCGATTTGACAAGTTACAGTGTATAGTTCTTCGAAAGTTAATATTTGATGTCCTATTAAGCGGATCAAGTGTTTTTTAACTGACTTGATTCCTGACTCCCAAAGTCCTCCAAAATTTGGACTATTACTCGGAATAAAATGCCATTTAATGGGACGCGTAGAATCGAGCTGTAAAAGCTTGCGGTTAGCTGAGGAAAAGTTAGTTGCATTATCACTATACAAATCGGATACGTAGTTTCGGCGCGCAACAAATCTGCGAAGCGCAGCAATAAAACAATCAGCGGTCAAATCGCTTGCTATTTCTATGTGAATGCACTTAGTACTTAGGCAAACAAACAGACATATGTAAGCCTTCGTAGTACGATTTCCACGATGTCGACTCATGACTATATCTATTGGACCTCCGTAGTCAACATGGTGTGCAAAAATGCTCTCAACTGGGATACGCGGGAAAACGGTAATGAACCCATCATAGGCTGAACCGACTTAGGATTGCATTTAAAACATATTATACATTTTGATAAAACATGTGCAATTTCACGTTTTGTGGCAACGATCCAGTACAATTAACAAAAAATGTACCGTCCTCACTCCTGCATGAAGATATTTTATATGGAAATGTTCGATAATCATGAGGGTGAGTTTACTCTTGCGTGGTAATAAAATTTGATGTTTCTTGTCATATTGCAGAGAGGAGTGATGCAATCTGCCCCCTACTCTGATTAAATCGAGAGGATCTAAAAATAAATTTAATTTTTCATTGATTTATTTAGTTTTAAGTTGTTTTTTAAAGCGTGAATTTCTTCTGAGAAATAAATTGACTGTTCATTTTTTATGAGTAAATGAATTGCATTTGTTATTTCAACAAATGTCAGAAGATTTTCATTAATTTTTAAATTAGGCGGTTTTAAGAAAAATTTATTATTTAAAAAGCGTAAAATATAGGCTAAAACTCTACACATTTTAGAAAAATTAAAGTTTTCCTTTAAAAGCGTATCCAAAAAATTAGGAGCTGTATTTTGCGTTGCAATTAAAATTAAATTAGGCAATGATTTCTCCTCTAAAAGAGTTTCAGGAGAGTCATTTTGTTCACAGTCTTTGGCCAGTATTCATAAGATTGTCTCAAAAAATCAGGGCCGTTAAAAAATAATTTGTGATTAATTAATTCACTGGGATAAACTCCTCCTGAATCAACATCTGCCTGACGTTGAGATGTATGACCAATTTTTGGGTGGTACTTTGTCTTGAATTTGTGTAACACGATTTTGAACGAACGTTTTCCACCTAGAAGGGTGCGCTCTTATCCAAGAAAGTGCTACTTGTGAGTCACTAAAAGCAAAAACTTGATGTATTTTCAAGCGGGACTCAAAAGTGGTTAAAACAAAGTGAACTAAATCAGCTAAAAGATTACAAGCGGCTAATTCAAGTCTTGCAATACTTGTAAATTTGAGAGGAGCAACTCTAGTTTTAGAGCATAAAAGGTAAACTGATATTTCATTTTTGTAAATAACGCGTAAATATACTATTCCGGCATAAGCTTTATTACTAGCGTCCGAAAATGCGATTATTTCAATGCGTGCATTACCAGAAAAAGTATTTATAAATCTAGGCAAGCGAAAATCTTTGAGTAAGGGTAGTTCCGATTTATAACGTTCCCAAAGTCGAATAATTTCAACAGGTGCTTCGGAATCCCAGTCTAATTTAAGTTTCCAAAATTCTTGAATTAGACATTTTATTAAAATGGTTACTGGCGCGAGCCAACCTAAAGAGCCATATGTTTTAAAAATTTCAGAAAGTATATTGCGTTTGGTACATTCGCAACTCAAGGGTTCTACCGAGTAAGAAAAATAATCAGAACAAGGCTGCCATCTAAGACCTAAAATTTTAGTGGTCTCGTCCGTATCTAAAGAAAGCGCGGTTGGGTTTATATCGGGTTCAGACAATTGTTCTAAAACTTTTTTATTATTACTAGCCCATTTATGAAGCCTAAAGCCTCCAGAGTTAAGCAAACAAGATAGCTCCTTTTGAAGCGAAATAGCTTTTTGTACAGAGCTAGCGCCAGTTACAAAGTCATCGACAAAATTGTCAGACATTAAGACTTGAGAAGCGCGAGGAAAATTTTGATTTTCATCTTCAGCCAATTGCTGTAAAACTCTAAGAGCTAAATAAGGAGCGGGGGTAGTACCGTATCTCACAGTTTTTAAACGATAATCGCGAATAGGTTCAGAGTTATTAGAACGCCACAGGATTCTTTGATAATCCTGGTGCCGAGGTGCAATTAAGATTCCACGAAACATTTTAGAAATGTCGCAACAAAGAGCTACTTCGTGTAATCGAAAATTAAGTAAAATGCTGCAAATGTCCTTTTGCAATTTAGGACCAGCGTAAAGAGTATCATTTAAGGAGAGGTTTTGGTTATTTGATTGCATAACTGTACTCGCATTAAAAACGACTCTAATAACTTTTTTCTGTAACTTTCCGGTTTTCGATTAATTCCATGTAATCAAGTGTTAAATATTCTTCCATAAAATCGGAATATTTTTTATAAGTTTCCGGCATTTTTATTAACCTTCTTTCTAGCGAAAGAAACCTCTTTAGCGCAAGATCACGACTATTTGGAAAAATCGGTTCAATATTATCGCGAAAAGGATGAGTTACAATATAGCGTCGTTCATCAGTACGAGATACCGTATTTTGAAATATTTTTTCACACATATCATCTTGAGGTGAAAGAATACGTTTCGTTTCAGGGATATTTTCTATTTCCCAAAATTTTATAAGCGAATCATTTAGCATTTTATTTGAAATTTGACAAAAAAATGATTGTGAAATTTGCTGCGTAGCGAGAGAATTAACTTTTCCCATTAAAATATATCCAAAAATGGTATTTAGCGCAATCGGTTCCTGATTATTTCCAAAAATTCGTCCATCTTGAATTATATAAGGAAACAAATCAGCTCCGATTAAAATGTCAATAGCTCCCGGTCTATAAAAGTTCGGGTCCGCGAGATTCAAATTTTAAACTATTTTCCAGTCGTTTATTTTAATCTCACTGCTAGGAACTGAAGAGCATATTTGCGGCAAAATTATAGTATTAACCGATAAAGTGTGCGTATCATTACAAGGCCTGATAATTAAATTTGCAGAACCCAATTTTGACTGTAAATGCGTGTCACCAATCCCCTGGACTTCAGTAGTCACGTATACGCGGGGTAACCCTAATTTATTTGCACATTTTCCAAAACTCCCCTAACAGTCTGAAAATTTCCCCTTACATCTTTGATTTTAAAAATCGCGGTTGATAAAAGATTCATATAAGACGAATAGCATGCGCCACCGTTATTTTGTGAATTTTCGACCGTTGGTTGTTGCTGTATGCGGGCTTCGCTGCTGGACGTCGCGACGCCTGAAATTGTTTCAGTGGCAGTGGGTGCGTTTATATCGAGAGTATTAAAGTGACAAGAACTGTGATGTCTTTTCTGGCAAAATCGACATGAATGTTTGCTTTTGCATTGGAAAGTGCGATGTATATTAGACGTACAATTTATGCACCATTTTTATCCTTCAGAAAATTAAATCTTTCTTGAGGAGAGAGAGGAGAGAAACGTAATTTGGACATAAAGTTAAAACGTGATCGCGAGTGCAAATCGGACATTTTAATTTTTGAGGGGTTTGATTTTGCGGCGAATTATTTGTACCAAAAAAGGCACCTGGAGATTGTCGCGTGTTATATTGATGCGTGGATTGCGTTTTAAAATTATGCGATTTTGCGGGTTTATTTCTAAGAGAAACTTGCATATTAAATGAGGAACTAGCGTTTACAGTAAAAAGAGCGTTGCAATGTTGATCAAAGAAATTGTAGATACTCCTATAGGAAGGAATTTCCGTAGGTTTTCCGTGAAAAACTTCAAAGCGGGTTTGAATATTATGGTCAACCGATTTAAGCAGTTTTTGCGCTAAAATAAAATCCCAAAAATCAGGTTCTAAACCAACTGTTTTAAGAGCCTCGAGATTTTTTGTAAAAATATCAAGTAGATTTCTGAGAGCTAACGTGTCTTCAGAATTAACTTTTGGAGAGTTTTCAATGACATTCCAATATGTTTGGGTTAAAAGGCGATCATTTTTATAGCGTTTTACTAATTGTTCAAAAGCAATAGGATAATTCGCGTCTGAGAGGGGTAATTGAGTGACCAATTCTTTTGGAGGACCTTCCAAATTTGTAACAAGCAAAGAGTATTTTTGCATATTTGGAATATTTGGATAGTCGTGAATCAAGCTTTTAAACAAATCATAAAAAGCTGGAAATTGATTCAATTCTCCATTAAATTTAATTAAATCGATCCTCGGTAAATGATAAGACATATTGTCATTTTGTTGCGAACCACCCGGAGAATATGGATTTATGGTAAGACGGCGATTACCACTAGAAGCCTGTGCAGAAGTTTGAAAAAGATCATTAAAAATTTCTTGAATTTGCGTGACACTTTTCTGAAAATTGTGAAGTTTTTTCCTAGCTGATTCGACTTCATTTTTATCAGCAAAAATTTCATTTAGCAAAGTAGATTGTTTTTTATTGAAAATTCCGCGCGAATATCTTCAAGTTTTTCAACGCAAATTTTAAAAGTATTGCGTTTTGTGGCGTCAGTATTAGCTTCTAGGGCTACTGCTAAAATTTTATTAACATTGGATTCCTCCATATCTCGAAAAACTTTAATTTTCTTGATTTTCTCAGCTGCCATTTTGTATTATAATAAAAGCGTATATTAAAAGCGAATATCAAAAGCGTTTATTAAAATTAAACTGTAAATAAAAGCTATTTTAAAAGCGAAAATAATTTAAAAATATTTTTATAATATTTTAAAATATTTATGGAAGCGATATAAACGTAGTCATTTTTTCAGTACACCACTGAAAGGATTCCTGAAAATATATGCGTTTCTTTTTAAAGCGAGGTGACCTCAGATCAGTGATCCAAAACAACCGAATAAACCTTTTTTGTTAGACTGTCGAGACAAAGGATTTTATAAAAAAATTGATATGGCGTTACCTACTACACGAGCAGTAAATAAATTTAGATTTTTATATTTTAAAATTTAAAAATTCTTGTAAAAAATAGTCCTCATGTTATTACCAATATTACCTGCGTTTCACTTCAGAAATGATGATTTTTTAGTTTCAAATTTTAAAATCAAAATCCGGCGATCGAAGTGATCAAAAATATGTCTCACTCCGATAGCTCAAAAAATTGGATTACCTAGTGGACTGTATTTAAACAAGTCCTCCGCTTTCATTTGAAGGGTATACGAACGCACGCGAAATCGTACCTTTCTGAAGTGAAATTTAATTGAGACATAAAAATAATATTGGAATATGATGACTATTTAAGAGCGAAATAAATAGAAAAATATTAATGATGCGATCTTATAGGAGAGGAACTTACCGGTGATGTCTTGATCTCTTCCAACTGGTGCACCAGATTCGCCAGAAGTCTTCTATAGCGGTCCAGCACTCCCGAGTTTCAATGTTTGGAGTTTTAGAGGAATTTAATGGTTTTTAGAGTTCATCATTTTTTATAAAAGCGTTGATCGTTCAAAATATTCCGATCGAGAGCGTGTGTGAATGGCGACAGTCTTTTTAGGTTCTGTCTTGTTTTTGCGGCGTGTTTCTTCGCCCTCTATAGGAAAATCGCATCACTTCTGATAAAAAGAATTTAGAATTCTAATTTTATTAAAAAGAATAAAAACGCGATTTAAATTAAAATATGCAGAGGACGGTAGTAATATGAGGATTGAATTAAAATTAGTCAACAAAAGATTTAGAAAATTTATCACCAACTGGGAAGCAGTCAATGAAAGGCTAATTAAAATGAATATAACAATAAAAGGAATGAGACTTACGATTTTTGGAATCTATGCGTATAACGACGATGCAAATGTAGCCGTGAAAGACAATTTTTTTGAAGAAATACACAATGAAATATCAGCAGTAAGTGCATCTAGAGAAATTGTCATATTGGGAGATTTAAATAGTAGAACCGGTAACAGAGTTAATGATCTGACAGTTGGCCAATATGGAGAAAATCTTGTTAATGACAATGGAAACCGGCTAATTACAGTATGTGAGCAATTAAACCTAAAAATCCAAAACGGTTTTTTTCAACATAAGGAAATACACAAATATACCTGGACCAAACCCTCACAAAACCTGAAATCCGTCATTGATTATCTTATCACTAAACAAAAGACAAAACTAAAAATTCAAGATGTCAGAACAAAGCGTGGATCAACATGCGGAAGTGATCACTATTTTCTGGAGTCCAAAATTCTCTTTCCTTATCAAGGCCGAAGCCTGCATCAACAACATCTTGATGATACAGTGATTGAAGAAATTGATCACTGTAAATATAATCTACTAAGCCTAGAACATGACAGCGTAAAAAACTTATACAAAAAGAGACTGAACGAAAAACTTAATACAAGTTCAGGTGAAACCCCAGATGAGGAATACGAATGTATTACATTAAGCATCCACCAAGCTGCAAAAGAAGCACTAGGATTAGTGGAAGAAACTTCTAAAAGAAGAAAACCATACTGGTGGGATGCTGAGATTGAGAGAGAAATAGAGGAAAAAAGGAAATTATATCACACCTACTTATCCCAAAAGACAGATAGAAGCAGACAAGAATACAAAATCGCGCAATCAAAGGTGAGAAGAATGATCAGTGATAAGAAAAATCATTCGTGGACGCAAAAGTGTCAGAAAATAGATTCTTACTTAGGAGGTAGGAGAAGTACCGAAAGCTGGAAAACTATAAGATCGATTAAAAAACAAACATGCAGAGATATCATTTCACCAATACCAGACAAAGAATGGGATGAGCATTTTAAAAAACTTTTAACTGAAGATAGAGCAGAATTCAAGGAAGACGCAAGAGACAATATAATTAGAACGATGGGATCTCCAGTACCCCTCACAATCTCTGAGGTCAAAAACGTGTACACAACCTTAAAAAGCGGTAAATCTGCCGGACCCGGAAATATCCCAGCCGAACTTATTAAATATGGCACTGAAGAACTGTTTTGGAGATTACGGAATCTTTTCCAAAAATATTTAAATGGAACTGTAGTCCCAACTGAGTGGAAAACGTCATATATATCCACAATACACAAAAAAGGAAGGAAAGATATATGTGACAATTATAGAGGTATATCTGTGACTAGTACGCTAAGCAGAATATACGGTAAAATAATAAGAAATAAAGTAGAGAGCGAATATAAAGACATGGAGGCAGAAGAACAAGCTGGTTTCAGGGCGGGTAGATCGACTTCAGATCATCTCTTTTGTATAACCCAAGTTATTGAAAAGAAGATGGCATACGGTCAAGAGCTGCATCTGCTTTACGTGGATTTGCAGAAGGCATATGATAGTATACCACTAAATCTACTTTGGAAAGCGTTGGAAAACACAAACATAAGCGTACAACTAATTAAGGCCATCCAAGAGTTATACCGCAATAGTAAGGCAAAAGTTAAAATAAAAGCAAAACTAACCAAAGGCTTTCAAGTAAATAAAGGTCTTAAACAAGGTTGCTGTATCTCGCCTACGCTCTTCAAGATATACTTGGAACAAGTCCTTAAAGTATGGAAGAGAAAATGCCAAAACATGGGAATTCCGTTGGACGAAACCACCTTGTATACTTTATGTTTCGCCGATGATCAGATAGTAGTGGCTCAGGATTATGACGACCTCGAATATATGACACGAAAACTAATAGAAGAGTACAATAAGTGGGGACTAGAGGTTAATCTCAATAAGACAGAGTATATGTGTATCGGTGGAATGAAACAGGATCTAATCTTAAATACCGGGCAGCGAATTCACTCCTGTGATGAGTATAAATACTTAGGTCTAAAAATTACAGCTGACGGAACACTAGACAAAGCTATAAAAGATCGAAACGTACAAGGAAGAAAAGCAATAACTTTATTAAATGGAATAATTTGGGACCAAAGTATATCAAAACATAACAAAAAGCTTATATATAACACCATTATAAAAAGTATTATTACATACGGCTCAGAAGTATGGCCAATCAAGGATAGAACAGAAAAAATGCTTTCCGCTACGGAGATGGACTATTGGAGAAGAGCAGCAGGGAAATCAAAAAGAGAAAGAGTTACAAATCAAAGAATAAGAGAAATTATGACAGTAGGTGAACGTACTTTAGTGGATGATATAAGAACAAAACAACTGGTGTGGTACGGACATGTACAAAGAATGAATGACGAAAGACTACCTAAACAAATACTACAATGGAAACCAACTGGCCGAAGAAAACGAGGACGGCCAAGGAGAAGCTGGAGAGAAGGAATAGACAGTGAAATAAGAATAAGAGGCCTAGATGATGAATTATGGGCAAACAGAAACGAGTGGAGATTGGGTATCGGAAGACGTAGAACGTTGTGAAACCGATAAATATATATAATTAAAATTAGAAATATTATTATTAAATGCGTTTGGAATTTAAATATTAAACTATGCCAAATTGATAGTTTATAGCTAGTTTGTAAGCCTTAAATTTAACTTAACCTATTGAGTAAAACTACAACCCAATTATACCCAATTATAACCCAAAATATGAGTTTAAAAAATAGAAATAAAATGTTCTGAAAAAATAATAAAAATTAGATTAAAAGAAAAAGAGGTTTTTTGCGAAATCGAAACATTTATTATAAGGATAATATTAAATTAATTAATTATGGGTTATTATATAATTAGTAGCTGTAATTATATTTAGTTATTTTGCATTAATAAGGTATTTGTAGGTTTCATGTTCTGTTTAATATACAGGGTGTTCATTTTAAAACCCCCACCCCAGATTTCTCGAAAATGATTTTTTTTAAAAAAAGCAAAAACACGTCAATTAATTTATTAAGGAGGACACATTCTGGCTATCCTAAAATTTTTGTAGTACACACCCCCTTTGAGGGGTACATTTTACCCCTATATTTTGAATATGAAAAGTGGGCCAATTGACACTTTTTTTTAAGGTTTCTTAAATATCTTTACAAAGGTTCATTTGAAAATCTATCAATTTGTTTTTGACATATTCACTTATTTTTTCAAAGGGGGTGTGTACTACAAAAACTATAGGATAGCCAAAATGTGTCCTCCTTAATAAATTAATTGACATGTTTTTACTTTTTCTCAAAAAAAAATCATTTTCGAGAAATCTTGGTTGGGAAGTTTTAAAATGAACACCCTGTATATTTCTATAGGGTTAATGGAAATAAGGACACCACTTTTGATCACACACCTGTATTTCTTCGTCTTCGTCAGGCTACACACCTTAGCCTTAGAAAGACGAAAATGGATCGTCGAAAAGAAATAAAGTTGTGTGATCAAAATTGGTGTCTTTTTTCCCATTAACCCTATAGAAATGAATAAGGTATAGAATATTAAGAGAATTTTAATAATAATAAAAAGCAAGTTGATTTGATGAAAAATATTTATTTGTATTTTATTATAAAAGTGAAGTCAAATTTTTTTATGGTGGCTGGTAATCTTTGTTTTTTTTGGAAAGGTTGGTTAATGAAATATACACACGTTTGTTCCATGTGAGATGCACACAAAATTTTGTCAAATCTGACATAAACTGATTTTACCTCACCATTATGAAAGGCCGCATGGGTAGCCCGTGTTTTTTTAAAATGTTTCTCCTTTGTTCAATTACTTCCTCCACCTTCAAGTCAGTGCTGACCTGAAAAAGAAAATAAATTTTATATATTTGTAAATTTAATACAGAACCAGTGGCGTATATAAGGGCTTTAAAGTTAAGTTTTTTTAGATATTTTCCACATATTTTATGAATATAAACATAAAATAGCCTAAAATACTGCCTCATGAGGTCTCGCCCCACCCCCCCCCCCCCCGAAACCGTCTCGCTCCCCCCCGATTTTTTTTCTATATACGCCACTGTGCAGAGAATTAAATGTTTGCTTTAAGTTCAAAGGTTTAAACTTAACATTTTCATACTAAAGGCTCTTTGCTTAAAAATCTTTAATAATTAATTCAAAGAATTGAAGCCATGATTCAATTGACATCAAATTTAAAATTATTAAAATCACAAAATACAAATATAAAGCATTCTAAAAAAAATAATAAATAACACTTACTATGTTATTGTGGACGACCAAAGCCAGATTGTTTCCATCTTTAAGCGGAAATCTGAAACAAAAAAATAAGAGTATGAATTTTATATTAAAAACAAATAAAGCCTACGCCTGTGGATACTTGTCGTCAATTAGCACATAAATCAGTTAATTAAAAATCAATCCTATTTACTGTTTGTTTATAAAGCAATCAGTTTCCACAGAACAAAAAGTTTATACAATGAATACGTTTTTTTTCTTGAAGCTATATTTCTACCTTTAAATATTTAACTTTAAAGCGTTATTCCTGATGACTTTTTGTTCATTTCGACTCTTGCAACCAAAACACCATTATGATGCCATAAAAATACCCGCGTATTTAGGTCTGTATTAGCACAAAATCACAAAAACTAAACCTTGTTTGGTCAATGTTCTTCCCAAAACATGGCGTCCCCTTGATTTTTGGGCACAGCGTCTGCAGAGACATTTCCCTATGAGTGTCTGCGACGGTCTGGAATACAATGCTACGTAGGGCGTCGGGTCGGTTCGGTCGAGACCGCGGCTCACACGTAGGGGAGAGCGGGGCTCGTTGGTCATAGAGGCACGTTGAGAAATTAGACATCAGCTGCCAGCGCCACCCACGTGGCAAAGTCGCCTTTGCTCATGCATTAGTCCGCAGTGAGAATCTGTGATGTGTGTATTTCCAAGAAACAGATTTTGACCTATTTTTTTTGGCTCTGTAACGAAATAGCGCGTATCAAAATAGCGCGTATCAAAACAGCGCTTTTCAAAACAGCGCGGTTTCAGAATAGCGCGTGTTCAAAATAGCGCGTATCAAAATAGCGCGTGTTCAAAATAGCGCGTATCAAAATAGCGCGTGATCAGAATAGCGCGTATCAAAATAGCGCGTATTAAAAATAGCGCGTGTAAAAAATAGCACGTATCAGGTCTGCTTAGGTATATTCAGCTAAACAGTTTGAGCAAGGTCAGATAAGTTATACTTACTTAACCTTTAAATAAACCGATGGTTTGCTATACTTAACACAAGTCATATAGTTCGACTAAGGGGTCTCTTTTTAACATATTTTTTTCAAAAAAAAAACTTCTCTGGCTTCTTTTCCGGGATCCTAGAGGGTGTGTAACCAAACCGAACCGAACCGGATGGAACCGAACCGAACCGAACCCAAACATTTTTTCCAGTAACTCCCTGACCTTTTTCCACCAAAAAAAAATGTCACCAAGTCACAGGTCAGAATAGAAACCTACCAAAATAACGATCGGGAAGCTAATTTAGGAAAATAATTTTTTGAAAAAATGTTTCGGTTTGGTTCGGTTCATTTCATTTCGGTGCGGTTTGAATCGGTTCGGTTCAGTTCGGTTTGGTTACAACCTATAGGATCCTGGGAAAAAAGTCAGGAAAGTTTTTTTTTTTAATATGTTAGAAAGAGACCTATTTTGTAACAGAGACGTTTGTAATGGCGATCTATTTTTAGACGCGCTATTTTTAACACACGCTATTTTAAACACGCGCTATTTTGATACGCGCTATTTTGAATACGCGCTTTTTTGAAACGCGGTATTTTGAACACGCGCCATTTTGATACGCGCTGTTTTAATACGCGCTATTTTGATACGCGTTATTTTGAACAGGCGCCATTATGATACGCGCTATTTTGATCACGCGCCGTTGTGATACGCGCTATTTTGATCACGCGCTATTTTGATACGCGCTATTTTGAACACGCGCTCAAATGAGCGCGCTATTTTGATACGCGCTATTTTGATACACGCTATTTTGATACGCGCTATTGCACTACAGTGGCATTTTTTTTTGGACCTCGTAAGTAACTTTTTGTTATTTCGGAAAACATTTTGCAGATTGTTTTATTACACCTGCATGCCCCCATTCGGTTTTTTATAGTTAACTTTACATATTTAGACAGAGTTTAATGAAATTATAACGATGCTAATATTTACGCAAACATGATTGCCGACTCTCTCAATTTTGTTTGTAGGTGTGGGGCTAGTTGAGCCAAAAAGTTCGGGGCACGTTGGGCCACCGGCCCAGCTAACCCCATACATTTTCTAAAAACATTTTTTTTTATTTTAAGGTTAAAATCAGCATGCCTACGTATGATGGACTAAAAATCACGTCATGTAATAATTCTCGCCCTAAACAAATGATCTTGAAGACTGAGACGACTTGCGCCTGTAGTTATTTATCAAAGTTACCTTTGGCAACGCTGAAACGCTTTCGTCTGGAATCGGGCATATTGCGGTCTCTTATTAATATATGCTATATTCTATCTGTTTTTTACCCTCTTGTGGACATTAGGCCCCCTAGATGTGGACTTGTTCACGCGGTATCTTGATTGGTGTTCTCTTGCAAACAAAAAACGATTAGTTTTTCTGTAAAACTAAGTTATTGGCAGAAGTTATAAGCCAAAAATTGTGAAAAAACAGTAAAAAGCCGCCATTTATTTATTTATGACATCACACAGACACTTCAACTCAAATTTGAGGCAAACACCCGGTGACTTAAAATTGTGTGATGTATTATTACCAATCTATATAGGAAAATTTTAAAAATTCGTGATTTTCCGAAAGCTGGCGAAAGAAAGACCAAGAATATCAACCGAAGAAAATGATCAACAGCTATACTAACTGAAACTCCGGTTAAAGAAGAGTTGGAACGTGAAAAAAGTTTAAAAAAAGAAAAATCTGTAACCAAAAATGTCTTCAAGGAAAAGAAGCATAGAAAAACTACTCAGAAAAGGACACTGAAAGATGACAGCGATGGTGAAGAGGAAACATTTTGTCTAGTCTGCATGGAACCATTCTCAAACAGCAAACCAAAAGAAAAATGGGTCAATGTTTAACTTACAAGTTTTGAGCCCATGAAACATGTGCTGATGCAGGGTTTACTTATGTTTTCTAAAACCGTAATTCCGAATCAGACTAGAGCAAGAATTATGTTACTTTTTATTGTTTGTTTTTTAAGAAATTTAAAGTTTAGTATTTTATTATTATCAATAAAAATAATCTAAGAATTTCCTGTTATTTTATGTTGCATATATATACAGTTCCTAATTATTCAACCATGCCCAACTTGCCCCATCGTATGGCCCAACTTACTCCGTGGGTGGGGTTAGTTGGGCCGCTTGCAAGGGTGCTAGAAAAAAGTTTGAATGCATAGTTTTAAAAACCAATATTTGCCTTAAACATATTACAATTGTAAAACTGTAAGTAATATAGCAATGCTTTTATTTACATTTATGTAAAAAGTGGCTCAACTAGCCCCGCTCTCCCCTACAAAATGTCAACCGAAACGTCACGATCTACGCGCGACTACGCCCGAGCCGAGACGGTACAAAGTTATATTGCTCGATAATATCGCTTGTTAATAGTAACCAAATTTGTTGTGAACTTTACGAGGTAATAAATAGAAACCGATTCAGACCGTTATAATAACAAAATCACGCCATAACATTATACAAAAAATGTTTGTTTTAATAAACACAAAGAAATATTTGCCAATATTAAGAGTATATTTATGTTTGGGAAATTTTAAGTATTGTGGCCAATTAAAATGCATTGGGTGACATTTTGTGACACTGTAAATAGAACAGTAACACTGTGCCAATTTGTGACTCTAAAATCAAATTACTGAGTAATTAAACAAGTATCTGGACGCAGAACTGTATTTTCCAGCTAGGTAAAACATTGATATGCCCGGTAACTTTTATACAGTGGAGAAGGGGGGTTCAGAAATAAGAAAATTTTAAGCGTCACAGTGTTTTAATATCAATGTTTTACAAAGATCTTAATTAAAATACAGTTCAACCCAAACGTTGTAGCCAAACAATGAAATTCTACCTACTTCCGAGGCTTCCAGAGTATTTGTGTAATTAAAAAAAAACCCAAAAAAAAAATTGACTAATAAACAAAATAAAATTCTAAAAGATTTCTAAATGAATCAAAATGACATAAATAGAAAGTTCTTTATAGGTAGATGCACATTTCCAACAGGTCACAGTGTACCTACATCCGAGTCAGTAGTGTGAGACTCAGTTATATAAACGATTGTAAACAAAAAATATATACTTCCAAAATTATTCCGTCATAGGGGAGATCTGGACCAAATATCTGCTGTCATCATTCTACGTTGGGTAGAATGAGACAGACAGCAACCCAGTCCGAGATCCACCCCATGAGGTAAAACACTGTAAGGAAACCGCAAAAAAAATATAACCTCATCTCTCTTTTGTCTCTGCAAAGTTGGTTCATTGGATTGTACAAATAACACAAAAATTTAGTTCATCTTGTTCATTTTAATGGCAAAGTTGGATAAAATACCAAAAACATAAAAATAAATAAATAAATGAAATGGATGTAAAGAAGTTAGGGGCAGAATAACACTCAATAGCAATTTGACAGTAGAACTTAAGTTAATTAAGCCGCCAAATTGTGGTCATGACGTCATACCTTTATCTTGCGTTCACAAGAAGTGTTAAAATTATATTGAAAAGTTATATGGAAAGATATGTCTAAATTATACTGAAAATTTATATGAAAAGATTGTCTAAATTATATTGAAAATTCATATGAAATGATTATATCTAAAGGCTTGCTCCTACCTTGGTCCTGCAATTATTTAATTGTTACTTTGGTGTTTTATTAAACCTGGAAGTGGTGTTTTCTGACATTCCTCTTGTTACTCCGGTCCTGGTCTGCCCGCGCCTCCCCTAGTGCCTGCTTAGCACATCACGCTAGGGCAGCACATGGTCTTGAGTGATGATGGATACTTGCCCCGAGCATAAAAACCCTGTGGAAAATAAAATGTTTCAGTTTCCTGGAATTCGTCTATTTTGCACGAAGTTCCCCTACACCGAGTAACTTAAATCGAGAACCCCATGTCGACTCAATAAAATAAAGTAGATTTAAACAGATGAACTAAAATAATCCTAACGTACCTTTCCCAGGGTTACAATGCTACACCCGGCTTCACACCAGCGTCCAGCACAACTGTCCCAGTGATGGATTCGGTTCGAATTGTTCGAAAAACAATATATAGTTTTTATCCAAAACGTGGTTTTAAAAAATAAAAAAAACTCCAAAAATTCCCCACGTCTTTTGTCGAAAAAGTACATTTCACACGAAAAATAATTACAATTTGGGAGGCAAATATTATCTTGAAGAGTCCTCAAATAATAAAAAAAATAAATAAATAAAATCGAACTTACCACTGCTCTTTCCGTAGAAACGGCGTAGGCCGCCTTAAATCCCTCTCAGAGGGTGTGAGCGTCACTTTAGATTCGATATATGAACACGACGGCTCACAGTTATACCGTCTTTGGTATAATTTGCAACTACTGCAGTGCCATTAAGTGCCAATAACCACAAAACAATGGCGACGCCAATAGACGGCCACCAGCCCAGCCAAAATTCTTTAGGAAAGAGACAAGACACTTTGTCGAGAACACAAAAAAAATTAAGTTGAACCAAATTTTCCCGGTTAAATTCAAATAAGAATGCAAATGCATTTATAAAAAAACGCTCTCGCCGAAAAATCACTAACTCCGGTTTGCGAGACTGGAGAAAAAACCGCGGTTTTCAAACTAACCAATGATGAAATACACTAATACTTCCGTACCCTGCGCATGAGGTGTTGTCGGATCTATTTCCACGGTTGAAATTTTTATAACAAGGACATCGAAACACCCTCCATACATAGACCGAATATTTGCTTACCGGACATCCGCCGACATAGCAAGTAGGAGGAAAATAACCAGCACGACTATAAGAAACTCAGCATTTAAACCATCAACTGTAAAATCAGTTACTGCAGATTCAAGCATGCATCAAACCCAGGAATATTCGAACACTCAACCAATTCCCATATGAGTAAAGCTATACTAAGTGTAGAATTTAGTTGTATTTTAGTTACAGTTTTAGTCAAAAGTGTCCTTTGCTCTTTATATATGTTTTCTCTAAAATTCATATGGTTTGACGCCATTTTTGTAAAACATTTCTACATTAATAAAGTTGTTTCTGAACTTGAACCTAAAAATACACATTGAACTACTGCCTAAACTCGGCACAAGAGTGTTCAGATGTTAAGTTTGCTCACCACTAGCTAGCCCTACACAACCTTCCAATCCGACTGAGTTAGCTATTAACTTTATTTAACTATGATTATATATAAATTTATATAATATAAAAATACGATTTTGTTTATTCTTTTAGTCCTGGTTTTTATCCCTCGTTTATTTCCCATTTACAAAAGTGCATAGCTCGTATTTATTTTATCTTCTCCTTATCAAATTAATAAAGATATCAAAGGGGCGGAGCCTCGGTTGTTCCTGGTCGAACCGTGGACCCAAATATATTTTCGTGCTATCAAAACTAGCTAATCCGTGAAGGATATGCGGTTCGGAAGAGAAATAATTGTTCCAATATCCTCGAAAATAAACATAAGCGAATGAAATGTTCACCTAAATGTTTTCTTCCTGTTACTGAAACCATTTGTGATGCGGCAACGCCGCCATGCCCCAACAGAACAGCTGTTTATTTTCATGAGCGTCAAAGAAAATTACGAAAATTTACAGATAAACAAAACAATCGAAAGTTTTTATGTGATTTTTCCCGAAACCTGTGATCTCAAGTTCCAATTACGATGCCCAAATAATACGATGTGCGCAGTGTCCACAGTAATTCGATGGAATGCCTCCTTTATCAGGTAACTTTCTGGACACTATAAAACCTCCAAACCTAGCTCTATAAAATACCCTTAATTTGTGTACAGAAAGACGAGTCGAAGAGCCTTGATTATTTACCTAAATAAACAAATATGTAACGTTGCCTTAAACGTAAAAATGTCACGTTACATAATCCCCCCCCAACTTCAAGACGATTAACCTAAAAAGGTTAATCGGAGAGGTCCGCTGTCGACTTAAGGTCTTTGGCATGCCAGCTCCCTGGTAGTACTTTACCCGATGGTTCCTGAAGCTCAAATATCCATGGAGAAATTTTATTCCTAATCACATAAGGACCAACGAATTTCGGTGCTAACTTCTTCGAGAAAAACTGACAACACATAATTCTTCTTCCAAACACGCTGACCCACAACAAAGTTGGGTACCCTTGTACGCAAATTATACTGAACTACGTTTTTCTCTCCCGCCACCTTTAACCTTCTCTTAACATCCGCATAGAGCTTCCGGAAACCTTCGTTCTTACTTTCAGCTGCAGTTTGTACACCATTCTCTTCAGATAATAAAACTGGGTTGGAGTAATCTTTTCCTGACAGACACATATTCCTACCAAAATTAACAAAGAAAGGAGACATCCTGGTTGTCTCATGGGTTGCAGTACGAATCGCGCAGGCAAGTTTATGTACTTGTTCGTCCCACTTCCTGTAACGTACGATTCGTCCTTTCTGTTGGATTTGCTCTGGGGTGATAGTACGGATTATACTGAATTTTAACCTGATAACTCTCAGCAAAACGTTTAAACTCGTTACTTTTGTACTGAGGGCCATTATCACAAAGTATCAAACGGGGTACTCCGAAGACCATAAATACTTGCTCCTCAAGATGCTTGACAACAGCTTGAGTAGGAGCTGTTCGCATTGGAAAAACTAAGGAAAACTTAGTCAAATAGTCCGTAACGACGAGAATCCAGCAATTACCCTTTGTCGAACGAGGTAGGGGTCCACATAAATCTGTTGAAATAATTTCCCAAGGACGAGTTGGTTTTGGGTGAGATATCATCTGATCAGATACACCTTGTGTATCACCTTTATGACCTGCACAGACAAAGCATTTCTTTACAAAAGTTGCCACGTCCTGGCGCATTTTTGGCCAATAATATTTTTCTGTCAGTCTGTGGAAGGTTTTATACACACCCATATGTCCTGCGGTAGGAGGATCGTGAGCTTCTCCAATAATTCTACGCCTATGATCGTTGGGGAGTACCTCTTTCCAATATTCGTTAGATGGTGAAAGTTGAGGGTATTCTTGTTTGACATATTTATACGGTATTCTTGTTTGACATATTTATACAACTTATTATCAGTGTATCTCCAATTCATAAATTTTAGCGGTGATTCTACGACCCTCTTTACCATCTTTTAGTACCATCGATCTTTAATTGCCGTTGAAACGTCTCTGGGCTGCGAAATTGTATCAATCATGGGTACTGCACGAGACAACATGTTCGGGACAACTAAATCTTTCCCTTTTCGATGTATTACTTCAAAGTCATATTGCTGCAGTTTTACAGACCAACGAGCAAGTCTTCCACTAGGCTCTTTCAAGCTATGAAGCCATTTTAAACTAAAATAATCTGTTATGACCTTAAATGAGATCCCCTCAATATATGCCCGGAGCTTCTCTATCGCCCAAACCAATGCCAAACATTCTCGCTCGGTGGTCGTGTAATTACGTTCTTGCTTAGTCAAAGATCGACTCAAGTAGCATATGACTTTGTCTCCTTCAGGATAAGGCTGCGTTAAACATGCTCCTATTCCATATCCTAATGCGTCTGTTTGAATGACAAATTCTTTGGTATAATCTGGACATGTAAGAATCGGTGCAGTCACTAAAAGCTCCTTAATCTTAATAAATGCTTTTTCGCAGTCTGGAGTCCAATCGAACTTTTGATTCTTCTTAGTTAGAGCTGTAATTGGAGCTATTATCGCTGAAAAATTCTCTATGAAACGTCTATACCAGGAAATTGTACCTACAACTCTACGGACTTCTCTGACAGTTCTTGGCCTCTGGAGCTCTAAAATGGCTCTAATTTTATTAGGGTCAACTCGAATGCCTCGACAGTCCACTACGAATCCTAAATAAGTCATTTCTGGCCTACACAGTTGGCATTTTTCCCAACTTACCGTTATCTTTGCATTCTGCAATCTTCTTAGGACTTCCTCGAGAATTCTAAGATGTTCAGAAAAGCTCTGTGTGACAATGACGAGGTCATCGAGATATACGTACACGTAGGGGTCTAAATCGTTTCCTATGATGTTATCTATGAGTCTCTGCCAAGTTGCAGGTGCATTATGAAGACCAAAAGGTAAACGCTTAAATTGGAAGAGACCTCGTCGACAGATGAATGCTGTTAATGGCTTTGATGATTCTTCCATTGGTACTTGCCAGTAAGCACTCTTAATATCTAAAGTTGACATGTACTTAGCATCTTTCAATTTGTCAAGAGTCTCGGATACGAGTGGTAAAGGATACTATGAACTACTACTCCGTTCTATTACATCTAGTTTCAGCATTTCGTCGATTTCGTCATCAATAAGTTTTTGAATGATCGGTGAGACCTTATATGAACGTTGTCTTATCGGTGCTGCATCTGTTGTATTCTTGCGTGCTACCCTGTCTGTACATCCTAGTGAGTCACCCATAATAGTCTTATATTTATCGACCAATTCCTCTAGTCGTTCTAATTCATAAGGCGTAAGAGTAGTTTGTTGGTCTGATGTTTCTAAAGAACAAATCACATCTTTATTATCGGCAAAGTGCCACTCATTAGTACTTAAGTTCGGTACTATACCCATCGAAATCCAAAAATCTAATCCCAAAATCAAAGTGTGCGGCAACTCAGGAACGACGACGACCTCTATTAACCTAAATTTATCTTGAACTCGCATAGGAAGCTGCACTGTCCCAATACTACTCGTGCTTTGACCATTTGTCACAATACAACTCGTCTTCTTCGTGGTGTCAAGTGAAAAACCAAACTTCTCGATGATTGAACAACCATGATTCCCTAAAAAGGTACGTGAAGCCCCGGAATCCAACAAACCTAGTAACTTATTTCCAAGCACATCCACTTCTAAATAAGGCCTCTCATCTTTACGAGCATGACTTATCACATAATCTAAGACGTACGTTAGCCTATCGGTCGATGCTTGTTCAGGCTGACTCGAAGGTCAACCGCCTACGAGCGCCTGAGTCCGTTTCCCTGACGATTACAATTACGACATTCTCTGACTGTTACCCCTGCCTGACCACACGAATAACACTGCTTACCTCTAGGTAATGCGCACCCTATCGCCATGTGCCCTGTTTGGTTGCATCTATAACAAACAACGTCCCTATTCGCCCTACCAGATCCAAAACCTTGTGGTGGTTGTCCATCTCTGTCATTTACACTAGACTGACCACTAGTTGGTTGTTGTCTCTCTCTATCAGCTCTAGCAGAGGAACTGCTTGTTGGCTGTCGCCTATCTCTGTCGAATCTGTCAACAGGATGATTTAAATTCTGTTGGCTCGATGTCCCGGTACTTGATATCTGAATTGTATCGATCCCTGTTGGAAAATCGTCATTGTCGCTCTCTACGTCAACGTATGCCAAGTCAGGTTCAATAGATTGGTTTTTCCTAGGGATAAAGTTCTTTTCCTCTAAACCATATCTCTGGTCTATTCTACGACACAAATCTTTTAGATGTGATAGGCTATTGACCTCACTAGCAATCAACCCATTCTTATAGATGTCTGCTATATTTCTGAAGACGATAGCTAATTTTGCCTCTTCAGAAACAGGACAGCCAAGTCTTTGGAAGTATGTGTTCATGACAGCAATATAGGTCCCTATAGACTCTCCAGGGCCTTGTTTACGTTTTTGGATTTCCTTCAACAGCTTCTCGCCATATGAAGAAGGAAGATATTCTGCCATGAACCTCTGTTCCAGCTGTTCCCATGTATGGACTTCTCTTCTTTATAAAAAGTATAGGCTGACTTTTCAAAAAGATCAATGACTGATTTCAGTAACACATTTTTGCTAACTCCTCTAGCCTGACTCAACTCGTCCACTCTCTCAAAAAATGCGGTGACGGAGATTGTACCCCTCTCACCTGTAAACTTTAAGTTCCATTTATGCGGAGGTACAGGTGCAACGTGATATGAGGTACCAGGATCACTTGACATTGGTACTGGCGACGAACATGAAAAAGGTCGTGACTGAGCAATTGGTGCTATGCTACTTTGGAGGGCAGCTAAACTCAAAGGAACGGTAGACGGTTGTTAATACTGAAAAGCTGTTGTACCGTAATTCTCAATCGGCATAGGGAGTGGTGCTTGTACTGGGGTTTGAGTCGGGTTTGTAAGCACTTGCATTTGCAATGGAAAAATGACCGACGGTTGGTTTGTGGGCTGTTGAGCTGTTCTCTGCGTGCTCGAGAGCTGTGGTTGCGGGAAATGAGACTGGTTAGGTGTGTTGCCAGCATTTGTCGAGTGGTCTGAGCTTCGACTCGTTGATTGGGTTTCAGATGCTTCATCATCATCTGAGGTAACGCCAACTCTTAGTAAATCGGTTGCTTGGCTCTGCAATCTCCCAATCAAACTCAAGGTTTCCGCAAACAGTATGCCTTTGGTTTGACTTTCTTCAAAGTTAGACGGATTCATGTTATTTATCCTGGCTAACACATGTTCCAAACTTACAGCGATATTTCTAAACTCTCCCCCTTTACTCGTACCAGAGAACTTCTCTACCAGCGGTACCAGACTATCTAGCTTCTTCATGCAGCTAAAAGCATCTTGGCCAAATTTAAAGGGATACGGAGGGTATCTCATACTTGCATCAGTCTTTTCTCTTTGTTTGATCAGCATAAGCTGTTGTTTCATCTCTTCCACCGATCCAATAGCTATGGCTCTCCATGTTAACTCATAGATTAACTCGTCCTTGACTAAGTACCTTATGTCAGATAACCGACTCACAGAAACAGCCATGGTGCCTTTTATATATATTAAAACTTTAAACTTTAAAACTCTTAATAATACCTCCCAATTATAAAATTAAACCACGCAATAACAAACACAAAGTTCACTTTAAAGTCACTAGTGAAAATCACTATAAATTTTCTCACAAATGTAGAAAATATTAAACTTAAATACGGGCAGAAGCGAACAAAACCGAAAAACACCGGAGCAGTAAGAAAATAAAATTGATTTGTATTTAAAAATGCAATCATAGTTTATATTAATTATTTGTACAACCAACCATGACGTCCAACCTTGCAGAGAGAAATTAAATCCTAAATTAGAATTAACAAGTAGCCATAACAAACGTTAAAAAATAATAAAAGAGAGACAAGAGTTTTGGCAGTGTTTAGGTCTTATGTTCCACTCCTGCGTGAGTAAAACCAAAAAAAATAATTGCACTTATCCTAGCTGAACTGGATTAAAATCAAAGTTAAGTGATGTTTGTTTACCTCAGCAACCGAATAAGTAAATTTATTCCTAAATGGAACGTACAACAGACTACCTATAACAAAGAATCCCAAAGCTGTTGTACACAGTTAACGCTAGGGTATACTCCTGCTATTGCAGAACGGCTCCACAAATAAACTCCTCAAAAAACCCAAATCGCCGTATACAATGATTTTTCTCAAAAGAATAAATCAAAACCCACTTTAACCTGCTTACCTATCCTGAAGTTACACGAGCCATGCATTGCTTAAGGCAACATCATCCCCTAATATATAAGTGAACGCAATAAACATCGGAACAGGTGTTCATGTTATAGAAATCGTAAAATATGCTCAATTAAAAAAAAATCCGCTCGCTAAAATTGCGTTGAATTGGACTAGTAAGGATGTTGTATGTAATTAAAAAAAATTACCGATGGTATTAAAAAAAAAATTATACAAATAACGTTTTGGTGGGACTGCAACTCTCTAATAATCGTTAAAAGGAAATTCGCAAAATTTTAACTAAATTGATGCAAACCATGGTCAAGAAGACCCTAGGATCGTACCGGAAGGTGTCCAAAAAAAATTAAAAAGAAAAATTTTTGGTGTCGACCACAGTAGCCCAATAATAAAAAATTAATTAGTGGCTCACTAAAATTTTCAAAATATTACTCTACCCTAGGTGGTTTGGAGTAGGGAGAAAAAAAAATTAAAACAAATGATGATAGGTTGTTAAAACGCGAGGGTTCGAAATGAAATTATATTTTAATTCAGAAAAAAAATATTTAAATAAACTGGTAAAACCATTGTAGGGCAAGGTACTACTATGCACCAAAAAAAAAATGTTTGCAACAAGAAAATCAAGTTTCCCCTTTTTTAAAAAATATTTTTTAAAAAAAATCCAAAAAAAATATTTAAAAAAAATTAGAAAATGATTAAGCAGGGCTGCAGCTCCTATTAGCGAACCCTAATAAAAAAAATTAATAAAATCAACACCAGAAAAATCTTATTCGAGTTGTCATGCAACAGTTTTTGTTCTTTTCCTTAAAAAAAAACAGTTGTCAATTCCCTTTCCTCTCCCAAAACTGTGGCAATGTGAAAAGTAAATGAGCTAGAAAAATTAATTTACGATACGAAAGAAAAAACAAAAAGTATTGAAAATTAAATTTACTTAAGAATCATAAAGTACAAAAAATCGTCATTGCAAAAAAACCAATCAGTTTAGGAAAAGTAAAAAAAATAGCTTTGTTCCAAAAAAACAAACGATGTTAGTATATTTGTTTAAGATTATTACTTTAGGAAATAAGTAACGTTAGCACTCATTTACTGTATCACTATAATAATGTGAACCTAAGTTTCGAACTTTGCACTCAACCCCGTAAAGAATTATCTTGTGTGCACTTTCAAAAAACAAATATGAAAACAATTTCAAGGTTTACCTATAAGGCCGTTGTAAAACTAAATCTGCCTACTCGAGTTTATATATACCCAACATCCAATAAAAAATTTTTTTACTGCTTAATGCATTCTCAGATCCTTATTCCCGGTGTTCACGAGATATAAAATTAAGTTGGGCCCTGCCCACAACTATTAGTCAAAGCAAAATTACCAAATGTTCAAGGGCTAATGAGACCCTATCACCTACAAATGACATTTTGAAATGAAACAGTTGGGAATAACCCTGCGTAAAAACCAGACAACAAAAATCAAGAAGCCAAAACTATTATATTAATTTTTAAAAGAGCATAATAACCTCCCGGCCCCAAATAAACTTTTGTTATATCAACAAAACTCGGCCTAAAACCAAAAAACCTTTTTATTAGACATTTCCCCTATTTCCTAAGTATAATGCCAATAAACCCAAAAACTTGTGATTTCCATTCCAATCCCATCTGTACCCTATATATCCTTTAAACGGTCAAACGCCCACAGGCGAAACAATATCTTATTTCAAAGGAAAGTTGAAGATATTTTGAAACACCCTGTAAAAATAGGATACTATTATGGAAAATTGTTCCGAGCAGTGTTCTTACTAATTTTTAACTTAAATATATCTAGTTCCCTCATGTGCATGTTACTATTTTAATTCCTATCATAACTAAACAGATCACAAAATTTGTCTTTCTCCGCGAATCTGCAAGGTCCTGGAAAATGTGAAATTCAGCCTGTAGGCCCAATTTTGGATGTATTGTAATTTATCGAAAACCGAAGTTGCGAAATCCTAAAAAGATTAGTAGGAAGCCCTCGTTCAACGGTTTCTACACTCCGAACCAAACATTTCTTCCATTTCCACCCAGCTCGCGGGAGAAAAAACCCTAATTATTGCAATATGAAAGGTAGGTAGTTCTTTTATACCGTCTACAACTATCAAATTCAAAAAAAAAATAGATGCCCTCATCAATGTTTAGTCGCATCAAGGAAAACCTATTGTTTTAAAATTTATTCTTAGAATGAAATCTTTTTTTAAAAATCAATGATCTTAAATTTATTGTTTAACCTGAACACTTTCCCATTTATTCTACAACAGTGTATTGTAATTTCAAAATTTGCTTTATTATTTGAGGTCATAAGTATGAAAATATTTTAAAATTAAAAAAACATGAAATAAAAAAAATTATTTCCCAATTGTCCACAACTTCGAAATCTTCATCCCTAAATAGGTACTTTCTTAGTCTAACACCATCCATCGTTATCCAACATAACGCTTTAAGAAGCAACAAAACGAAGATGAAGTGAAAAAGCTAAGCAAGCAAGTTGGAAGTTGCTTTACAATGGGCGCAGATGACAGGTCCCTTTAAGTACACGTCACAGTGCTGAAATGCAGACTATCAAAAAAAACTGAAGACTAGCATATCTGCCGTCAAACAACATTTGGCATGAAATAAAAATAATTCCATATCATACCAGTATCCTCAAAAACAAAACATCTTTTATTATTAGACCCAAACACCTAACCAATAAATCTTGTTATTTAAAACTATGATTTGGAAGTAAAAGATTTATTTATTCCTACCTGATCAACTAAGACAAAAAAAAGTTCCCCTTTTGTAACTCAAGAAGTTCCCGTTTGGTCCCCTAAAAAAAATATAACTTGTCTGGTCACCCTTTAAAACTACGACCACTATACAAAACAAGAATTCGAGAAGTTATGTTTACAGAAAAAAAAAATAATCTTTTTAAGAAAAATTAAATTATTAAAAAAAAAGTAAAATTTCGAAATATTTTACCAATTACCACCGCCTAGCATTTATATCTAGTTGAAAGTCTCTCTTAAATTCACTGACCAATTTTACGTCCTCAAAATGACATTACTTAAAAAAATTACTGAACTTTACAAATGAACTAAAAAAAATCAAAAAAAATTCTATATCTGTCTCAGTTAAACATTTCTTTTGTGGTATTATATCTAGTTGGGCTTCAAATTCATTTTCTCTGTATTCAGTCTGGAGCAGGCCAAACTTCTCAAGGCGCAAACATAAATGTTTGCCCTCCATTGGCCATGACCAAGCTATGACCTGAACGCAGAAAAAATACAGAAAAATTAATTGTGAACCAGAAAAACTTTAATTGATAGAAATACACGTGGGTCATTTTTAAAAAATGCCCTCCAAAGCCCAACGCTGTATTTTCTACCAAAAAACTTTGACCAGTCACGACACCACAACTAGACTCGATAACCCGAGACCTAAAAAAACTGTCCTACAAAAAAATACCCTAAAAAAAATGTTAACTGGACCTCTGGCGTTGATCTTCAGCCAATGTGCTGCTCTAGGAATTTTAGCCTTGTGTTTCCTAAAGTTCCGAGCCGACACTATGTAGTAGTAGTACCCTCCTCTGACCAGATGTAACTGAGTGACGTAAGATCTTAATTGTCATCAACAGTTACCACCAAAAAAAACAAGAAAAGAAAATGACAAAGCAAAATAAACTCATTTTCCTTTTCTTTCATTTTCATTAATTTATACTTTCAACTAAATAAAATTAGCAGCTGTTAGGCTATATTTACTTTAAAGCAACTCAGCCAAGAAAAACTTGTGTGAAACCCTGTAAAAGTATTCCAATTTCCAAGTGGTGATTTCCCACAAAAACAATTAAAATCACCAAAAAAAAACACTTGTTGACCTAAATAAATTGACTGCACTAAAAAATAATCGGTGAAACAATTTCTTATCACAAGCAGGAAATAATAACCTATTAGTAGTAGCAATCTGCAAATAAAATTGTTAGAAAAAACACACTACTTCTGTCATATATTTTAAACATAATAAACATGTCTGGAGGTCAATCCACCTATAAATCAACAAAAAAAATTAAAGTAAATTTACATTACTTTTATTTTCCTTAAAAAAAATTTAAAAAAATTAAAACATGTTTTTCCTACAAAAAACTTTAAAGAATTAAGAACATGATTTGTTGAATGAATTGAACGCAGTTGAATAAAACTCCCATGTTTTTTTATCCACCTATTCTTCCTTAATAAATAAAAATGAATCTTTTATTTTCCAAGAAAAAGCTTGTGAAGATAAGTTAATAAAAAAACTATGAGAACTACTAAAATAACAAAACGAATTCCAAATCAACGCTCAAATATTACTAAAAAATATTTAAGAAGTGTTATTTCCAAAAACCAATGATCTTGTTTTTTATTAAAAAAATGATTGGGTGTCAAAAAACACCGACAGCCACTGAAAGCCTTTAACCTGGCTATGGCTGTAGCACAAATTTTTTTTTTTTTTAATTTTCAAAAAATTAAAAAAAAAGTTTTTTCTTTTTTTTCCAAATTAAAAAAAACAAAAAAAATTAAATCAGATGTTAAAAAACTAGCGAAAAACTCACGTAGGGCGCCAATTGTAGCCAAACAATGAAATTCTACCTACTTCCGAGGCTTCCAGAGTATTTGTGTAATTAAAAAAAAACCCAAAAAAAAAT
Source organism: Aspidapion aeneum (assembly GCA_963576565.1). Taxonomy (NCBI): domain Eukaryota; kingdom Metazoa; phylum Arthropoda; class Insecta; order Coleoptera; family Brentidae; genus Aspidapion; species Aspidapion aeneum. The sequence goes on along the minus strand of OY755044.1, from coordinate 55,137,645 downwards.
TGACTAATAAACAAAATAAAATTCTAAAAGATTCCTAAATGAATCAAAATGACACAAATAGAAAGTTCTTTATAGGTAGATGCACATTTCCAACAGGTCACAGTGTACCTACATCTGAGTCAGTAGTGTGAGACTCAGTTATATAAACGATTGTAAAAAAAAAATATATACTTCCAAAATTATTCCGTCATAGGGGAGATCTGGACCAAATATCTGCTGTCATCATTCTACGTTGGGTAGAATGAGACAGACCGCAACCCAGTCCGAGATCCACCCCATGAGGTAAAACAGTGTAAGGAAACCGCAAAAAAATATAACCTCATCTCTCTTTTGTCTTTGCAAAGTTGGTTCATTGGATTGTACAAATAACACAAAAATTTAGTTCATCTTGTTCATTTTAATGGCAAAGTTGGATAAAATACCAAAAACATAAAAATAAATAAATAAATGAAATGGATGTAAACAAGTTAGGGGCAGAATAACACTCAATAGCAATTTGACAGTAGAACTTAAGTTAATTAAGCCGCAAAATTGTGGTCATGACGTCATACCTTTATCTTGCGTTCACAAGAAGTGTTAAAATTATATTGAAAAGTTATATGGAAAGATAATGTCTAAATTATACTGAAAATTTATATGAAAAGATTGTCTAAATTATATTGAAAATTCATATGAAATGATTATATCTAAAGGCTTGCTCCTACCTTGGTCCTGCAATTATTTAATTGTTACTTTGGTGTTTTATTAAACCTGGAAGTGGTGTTTTCTGACAATCCTCTTGTTACTCCGGTCCTGGTCTGCCCGCGCCTCCCCTAGTGCCTGCTTAGCACATCACGCTAGGGCAGCACATGGTCTTGAGTGTTGATGGATACTTGCCCCGAGCATAAAAACCCTGTGGAAAATGAAATGTTTCAGTTTCCTCGAATTCGTCTATTTTGCACGAAGTTCCCCTACACCGAGTAACTTAAATCGAAAACCCCATGTCGACTCAATAAAATAAAGTAGATTTAAACAGATGAACTAAAATAATCCTAACGTACCTTTCCCAGGGTTACAATGCTACACCCGGTTTCACACCAGCGTCCAGCACAACTGTCTCAGTGATGGATTGGACAGGGCTGTAGACAAAGGAGAAAAACAATATATAGTTTTTATCCAAAACGTGGTTTTAAAAAATATAAAAAAACTCCAAAAATTCCCCACGTCTTTTGTCGAAAAAGTACATTTCACACGAAAAATAATTACAATTTGGGAGGCAAATATTTTCTTGAAGAGTCCTCAAATAATAAAAAAATAAAAAAAAAATAAAATCAAACTTACCACTGCTCTTTCCGTAGAAATAGGGGAGGCCGCCTTAAATCCCTCTCAGAGGGTGTGAGCGTCACTTTAGATTCGCCTAAACACGACGGCTCACAGTTATACCGTCTTTGGTATAATTTGCAACTACTGCAGTGCCATTAAGTGCCAATAACCACAAAACAATGGCGACACCAATAGACGGCCACCAGCCCATCCAAAATTCTTTAGGAAAGAGACAAGACACTTTTTCGAGAACACAAAAAAAATTAAGTTGCCGGAAACCGTTCGTAGATCTGGTGGGTACAGTACACAGTACCAACCAAATTTTCCCGGTTAAATTCAAATAAAAACTCACTACTGGAGATTCGAGCATGCATCAAACCCAGGAATATTCAAACACTCAACCAATTCCCATATGAGTAAAGCTATACTAAGTGTAGAATTTAGTTGTATTTTAGTTACTGTTTTAGTCAAAAGTTTCCTTTGCTCTTTATATATGTTTTCTCTAAGATTCATATGGTCTGACGCCATTTTTGTAAAACATTTCTACATTAATAAAGTTGTTTCTGAACTTGAACCTAAAAATACACATTGAACTACTGCTTAAACTCGGCACAAGAGTGTTCAGATATTAAGTTTGCTCACCAGTAGCTAGCCCTACACAACCTTCCAATCCGACTAAGTTAGCTATTAACTTTATTTAACTATGAATATATATAAATTTATATAATAAAAAAATACGATTTTGTTTATTCTTTTAGTCCTGGTTTTTATCACTCGTTTATCTCCCATTTATTTTATCTTCTCCTTATCAAATTAATAAAGATATCAAAGGGGCGGAGCCTCGGTTGTTCCTGGTCGAACCGTGGACCCAAATATATTTTCGTGCTATCAAAACTAGCTAATCCGTGAAGGATATGAGGTTCGGAAGAGAAATGATTGTCCCAATATCCTCGAAAATAAACATAAGCGAATGAAATGTTCACCTAAATGTTTTCATCCTGTTACTGAAACCATTTGTGATGCGGCCGCCATGCCCCAGCAGAACAGCTGTTTATTTTCATGAACGTCAAAGAAGATTACGAAATTTTAGAGATAAACAAAACAATCGAAAGTTTTTATGTGATTTGTCCCGAAACCCGTGATCTCAAGTTCCAATTACGATGTCAAATAATACGATGTGCGCAGTGTCCACAGTAATTCGATGGAATGCCTCCTTTATCAGGTAACTTTCTGGACACTATATAACCTCCAAACCTAGCTCTATAAAATGCCCTTAATTTGTGTACAGAAAGACGAGTCGAAGAGCCTTGATTATTTACCTAAATAAACAAATATGTAACGTTGCCTTAAACGTAAAAATGACACGTTACAGTATTAATAACAAAGATGTTCTGTTACCTTAAAAGAAAGAGTGTTTTGGTTATGGTTAATATAAGGCAATTAGTATTTAAAAAAACATCAAATTATTAAAGAAACAAATGAAATATTATTTATAACTAAACACTTTAAAAAAGGTTTGTTACCAATAATTAATGATATTTGCTTTTAATATTTTTTAATGCGCACCACAAAAATCAGGTTCACCAAATATTTGTTAATAGTAAAATCGGTTTTTTTTCAGTGTAAGGTCTCATAAAGAGTGCTGCTCTTCTTATCAGTTACCTACCTTAGCGTATACACCATATTACCCTGATATATCCCTCTTTTAAAGTTGGTCTCGCTTTTGAAAATGTGATTTCTGAACGCGAGCCCTACCTTATGTGCATGTCAGTCATGTCATCTTTTTTTTTTTTTACGGGTATGCGCACTCGCAAGGAGATCCCTATCACGCTCGAGAAGCGGCAAGTGCGCGGAAATGTTGGTGTGTGTTGGTTTTGAAACGGTTCAGGTTGTAACCTGCAGGGAAAACTGTCGCAGGGAGTTTATTCCACAGCGATGCTGTTCTCCAGAGATATGAATTCTGATATAATGAGGTTCTTGGTGCCTCTATTTTGACAATAAATTGATGGTTACCGTCTGTTTGACGTGTTCGCCTAGTAGGTGCTACGCCCAGGGGGATCATACGTGCCAACTCTTCAGAGCATTTTCCGTGATAATACCTGTAGAAGAGAGATAGATCGCCCACAGTTCTTCGATGTTCGAGACTATCCAAGCTACAAGGGTGTGCGGGGTTATTGATCAGCTTGATAGCTCGTTTTTGCAGGGTGTTCAAAGGCATTAAGGTATGTTTGGGTGCCGCACTCCATATATGTGAGCAGTACTCCATAGTTGGTCAAATCTGGGCTTTGTAGAGTGTCAGCAGTTGGCTTGGTGTATACAGATGTCTTGTACGAAATAGCACCCCTTTTAGCTATATCTGCCACGTGACTGTGCCAAGACATGTTGGTCTCTGCAGTGACTCCTAAGATGTTCAACTGGCTCTGCAATGCGACAGCACTTCCAGATAGCATGATGTTTGGCTCACCAGTGCTGGTCTTTTTTGAAAGCAGGGCTGCTTGGGTTTTCTGCGCGTTGAACTGTACAAGGTTTTTGTTGCCCCATTCCTCTATTATCTCCAAGTCGTTATTTATCTGTGATATTTCAGTTAGTCTAAGGTAATGGAATTCACGTGCGGAGAGACATGTGGGTGGTATGACTGAGGAGACTACATTGCCATCATCTGCAAAGCAATAAAGTGGATTTACTGTTTTATATATGAGGTCATTTATGTAAATCAGAAAAAGTGTTGGCGAAAGGATTGCTCCCTGTGGCACACCAGCATTTATTTGGTAAGAGTTGGAGTTCCGGCCATCCAGTGCAACATAAATGGATCTATCCTTAAGGTAACTTTCAAACCAAGTGCAAAGTCTCGGCGACAATCCCGTTGCTGTGAGCTTGTTGAGCAGATTTTCATGCCAGACTTTATCGAATGCTTTAGATATATCTAAGGCAATTGTTCTTGTTTCACCTCGCAACTCAATCGCTTTTTGCCATAAGTGAGTGACGTATGTAAGTAAATCGCCAGTTGACCTATATTTTCGAAATCCGTATTGCTTGTCGTTGATAATTTTGTACTTTTCCAAGTACTTGGTTAGATGATTGTTCACAACTCTTTCCATTACTTTTGATATCACCGGAAGTAGAGCAATTGGTCTATAGTTTAACGGATCTGTCTTTTTTCCTTTCTTTGGAATGGGTTGTACTGCGGCAGACTTCCATGATGATGGATATACTCCTATCGCGGGAATGCCATCTGGACCCATTGCTTTATTTGTATCCAACTTTTTAAGAGATTTTCGTATTTCTCTGTGACAAAAGGGTACCTCTGGCATACTATGGGAAACCCTTTCAATGAACGGTGGAGTTTTTCCATTTGGCGCTGTTAGGTTTGAGTTGGAGGAAAAGATTTTGGCCAGCATATTGGCTTTTTCCTCTGATGTTGTGGCTAAGTGAGTATTTTTATCTGTAAGTGGTGGTATGGATGACTTGGTAAAGTTTGATCCAACGGCTTTTGCAAGAGACCAAAAGGACCTAGAACTACTTGGACAATTCAGCAACCTGTTTTTTATTCTTTGATTGTATGTTTCTTTGGCGGCGTCAATAGTAATTTTGCAACTATTTCTGGCTTCTATAAATTCTGTGTGGTTTTGAGCGGTTTGTTATCCTTTCCAAAGGTTATATGCTCTGTGTTTTTTTTGTACAGCCGTTTGACACTGGCTGTTGAACCAAGGTTTGCATTAGCTCTACGTTTTATTGTATGTGTATCCATTCCAGATAAAATTACTTTTGTTATTTCATTACAGCAAATAGTGAGATCAGCTGTTTTAAAGCAAACCTCTTGCCATGGAAAATCCAGGTAAAACTGTTTAAGGTAATTTTATTTTGCCGATTTATAGTGCCACATTATACGAGGAAGTGATTGTTGGCTTGGCGGTATGAACATTTCGCACTTTGTTCTTATAAGTTTATGATCGGATGAACCAAGTGGGGGATCTACTTGAATTGTGTACAAGTCAGGATTTGTAGTTAGGAACAAGTCTAAAAGCGCTGCAAATTCACCCCTTTCTGAGATACGGGTAGGTTCATCGACAAGCTGCGTTAGACCACAACTTATGGCAAAAGCTTCTGCTTCCCTGCCTTCATTATCTGTTTTGTAGTGGTGTTTTAGCCAGGGTATATTGTGGACGTTGAAATCGCCTAAAAAAACAATTTCCGCATGTGGATAGTTAGACTGTATACTATCACAGTTTTCGGATAAAAGTTTTGATACTCGGTGTTACTTGGCGGTCGGTAGAGGCAGCAAATGAACTTGGTCGATGACTTTGAGGTGAATTTCAGCCATATGATATCGAGCTTCGCTGGTTCTAGCTTCTCCTCTCGATGACATGAAAGGTCATTTTTAATGTACACACAGATACCAAAATTATGTCGAAATCGGTGGTGTAGGTCAAAGCCGGGATAAAGATAGTTCACAATAGGTGTTGCAGAACTGATTTTAGTTTTAGTGAGAACAAGGATGTCAGGTCTTTGTTCTTCAAGATGTTGGTGAACTGAATTCATGTTGAATCCTCTCATGTTGCTAAAATCAATTCTGAATTGAGTTTTTGGTTCTTCTTTGCATGAAGGACCCCCAGGATCATCCGACGCCCGGAGATCCGAGTGGTCGGATATTTTACCTCCGGAATATTTTGATCCTGGAGGCGCCATCATGCTATCTGTTACTCATTGTTGGAACCGGACTGCCAGCGCAGTAGCGGAACGTGGTGATACCACTTAGCGCTACTCAGTTCTGGCATGGTGGTATCTCACCGGTCGACGCCCAATGAGTAAAAAGTGTCTACCACCTGGAAGAACATTACCTGAACCAGCATAAAATTCTATTATACAAACAATATTCTTTCTTCGGAATGTTATAATTCCTATTTACCAAAAATCGTGGATAAGCAAACCAAACCAACAAGGTTTGAATTTTACAACCCGCAACCAGAGGATTAAACATCAGCGAAGCTCAGGGGGGCCGGTTCCCCTTTGTTGGATTTCAGGCCACCCTGATGTATTGCAGGGCTCCCCCCTACGAAATACAGATGCAATGTATGAGTGTCACATAAAGCATAGACCTAGGCCAGAGCTTTAAATGTATTTTATAGGTTCTGTTTATTTCATACTAACTTTAGATTGATTAGTAACAAACTGTTGAATTTTTGGCTGGCCGGTAAAATTTGGTTCTCTAAAAACTAAAAATGTTGGTAAAAAACGAAAAAATTCCAGAAAATTCGAGATCGCTCAGCTGGTTCTTACAGCAAAGATGGGCCGTAGCGGGTTGGGTGAGGAAGAGCGGAGGTCTACGGTGGCACCGTGGTCGATAGGTCAGTAAAGCTCGAGTGACCAGGCTCTGGTTCCTTGGGTGTTTCGCAAGAGAAGCCTGAGTAATAGAAGTCATTTCGCATAACGCGATAACACGTGACGACTCAGAGGGGCTTGCTATGGGTCGAAGCTCTTCTGTTAGCACGAAGTGATAGATCACATCGTCCAAGAACTCGAATCGATAGCTATATAATTTGGCCTAGGTGAAAATAAAACACCCAAAAATTATAATAAAAAAAATTAAGACACTTTTTATTTGCTAGAAACTAGGGTATCCAGTACCGGGACTTAGTCCCGGGACGGTCCCGGGACTTTTCCTAAAAAAAGTGGTCCCGGGACTCAGTAAAGGTCCCGGGACCTCAACTTCTGCATAATAAGCGTGACGCTGCGCCGTCTATTGCATGAACGCGAAAGGATCGCAAAAAAGTTAGACGGATTTATTGAAAATGCAATATTTGCTACTGCCTCAACAAGTACAAGAGCAATCATACAAACGTCATCAAGTGCAAAACCAGATCAATTTTCAAAAATTATAAAACGAGAAATGGCCTTTTTGAGGATGGCGGTTGTCCAGGACAATATTTGCTCTATGCTACGAGCATTTACTGACTATACCACCTACCAGCGTCCAATCAGAGATAGCTTTCTCATTCGCCGGCGGTGTTTGTAAGAAGGTTCGTTTAAGATTAAATAATGAGTCCTTAAATACACTCGTGGCACTTAAATCTCACTTTGGACAAAAGTAATGTTTCCCTATACTTAGCTTTTTATTTGCTACGTTTGTCAATTTGTTTTTATGGTAACCATTTACCAATATCAATAAACCTGTGTTCTGTTCTGTGTTAAATTAATTTAATTACTTTTATTTTAGTTTCGGGACCAGTCCCGGGACTAGTCCCGGGACCTGACATTTGGTCCCGAAGTCCCGAAAACATATTTGGTCCCGGGACTTGGATAACCTACTAGAAACTAACAGGTTTTTTGCTATTAAATAAATATAATTTTTGTTTATTTGTGTAATTAAAGCTGCGAATATAAATGCGATATAGACAAATTAAAATATATTTTAAAAAAACAGTCATTAAATAAATTTAAAAGTAGTCCGATAAAATTTTTATTAAAAAAGGTAAATTTTGAAAGCCTTAAAGGATACCTTTTAAAGCACAAAAGATATAGAAATGCGGTTCCCGGCGGGGCGTGCTTTCTCCACAACGTTTATAATCACTAAATGTGGCCAGAGCTTTAGGACCATTTTTAAATTACGTGAGGATTAAGCCTTGCGTTATACTCAATGTTTTTTAAAAAAAATCTTAAAAAAGCGTTATTAATGAGGAAGGGGAGTCAGAAATCGTAATTTTCCTCTTTAATTTTCAAAATATTTGTCAAAAATCCAGGTTTGTATGGTCAATCAACAAAAATCATAATTATTTTTAGAAAAAAACTTTACTGCATGAAGAGATTTTGATTCTTCTTTCAGCGAAGTTTTGCATTTTTTTTAATTCAATTCGAACCTAACTACATTAAACTTATAACTAAACCTTAAACCATTAAGCGGCCCTTACACGATCAGTATTACAGTATTTTTATTTATGTTTTTGTTTATGACCTTTGAAACACAAAGACATATACAAAAATACTGTCAGTAATTCTGATCGTAACGTCGCGTCGCTTTTAACAGGCTACCTATTACAGTACAACTTCGATAATCCGGATACATATCGGTACAGCTACCGCCGAATTATCGAGGTGTCCGGACTACTGTATAGTATATATATTTTTTTTTGTGGTCAAACATACTGTGCTTATTGTGTTACAATCTAGTCAACAAGACAATTTTGTTTTAACTTAATTTACTAGAACAGTTAGATTTAAACTTAGGGTTCACTCAACAGTTCTCCCCGCTTTGTTTCGTCTGTAACTCTGTAATAATAATAAAAAATTAAAAAACATTTAAAACAGTCTAAAACAACATACAGATTAAAAATCAGTCAAACGGACATAAACACGTAATTTTTATCTATATATATAAAAATTACGTGTTTATGTCCGTTTGACTGATTTTTAATCTGTATGTTGTTTTAGACTGTTTTAAATGTTTTTTAATTTTTTATTTTTGTGTGTTCCAGTTTTTCATTTGTTTCAGATGATTGATGATGATTTCAGATGATTCTTAACTGTCTACCAGACCACTTGATAATGGTTTTTTAAAAACCGAAACGCGTCGTGATTAGACAATAAAATATTTGTGAAGTAAGCAGGACTTTTCGTTTCTTCTCCTTTAACAATGGCTTTAAAAAAGAAACTCCTTGTTTGGGAAAATTCCGCTCAGGCCATAATTTCTCTCTTTGTTGAAAGAAATTTTCTTTTTGATCACCTGATCATTTTGACAAAAATCATGCGCGCTTTGCACACGCTGTGAGTTTGAAGCACCCCCCTGTATTTGACAGGGCAATGAAGAACTCACTTTCGCAAAAAACCACCGAGGAAGTCACACACGCTCTTGGGATTAAGACCAAAATTCCAGCCACAAGAAAATCCGCGGTGCCGCGAGTGAAATGTGGAACTGCTGCTAAATGAAAGAAGGTAAGCTTCTAGCGTGTTGCCGATTTTTTTCCTTTGTTTTAGTTCAATAAACGTCTGTTTTCCCAGACGGGGTGAATTTAAATTTGGGGTAATTTTTTTGTGATATCTCTAGTTTTCTCCCCTGCGGGCACAGCCGTCTAAAAGTTTTCTTACAAAAATATTGATTCTAAATTATACAACCGCTCTGCCCGTTTCGTTACACACAGGTACTATGTTTCACCCCAGGGCAAATTGGGGCAAAGTCAAGTTTTTACAAAAATAAAAATAAAAGTTTGAAGGAAGTTCACGAGGTAAAAAGTTTTTACAAAAAAGTTTCACGGGCAAGACCTCTGAGGGAAAGGTAGCTCGGGGACGCGTTTCTGCCTCATTAGGCTTCATTCAGCCCGAGCATAACCATAAAATGGAAGGAGATGAAATGATGATGTGGATATCTGAAAGGAATATGAAATATGGTGTTTACTGAACCAACAGTCAATTTGCAGCTTCGGTCAGGGTTGCCTCAGTTTTAAGGCTAATTTTGACGTCGCGACGGAGACAGATATAATCTGCTCCCAGAAAACAGCCTGAGCCCTGGATTTTTTAAATTTGAAGGAAGTTCACGAGGTAAAAAGTTTTTACAAAAAAGATTCACGGGCAAGACCTCAGAGATAAAGGTAGCCCGGGGACGCGTTTCTGGCTCATTAGGCTTCATTCAGCCCGAGCATAACCATAAAATGGAAGGAGATGAATGATGATGTGGATATCTGAAAGGAATATAAAATATGGTGTTTACTGAGGAGAGACCAACTGTCAATTTGCAGCTTCGGTCAGGGTTGCCTCAGTTTTGAGGCTAATTTTGACGTCGCGATGGAGACAGATATAATCTGCTCCCAGAAAACAGCCTGAGCCCTGGATTTTTTAAATTTGAAGGAAGTTCACGAGGTAAAAAGTTTTTACAAAAAAGTTTCACGGGCAAGACCTCAGAGGTAAAGGTAGCTCGGGGATGCGTTTCTGCCTCATTAGGCTTCATTCAGCCCGAGCATAACCATAAAATGAAATGAGATGAAATTATGATGTGGATATCTGAAAGGAATATGAAATATGGTGTTTACTGAGGAGAGACCAACTGTCAATTTGCAGCTTCGGTCAGGGTTGCCTCAGTTTTGAGGCTAATTTTGACGTCGCGACGGAGACAGATATAATCTGCTCCTAGAAAACAGCCTGAACCCTGGATTTTTTAAATTTGAAGGAAGTTTACGAGGTAAAAAGTTTTTACAAAAAAGTTTCACGGGCAAGACCTCAGAGGTAAAGGTAGCTCGGGGATGCGTTTCTGCCTCATTAGGCTTCATTCAGCCCGAGCATAACCATAAAATGGAAGGACTTGAAATGGCTCAGTACTAAAAAACAAAGAGACCTAGAAATCTACAGGGAAACCAAAAGACAGCTGAGAAATTTGATACGCACAGAAAAAAATGAACTGTTCGAGCGCAAATGCCACGATATCAATACACACGTAGGAGGTAGGCAGAGTTCTGAAGTATGGAAATTTTTTTTCTACAGTAAAAAACCCAACAAAAGAAAAAGTAAACATCCAGATCATCAAACCAGAACAACGGACAGAACACTACAAGGGACAGCTGCAGGAAACGAGACCCGAATATCTGGCAGCCTCTCCGAGGAGAGACATAGAAGTACACGGAGAGGAAGTAATCATCGAAAAAGAAATGAAAAAAATAGTATTAAAAACTTAAATCCGGAAAAGCTAGCGGACCTGGAGGAATATATGCTGAAATGCTCAAATATGGATCAGAGAAAGTAATCGAAAATCTCACATATATTATCAATCAATGAATAAACGGACATCCAGTACCTGGTGATTGGAAAATTGCATTCATATCCTCAATACATAAAAAAGGAAACAAGCTGGATTGCAACAATTACAGAGGAATTTCAGTAACTAGTACTCTCAGTAGATTGTATGGTAGGATTCTTAGAGATCTAATAGAGAAGGATTTTCATGAACAAGAAGAAGAAGAGCAAAGTAAGTTTCGTGCAGGCAGATCTTGAAGTGATAATGTTTTTTGTCTTAAACAAGTAATTGAGAAAAGGAGCGCCAGAAATATAGAGACTCATGTTACCTTTGTGGACCTACAAAAAGCATATGATACCATTCCAGTAGAAAAACTATGGAGAGTGCTAGAGCAGACTAATATCAATCATACTGTGGCCAATTAAAATGCGTTGGGTAACATTTTGTGACACTGTGAAGAGAACAATAACGCTGTGCCAATTTGTGACACTAAAAAAAATTACTGAATAATCAACAAATATCTGGAAGCAGAACTGTTTTTCCAGCTAGGTAAAACATTGATATGCCCGGTAACTTTTATACCGTGGAGAAGGGGGGGTTCAGAAATAAGAAAATTTTAAGCGCCACAGTGTTTTAATATCAATGTTTTACAAAGAAGATCTTCATTAAAATACAGTTTAACCCAAACGTTGTAGCCAAACAATGAAACTCTACCTACCTCCGAGGCTTCCAGAGTATTTGTGTAATTAAGAAAAACAAAAAAAATTGACTAATAAAAGATTCTGAATGACTTGAAATGACACAAATAGAAACACTTTACAGGTAGATGGACTTACAGGTAGTAGAATCTCCAACAGGTCACAGTGTACCTACATTTGAGTCAGTAGTGTGAGACTTCATTATATAAATGATCGTAAAAAAACACACCTCCAAAATCATTCCATCATAGGGGAGATCTGAACCAAATATCTGCTGTCATCATTCTACATTGGGTAGAATGAGACAGACAGCAACCCAGTCCGACATCCACCCCATGAGGTAAAACAGTGTAAAGAAACCGCTAAAAAAATATAACCTCATCTCTCTTTTGTCTCTGCAAAGTTGGTCAATTGGGCTGTACAAATAACACAAAGATTTAGTTCATCTTGTATAATTCAATGGAAAATGAAATTGACCACAAAAAAAAATAAAAATGAAACCAAGTTGGATCGTAATAGCCAGGTACTTTCAATTGCACAGTAAAAATCTATCTTAAATATGCCGCAAAACTAGGGTTATGACGTCATACCTTATCTTGCGTTTACAAGAATTTCAAAAGTTGTACTTAATAAAAAATTATATGGAAAATTATAGCAAAAAAAATTATATCTAAAATATCCTTGCTCCTACCTTGGTCCTGTTCTTATCTAATAGTTGTTGAGGTAATATTTTGTAAACCTGGTGTTGTTTCCAGACATTCCTGCTACTCCGGGTCTCGTTCTGCCGCGCCTCCCCTCGTGCTTGCTTAGCACATAGTGCTAGGGCAGCACATGGTGGTCAAAATGTGGTTGGATTTTGCCCGAGCGTAAAAACCCTGTGGAAAATAAAATGTTTCAGTTTCCTGGAATTCGTCGGTTTTGCACGAAGTTCCCCTATACCGAGAATCCCAAATCACGAACCCCACGTCGACTCAATAAAATAAAGCAGATTTCAACAGATGAACTAAAATAACCCTAACGTACCTTTCCCAGGGTTACAACTGGCTCGAACCTCATTCCACCAGCAAAACTGTCCCGTCGATGGAATGGGCTGTAACCAAAGGAAAAAACAATTTATAGTTTTTATCCAAAACGTGGTTACAAAAAAAATATAAAAAAAACTCCAAAAATTCCCCACGTCTTTTGTCGAAAAAGTACATTTCACACGAAAAATAATTACAATTTGGAAGGCAAATATTGTCTTGAAGAATTAAAAAAAAAATCGAACTTACCACGCTTCTTTCCGTAGGAATGGCGTAGGCCGCCTTAAATCCCTCTCAGACGGCTCACAGTTATACCGTCTTTGGTATAATCTGCAACTACTGCAGTGCCAATAAGTGGCAATAATCACAAAAACAATGGCGACACCAATAGACGGCCACCAGCCCAGCCAAAATTCTTTAGGAAAGAGGAAAGACACTTTGTCAAGAACACAAAAAAATGAAGTTGCCGGAAATCGTTCGTAGATCAGTACACAGTACCAACCAAATTTTCCCGATTAAATTCAAATAAGAATGCAAACGCATTTATAAAAAAACGCTCTCGCCGAAAAATCACTAACTCCGGTTTGCGAGCCTGGAGAAAAAAAACCGCGGTTTTTTTTTAACCAATGATGAAATACACTAATACTTCCGTACCCTGCGCATGAGGTGTTGTCGGATCTATTTCCACGGTTGAAATTTTTATAACAAGGACATCGAGACACCCTCCATACATAGACCGAACATTTGCCTACCGGACCCCTGCCAACATAGCAAGTAGGAGGAAAATAACCAGCCGGACTATAAGAACCTCAGCATTGAAACTATCAACTGTAAATTCAATTTCTGGAGATCAGAGCATGCAGCAAACCCAGGAATATTCGAACATTCAACCAATTCCCATATGAGTAAAGCTATACTAAGTGTAGAATTTAGTTGTATTTTAGTTACAGTTTTAGTCAAAAATTTCCTTTGCTCTTTATGTATGTTTTCTCTAAGATTTATATGGTTTGACGCCATTTTTGTAAAACATTTCTACATTAATAAAGTTGTTTCTGAACTTGAACCTAAAATACACATTGAACTACTGCTCAAACCCGGCCTAAGAGTGTTCAGATGTTAAGTTTGCTCACCACTGGCTAGCCCTACACAACCTTCAATCCGACTGAGTTAGTTATTAACTTTATTTAACTATGATTATATATAAATTTATATAATATAAAAATACGATTTTGTTTATTCTTTTAGTCCTGGTTTTTATCCCTCGTTTATCTCCCATATACAAAAGTGCATAACTCGTATTTATTTTATCTTCTCCTTATCAAATTAATAAAGATATCAAAGTGGGCGGAGCCTCGGTTGTTCCTGGTCAAACCGTGGACCTAAATATGTTTTCGTGCTATAAAAACTAGCTAATCCGTGAAGGATATGAGGTTCGGAAGAGAAATTAATGTCCCAATATCCTCGAAAATAAACATAAGCGAATTAAATGTTCATCTAAATGTTTTCTTCCTGTTACTGAAACTATTTGTGATGCGGCAACGCCGCCATGCCCCAGCAGAACAGCTGTTTATCTTCGTGAACGTCAAAGAAAATTACGAAATTACAGATAAACAAAACAATCGAAAGTTTTTATGTGATTTTTCCCCGAAACCTGTGATTCCGATTAGAATGCCCAAATAATACGATGTGCGCAGTGTCCACAGTAATTCGATGGAATGCCTCCTTTAACTTTCAGGTAACTTTCTGGACACTATATAACCTCCAAACCTAGCTCTATAAAATACCCTTAATTTGTGTACAGAAAGACGAGTCGAAGAGCCTTGATTATTTACCTAAATAAACAAATATGTAACGTTTGCCTTAAACGTAAAAATGACACGTTACATAATCCCCCTCCAACTTCAAGACGATTAACCTAAAAAGGTTAATCGGAGAGGTCCGCTGCCGACTTAAGGTCTTTGGCATGCCAACTCCCTGGTAGTACTTTACCCGATGGTTACTGAAGCTCAAATATCCATGGAGAAATTTTATTCCTAATCACATAAGGACCAACGAATTTCGGTGCTAACTTCTTCGAGAAAAACTTCGCAACATCTGACAACACATAATTCTTCTTCCAAACACGCTGACCCACAACAAAGTTGGGTACCCTTGTACGCAAATTATACTGAACTAGGTTTTTCTCTCCCGCCACCTCTAACCTACTCTTAACATCCGCATAGAGCTTCCGGAAACCTTCGTTCTTACTTTCAGCTGCAGATTGTACACCATTCTCTTCAGATAACAAAACTGGGTTGGAGTAATCTTTTCCTGACAGACACATATTCCTACCAAAATTAACAAAGAAAGGAGACATCCTGGTTGTCTCATGGGTTGCAGTACGAATCGCGCAGGCAAGTTTATGTATTTGTTCGTCCCACTTCCTGTGGTTGTCTTTTACATAACAACATAACATGGTTTTTAACGTACGATTCGTCCTTTCTGTTGGATTTGCTCTGGGGTGATAATACGGATTACACTGAATTTTAACCTGATAACTCTCAGCAAAACGCTTAAACTCGTTACTTTTGTACTGAGGGCCATTATCACAAAGTATCAAACGGGGTACTCCGAAGACCATAAATACTTGCTCCTCAAGATGCTTGACAACAGCTTGAGTAGGGGCTGTTCGCATTGGAAAAACTAAGGAAAACTTACTCAAATAGTCCGTAACGACGAGAATCCAGCAATTACCCTTTGTCGAACGAGGTAAAGGTCCACATAAATCTGTTGAGATAATTTCCCAAGGACGAGTTGGTTTTGGGAAAGATATCATCTGATCAGATAAACCTTGTGTATCACCTTAATGAGCTGCACAGACAAAGCATTTCTTTACAAAAGTTGCCACGTCCTGGCGCATTTTTGGCCAATAATATTTTTCTGCCAGTCTGTGGAAGGTTTTATACATACCCATATGTCCTGCGGTAGGAGGATCGTGAGCTTCTCCAATAATTCTACGCCTATGATCTTTGGGGACTACCTCTTTCCAATATTCGTTAGATGGTGAAAGTTGAGGGTATTCTTGTTTGACATATTTATACAACTTATTATCTCCAATTCATAAATTTTAACGGTGATTCTACGACCTTCTTTACCATCTTTTGGTACCATCGATCTTTAATTGCTGTTGAAACGTCTCTGGGCTGCGAAATTGTATCAATCATGGGTACTGCACGAGATAACATGTCCGGGACAACCAAATCTTTCCCTTTCCGATGGATTACTTCAAAATCATATTGCTGCAGTTTTACAGACCAACGAGCAAGTCTTCCAGTAGGCTCTTTCAAGCTATGAAGCCATTTTAAGCTAAAATGATCTGTTATGACCTTAAATGAGATCCCCTCGATATAAGGCAGGAGCTTCTCTATCGCCCAAACCAATGCCAAACATTCTCGCTCGGTGGTCGTGTAAACACGTTCTTGCTTAGTCAAAGATCGACTCAAATAGCATATGACTTTGTCTCCTTCAGGATAAGGTTGCGTTAAACATGCTCCTATTCCATATCCTGATGCGTCTGTTTGAATGACAAATTCCTTGGTATAATCTGGATATGTAAGAATCGGTGCAGTCACTAAAAGTTCCTTAATCTTAATAAATGTTTTTTCGCAGTCTGGAGTCCAATCGAACTTTTGATTTTTCTTAGTTAGAGCTGTAATCGGAGCTATTATCGCTGAAAAATTCTCTGTGAAACGTCTATACCAGGAAATTGTACCTACAACTCTACGAACTTCTCTGACAGTTCTTGGCCTCTGGAGCTCTAACATGGCTTTAATTTTATAAGGGTCAACTCGGATGCCTCGACAGTCCACTACGAATCCTAAATAAGTCATTTCTGGCCTACACAGTTGGCATTTTTCCCAACTTACCGTTATCTTTGCATTCTGCAATCTTCGTAAGACTTCCTCAAGAATTCTAAGATGTTCAGAAAAGCTCCGTGTGACAATTACGAGGTCATCGAGATACGTACACGTAGGGGTCTAAATCGTTTCCTATGATGCTATCTATGAGTCTCTGCCAAGTTGCAGGTGCATTATGAAGACCAAAAGGTAAACGCTTAAATTGGAATAGACCTCGTCGACAGATGAATGCTGTTAGTGGCTTCGATGATTCTTCCATTGGTACTTGCTAATAAGCGCTTTTAATATCTAAAGTTGACAAGTACTTAGCATCTTTCAATTTGTCAAGGGTCTCGGATACGAGTGGTAAAGGATAACTATCACGCCCCGACACTGAGTTCAATTTGCGGTAGTCTACACAGAAACGATATTTCTTTGTGTTTTTCTTTTGTACCATTACCACTGGTGAAGCCCATGAACTACTACTCCGTTCTATTACATCTAGTTTTAGCATTTCGTCGATTTCTTCATCAATAAGTTTTTGAATGACCGGTGAGACCTTATATGAACGCTGTCTTATCGATGCTGCATCTCTTGTAATCTTGTGTTCTACCCTGTCTGTACATCCTAGTGAGTCACCCATAATAGTCTTATATTTATCGACCAATTCCTCTAGTCGTTCTGATTCATAAAGTGTAAGAGTTGTTTGTTGGTCTGCTGTTTCTAAAGAATAAATCACATCTTTATAATCGGCAAAGTGCCACTCATTAGTACTTAAGTTCGGTACTATACCCATCGATATCCAAAAATCTAATCCCAAAATCAAGGTGTGCGGCAACTCAGGAACGACGACGACCTCTATTAACCTAAATTTATCCTGAACTCGCATAGGAAGCTGCACTGTCCTAATACTACTCGTGCTTTGACCATTTGCCACAATACAACTCGTCTTCTTCGTGGTATCAAGTGAAAAATTAAACCTCTCGATGATTGACCAACCATGATTCACTAAAAAGGTACGTGAAGCCCCGGAATCCAACAAACCTAATAACTTATTTCCGAGCACATCCACTTCTAAATAAGGCCTCTATCTTTACGAGCATGACTTATCACATAATCTAAAACGTACGTTAGCCTATCGGTCGATGCTTGTTCAGGCTTACTCGAAGGTCGACCGCCTACGAGCTCCTGGGTTTCCCTGACGATTACAATTTCGACATTCTCTTACTGTTACCCCTGCTTGACCACACGAATAGCACTGCTTACCTCTAGGTAATACGCACCCGATCGCCATGTGCCCTTTTTGATTGCATCTATAACATACCACGTCCCTATTCGCCCTACCAGACCTAACACCCTGTGGTGGTTGTACATCCCTGTCACTTACGCTAGACTGACCACTAGCTGGTTGTTGTCTCCCTCTATCAGCTCTAGCAGAGAAACTGCTTGCTGATTGCTGCCTATTTCTGTCGAATCGATTAGCAGGATGATGTAAATTATGTTGGTTCGATGTCCCAGCACCTGATATTTGAATTGCATCAACCCCTGTTGGAAAATCGTCAAAATCGCTCTGTACGTCAACGTAGGCCAAGTCAGGTTCAATAGATTGGTTTCTTCTAGGAGTAAAATTCTCCTCCTCTAACCCATATTTCTGGTCTATTCTACGACACAAATCTTCTAAAAGTGATAGGCTATTGACCTCAGTAGCAATCAACCCTTTCTTATAAATGTCCACGATATTTCTGAAGACGATAGCTAATTTCGCCTCTTCAGAAACAGGACAGCCAAGTCTTTGAAAATATGTGTTCATGACAGCAATATAGGTCCCTATAGACTCTCCAGGGCCTTGTTTACGTTTTTGAATTTCCTTCAATAGCTTCTCGCCATATGAAGAAGGAAGATATTCTGCCATGAACCTTTATTCCAGCTGTTCCCATGTATGGACTTCTCTACGTACATCTTTGTAAAAAGTATAAGCTGATTTTTCAAAAAGATCAATGCCTGAGTTCAGTAGAACCTTTTTACTAACTCCTCTCGCCTGACTTAACTCGTCTACTCTCTCAAAAAATGCGATGACGGAGATTGTACCCCTCTCGCCTGTAAACTTTAAGTTCCACTTATGCGGAGGTACAGGTGCAACGTGATATGAGGTACCAGGATCACTTAACATTGGTACTGGCGACGAACATGAAAAAGGTCGGGACTGAGCAATTGAGCAATTGGTGCTATGCTACTTTGAAGGGCAGCTAAACTTAAAGGAACGGTAGACGTTTGTTAATAGTGAAAAGCTGATGTATCGTCATTCTGAATCAGCATTGGGGGTGGTGCCTGTATTGGTGCTTGAGTTGGGTTCGTTAGCGTTTGCATTTGCACTGGAGCAATGACCAACCGTTGGTTCGTAGGCTGTTGAGCTGTTCTTTGTGTGCTCGAGTGCTGTGGTTGCGGGTGTTGAGACTGGCTGGGAATGTTGCCAACATTTGTCGAGTGATCTGAGCTTCGACTCGTTGATTGGGTTTCAGATGCTTCATCATCATCTGAGGTCACGTCAACTCTTAATAAATCTGTTGCTTGGCTCTGCAATCAAACTCAAGGTTTCCGCAACCAGTATGCCTTTCGTTTGACTTTCTTCAAAGTTGGATGGATTTATGTTATTTATCCTGGCTAACAGGTGTTCCAACCTTACAGCGATTTTCCTAAACTCTCCCCCTTTGCTCTTCTCTACCAGCGGTACCAGACTATCAAGCTTCTTCATGCATCTTAAAGCATGTTGGCCAAATTTAAAGGGATACGGAGGGTATCCTATACTTGCATCAGTCTTTTCTCTTTGTTTGATCAGCATGAGCTGTTGTTTCATCTCTTCCACCGATCCAATAGCTATGCCTCTCCATGTTAACTCGTAGATTAATTCGTCTTTGACTAGGTACCTTATGTCAGACAACCGACTCACAGAAATAGGCATGGTGCCTATTATATTAAAACTTTAAACTTTCAAACTCTCAATTATACCTCCCAATTATAAAAACTAAACCACGCAATAACAAACACAAAGTTCACTTTAAATTCACTAGTGAAAACCTCTATAAATTTTCTCAAAAATGTAGAAAATATAAAACTTAAATACGGGCAGACGCGAACAAAACCGACAAACACCGGAGCAGTAAGAAAATAAAATTTATTTGCATTTAAAAATGTAATCATAGTTTATATTAAGTATTTGTACAACCAACTATGACGTCCAACCTTGCAGAGAGAAATAACAACTTAAATCCTAAATTAGAATTAACAAGTTGCCATAAAAAAGTTTAAAAAAAAATAAAAGAGAGACAAGAGCTTTGGCAGTGTTTAGGTCTTATGTTCCACTCCTGCGTGAGTAAAACCAAAAAAAAAAAAATAATAATTGCGCTTATCCTAGCTGAACTGGATTAAAATTAAAGTTAAGTTATGTTTGTTTACCTCAGCAACCGAATAGGTAAATTTATCCCTAAATGGAACGTACAACATACTACCTATAACAAAAATCCCCAAGCTGTACACAGTTAACACTAGGGTATACTCCTGCTATTGCAGAACGGCTCCACAACTAAACTCTTCAAAAAAAACCCAAATCGCCGTATACAATGATTTTTCTCAAAAGAATAAATCGAAACCCACTTTAACCTGCTTACCTATCCTGAGGTTACACGAACCATGCCTTGCAACATCATCCCTTAATATATAAGTGAACGCAATAAACATCGGAAGAGATGTTCATGTTATAGAAATCGTAAAATAAGCTCAATTAAAAAAAAATCCGCTCGCTAAAATTGCGTTGAATTAGACTAGTAAGGATGTTGTGTGTAATTAAAAAATTTTTTTTAAAAATTTACCGATGGTATTAAAAAAATGTACAGAAATAACGTCTTGGTAGGACTGCAACTCTCTAATCCTCATTAAAATGAAATTCCCCCCCAAACCATGGTCAAGAAGACCCTAGAATCGTACCGAAGGGTGTCAAAAAAAAATTAAAAATAAAAAAAAAATTTTTTTTTGGTGTCGATCACAGTAGCCCAATAATAAAAAAAAATTAATTAGTGGCTCACTAAAATTTTCAAAATATTACTCTACCCTGGTAGGTGGTTTGGAGTAGGGAAAAAAATTAAAACAATTGATGATGGGTTGTTAAAACGCGAGGGTTCGAAATGAAATTATATTTTAATTCAGCAAAAAAAATATTTAAATAAACTGGTAAAACCATTGTAGGGCGAGGAACTACTATGCACCAAAATAAAATTTTGCAACAAGAAAATCAAGGTTCCCTTTTTTTTTAAATATTTAAAAAAAAGTTTTAAAAAATTCTCCTATTAGCGACCCTTAATAAAAAAATTTAATAAAATTAACACTAGAAAAATCTTAATAGGGTTATGTTATGCAACAGTCTCAGTTCTTTTCCTTTAAAAAGCAGTTGTAGATTCCCTTACCTCTCCCAAAACTGTGTGAATGTGAAAAGTGAATGAGCTAGAAAAAAACTAATTTACTATATTGGAAAAAAAAATTATTGAAAATTAAATTTACTTAAAACTCATAAGGAATAAAAAAATCGTCATTGCAAAAACGATCAGTTTAGGAAAAGTTAGAAAATAGATATGTTTAAAAAACCAACCATGTTAGTATATTTGTTTAAAATTATTACTTAAGGGAATAAGCAACGTTAGCACTTATTTACTGTACCACTATAATGTGAAGAATCTAAGTTTCAAACTTTGCACTCAACCCCGTAAAGAATCATCCTGTATGCATACTCAGAAAAACAAATATGAAAACAATTCCAAGGTCCAACTATAAGACTGTTATAAAATTAACTTTGTTTATTCGAGTTTATATACACACAACATCCATTAAAAAAAATTTACTGCTTAATGCATTCTCAGATCCTCATTCCTGGTGTTCACGAGATATAAAATTAAGTTGGACCCTTCTCGCAACTATTATTCAAAGCAAAATTACCAAATGTCCAAGGGCTAATGAGACCCTATCCCTACAAATGACATTTTGAAATGAAACAGTTGGGAATAATCCTTCGTAACAACCAGACAACAAAAATCAAGAAGCCAAAAACTATTACATTAATTTTAAAAGAGCATGATAAGCTCCTGGCTCCAAATAAACTTTTGTTATACTCAACAAAACTCGGCCTAAAACCAAAAAAACTTTTTATTAGACATTTCCCCTATTTCCTAAGTATAATGTCAATAAACCCAAAAACTTGTGATTTCCATTCCAATCCCATCTGGACTCTATATATTTTTTTAAACGGTTAAACGCCCACAGGCGAAACAATATCTTATTTCAAAGAAAAGGTGATGATATTATGAAGCACCCTGTGAAAATAGGACACTATTATGGAAAATTGTTCAGATCAGTGTTAAAAATCAATGATCTTAAATTTATTGTTTAACCTGAACACTTTCCCATTTATTCCACAACAGTGTATTGTAATTTAAAAATTTGCTTCATTATTTGAGGTCACCAGTATAAAATTATTTTAAAAATAAAAAATTAATAAATAAAAAAAAATATTTCCCAATTGTCTACAACTTCCAAGTTTTCATCCCTAAATACCTAGGTACTTTCTCAGTCTAACACCATCCATCGTTATCCAACATAACGCTTTAATTTCAGAAGCAACAAAACGAAGATTAAGTGAGAAAGCTAAGCAAGTAAGTTGTAAGTTGAGTTACAATGGGCGCAGATGACCCTTTAGGTACACGCCACTGTCCTGAAATGCAAACTATCAAAAAACTGAAGACTAGCATATCTGCCGTCAAACAACATTTGGAATGAAATAAAAATAATTCCATATCATACCAGTATCCTCAAAAACAAAACGTTTTTTATTATAAGATCCAAACACCTAACCAATAAATCTTGTTATTTAAAACTATGATTTGGAAGTAAAAGATTTGAAAGTAAAGAAGTTCCCGTTTGGTCCCCTAAAAAAATATAACCTATCTGGTCACCCTTTAAAACTACGACCACTATACAAACCGTTATGACCAAAACAAGAATTCGAGAAGTTATGTTTACAGAAAAAAATAATCTTTTTAAGAAAAATTAAATTATTTAAAAAAGTAAAGTTTTGAAATATTTTTACCAATTACCACCGCCTAGCATTTATATCTAGTTGAAAGTTTCTCTTAAATTCACTGACCCATTTCACGGCCTCAAAATGACATTACAAAAAAAAATCAAAAAAACTTATATCTATATCTGTCTCATTTAAACATTTCTTTTGTGGTATTATATCTAGTTGTGCTTCAAATTCATTTTCTCTGTATTTAATCCGGAGCAGGCAAAACTTCTCAAGGCTCAAACATTAATGTTTGCTCTCCATTGGCCATGACCAAGCTATGACCTGAACGCAGAAAAAAAAATACAGACAAATTAATTGTGAACCAGAAAACCTTTAATTGATAGAAATACCCGTAGGTCATTTTAAAAAAAATGCACTCCAAAGCCCAACGCTGTATTTTGTACCAAAAAAATTTGACCAGTTACGAAAACAGAACTAGACAACTAAACTGACAAGCAAAGACCTAAAAAAAAATTCTTAAAAAAAAAATACCCAAAAAAAATGTTAACTTGACCTCTTGGCGTTGATCTTCAGCCAATGTGCTGCTCTAGGGATTTTACCCTTGTGTTTCCTAACGTCCCGAGCTGACACTAAATAGTAGTAGTACCATCCTCTGACCCGATGTAACTGAGTGACGTAAGATCTTAATTGTCATCAACAGTTACCACCAAAAACCAAGAAAAGAAAATGACAAAGCAAAATAAACTCATTTTCCTTTTCTTTCATTACTAATTAATACTTTCAACTAAACAAAGCTACCAGCTGTTAAGCTATATTTACTTTAAAACAACCCAGCCAAGAAAAATTTGTGTGAAACCCTGTGAAAATATTCCAATTTCCAAGTGGTGATATCCCACAAAAAATTAAAATCACCAAAAAAAAAATAACTTGTTGACCTAAATAAATTGACTGCACTAAAAAATAATCGGTGAAACAATTTCTATCTTATCACAAGCAGGAAATAATAACATATAAATAAATGAACCTGCAAAAAAAACACACTACCTATGTCATATATTTAAAACATAAAAAGACCATGTCTGGAGGTCCATCCACCTATAAATCAACAAAAAAATTGAAGTAAATTTACATTACTTTTATTTTTCTTTAAAAAAAATTTTAAAAAAATTAAAACATGTTTTTCCTACAAAAAAACTTTAAAGAATTAAGAACATGATTTGGACGCTGTTGAATAAAAACTCCCATGCTCTTTATCCACTTATTCTTCCTTAATAAATAAAAATGAATCTTTTATTTTCCAAGAAAAAACTTGTGAAGATAAGCTAATAAAAACCATGAGAATCAGTAGAGCAACAACGAATTTCAAATCAACGCTTAAATATTACCAAAAAATATTTAAAAAGTGTTATTTTCCAAAAACCAATGATGATCGAAAATCCTGTTTTATAGTAAAAAAAAATAATTTGGTATCAAAGCCACTGAAAGCCTTTAACCTGGCTTTGGCTGTAACACAAAAAAAAATTTTCTCTAAAAAAATTAAAAAAAAAAATTAAAAATAATTTTTTTATTTTTTTTTTCAAATTCAAAAAAAAACCAAAACAAATTACATCAGATGTTAAAAAACTAGCCAAAAACTCACGTAGGGCGCCATTTGTGGCCAATTAAAATGCGTTGGGTAACATTTTGTGACACTGTGAATAGAACAATAACGCTGTGCCAATTTGTGACACTAAAAAAAATTACTGAATAATCGACAAATATCTGGAAGCAGAACTGTATTTTCCAGCTAGGTAAAACATTGATATGCCCGGTAACTTTTATACAGTTGTAGCCAAACTCTACCTACTTCCGAGGCTTCCAGAGTATTTGTTTAATTAAAAAAAACAAAAAAAATTGACTAATAAAAGATTCTGAATGAGTTGAAATGACACAAATAGAAACACTTTACAGGTAGATAGACTTACAGGTAGTAGAATCTCCAACAGGTCACAGTGTACCTACATTTGAGTCGGTAGTGTGAGACTTCATTATATAAATGATCGTAAAAAAACACACCTCCAAAATCATTCCATCATAGGGGAGATCTGGACCAAATATCTGCTGTCATCATTCTACATTGGGTAGAATGAGACAGACAGCAACCCAGTCCGAGATCCACCCTATGAGGTAAAACAGTGTAAAGAAACCGCTAAAAAAATATAACCTCATCTCTCTTTTGTCTCTGCAAAGTTGGTCAATTGGGCTATATATAAATAACACAAAGATTTAGTTCATCTTGTATAATTCAATGGAAAATGAAATTGCACAGTAAAAATCTATCTTAAATATGCCGCAAAACTAGGGTTATGACGTCATACCTTATCTTGCGTTTACAACAATTTCAAAAGTTGTACTTAATAAAAAATTATATGGAAAATTATAGCAAAAAAAATTATATCTAAAATATCCTTGCTCCTACCTTGGTCCTGTTCTTATCTAATAGTTGTTGAGGTAATATTTTGTAAACCTGGTGTTGTTTCCAGACATTCCTGCTACTCCGGGTCTCGTTCTGCCGCGCCTCCCCTCGTGCTTGCTTAGCACATGGTGCTAGGGCAGCACATGGTGGTCAAAATGTGGTTGGATTTTGCCCGAGCGTAAAAACCCTTTGGAAAATGAAATGTTTCAGTTTCCTGGAATTCGTCGGTTTTGCACGAAGTTCCTCTATACCGAGAATCCCAAATCACGAACCCCATGTCGACTCAATAAAATAAAGCAGATTTCAACAGATGAACTAAAATAACCCTAACGTACCTTTCCCAGGGTTACAACTGGCTCGAACCTGGTTCCACCAGCAAAACTGTCCCGTCGATGGAATGGACGGGCTGTAACCAAAGGAAAAAATAATATATAGTTTTTATCCAAAACGTGGTTACAAAAAAAATATAAAAAGAACTCCAAAAATTCCCCACGTCTTTTGTCGAAAAAGTACATTTCACACGAAAAATAATTACAATTTGGGAGGCAAATATTGTCTTGAAGAATTCAAAAAAAATATAAAAAAAATCGAACTTACCACGCTTCTTTCCGTAGGAATGGCGTAGGCCGCCTTAAATCCCTCTCAGAGGATGTGAGCGTCACTAAGATTCGCCTAAACAACGACGGCTCACAGTATACCGTCTTTGGTATAATCTGCAACTACTGCAGTGCCAATAAGTGCCAATAACCACAAAAACAATGGCGACACCAATAGACGGCCACCAGTCTAGCCAAAATTCTTTAGGAAAGAGGAAAGACACTTTGTCAAGAACATAAAAAAAATGAAGTTGCCGGAAATCGTTCGTAGATCTGGTGGGGACAGTACACAGTACCAACCAAATTTTCCCGATTAAATTCAAATAAGAATGCAAACGCATTTATAAAAAACGCTCTCCCCGAAAAATCACTAACTCCGGTTTGCGAGCCTGGAGAAAAAAAACCGCGGTTTTCAAACTAACCAATGATGAAATACACTAATACTTCCGTACCCTGCGCATGAGGTGTTGTCGGATCTATTTCCACGGTTGAAATTTATATAACAAGGACATCGAGACCTCCATACATAGACCGAACATTTGCCTACCGGACCCCCGCCAACATAGCAAGTAGGAGGAAAATAACCAGCCGGACTATAAGAAGCTCAGCATTGAAACCATCAACTGTAAATTCAATTACTGGAGATCAGAGCATGCAGCAAACCCAGGAATATTCGAACACTCAACCAATTCCCATATGAGTAAAGCTATACTAAGTGTAGAATTTAGTTGTATTTTAGTTACAATTTTAGTCAAAAGTTTCTTTTGCTCTTTATATATGTTTTCTCTAAGATTTATATGGTTTGACGCCATTTTTGTAAAACATTTCTTCATTAATAAAGTTGTTTCTGAACTTGAACCTAAAATACACATTGAACTACTGCTCAAACCCGGCCTAAGAGTGTTCAGATGTTAAGTTTGCTCACCACTACACACACTACACAACCTTCAATCCGACTGAGTTAGTTATTAACTTTATTTAACTATGATTATATATAAATTTATATAATATAAAAATACGATTTTGTTTGTTCTTTTAGTCCTGGTTTTTATCCCTCGTTTATCTCCCATTTACAAAAGTGCATAACTCGTATTTATTTTATCTTCTCCTTATCAAATTAATAAAGATATCAAAGTGGGCGGAGCCTCGGTTGTTCCTGGTCAAACCGTGGACCTAAATATGTTTTCGTGCTATAAAAACTAGCTAATCCGTGAAGGATATGAGGTTCGGAAGAGAAATTATTGTCCCAATATCCTCGAAAATAAACATAAGCGAATGAAATGTTCATCTAAATGTTTTCTTCCTGTTACTGAAACCATTTGTGATGCGGCAACGCCGCCATGCCCCAGCAGAACAGCTGTTTATCTTCGTGAACGTCAAAGAAAATTACGAAATTTTACAGATAAACAAAACAATCGAAAGTTTTTATGTGATTTTTCCCCGAAACCTGTGATCTCAAATTCCGATTAGAATGCCCAAATAATACGATGTGCGCAGTGTCCACAGTAATTCGATGGAATGCCTCCTTTAACTTTCAGGTAACTTTCTGGACACTCTATAACCTCCAAACCTAGCTCTATAAAATACCCTTAATTTGTGTACAGAAAGACGAGTCGAAGAGCCTTGATTATTTACCTAAATAAACAAATATGTAACGTTTGCCTTAAACGTAAAAATGACACGTTACAATACATACATAAAAGCGATAAAAGAACTATACAAAGGGTCAAAATCTAAAATTAAAATTGGAAATCGACTTTCAAAAGAATTCCTGGTAACAAAAGGCTTAAGACAGGGATGTTGTATTTCTCCAACTCTTTTTAAAATATATATCGCAGTAGCTCTAAAAAACTGGAAACGGAAAGTGCACGGCATGGGAATACAACTTAACGACCGATTTACCATATACCCACTACAGTTTGCTGATGACCAAGTAATTGTAGCTAATGATAAAGAGGACATGGAGTATATGATGAGAAAGTTAATGGAGGAATACCAAAAGTGGGAATTAACAGTGAACGTGGACAAGACACAGTACTTATGTATTGGAAACGAATCCAGTGAGTTAGAAATAGACAATGGACAAGTAA
Organism: Aspidapion aeneum; assembly: GCA_963576565.1. Lineage (NCBI taxonomy): Eukaryota > Metazoa > Arthropoda > Insecta > Coleoptera > Brentidae > Aspidapion > Aspidapion aeneum. Next base: position 55,109,822 of record OY755044.1, on the reverse strand, counting down.
TATCTCCATGCAATGAGTATGTATACTTGGGTGTCACATTTGATAAGACAGGAACAGACTGTAAAGAACTGGAAAAAAAATGGTAAAAGCAAAAAAGGTTATTGGATGCCTTAACAGTATTTTATGGAGCAGAGAGATAAAAAAGAATATAAATTTTACATATATGAAACAATGGTGAAAAGCACGCTGTTGTATGGAATAGAGACTTGTCGCGTAACAGAAAAATACAAAACAAAAATGGAAAGTGTCGAAATGGATGCAATAAGAAGATCAATGAGAATATCTAGAACAGATCACATAAGAAATGAGATCATAAAAGAAAGAATGGGAATCGAAGGGAGCATAACGGATGACATCACTAAAAGACAACTGATATGGTACGGCCATGTACAACGGATGAAAGACGAAAGATTACTAAGGCAGGTCCTAGAATGGCAACCAATAGGGCGCAGAAAAAGAGGGCGTCCTAAACTAAAATGGCAACAGTCAATCCAAAGATCAATGAGTCAAAAATATCTGACAGGAGATGATTGTCAGGATCGAAGGAGGTGGAGAATAGGCGTCGGACAACGTAGAAAAACGTTCTAAACCGACTAAATAAAAAATGTGGCTATCTGAAAGGAATATGAAATATGGTGTTTACTGAGGAGAGACCAACTGTCAATTTGCAGCTTCGGTCAGGGTTGCCTCAGCTTTGAGGCTAATTTTGACGTCGCGACGGAGACAGATATAATTTGCTCCCAGAAAACAGCCTGAGCCCTGGATTTTTTAAATTTTAAGGAACTTCACGAGGTAAAAAGTTTTTACAAAAAAGTTTCATGGGCAAGACCTCAGAGGTAAAGGTAGCTCGGGGACGCGTTTCTGCCTCATTAGGCTTCATTCAGCCCGAGCATAACCATAAAATGGAAGGAGATGAAATGATGATGTGGTGTTTACTGAGGAGAGACCAACTGTCAATTTGCAGCTTCGGTCAGGGTTGCCTCAGTTTTGAGGTTAATTTTGACGTCGCGATGGAGACAGATATAATCTGCTCCCAGAAAACAGCCTGAGCCCTGGATATTTTAAATTTGAAGGAAGTTCACGGGGTAAAAAGTTTTTACAAAAAAGTTTAACGGGCAAGACCTCAGAGGTAAAGGTAGCTCGGGGACGCGTTTCTGCCTCATTAGGCTTCATTCAGCCCGAGCATAACCATAAAATGGAAGGAGATGAAATGATGATGTGGATATCTGAAAGGAATATGAAATATGGTGTTTACTGAGGAGAGACCAACTGTCAATTTGCAGCTTCGGTCAGGGTTGCCTCAGTTTTGAGGCTAATTTTGACGTCGCGACAGAGACAGATATAATCTGCTCCCAGAAAACAGCCTGAGCCCTGGATTTTTTAAATTTGAAGGAAGTTCACGAGGTAAAAAGTTTTTACAAAAAAGTTTCACGGGCAAGACCTCAGAGGTAAAGGTAGCTCGGGGACGCGTTTCTGCCTCATTAGGGTTCAATTAGCCCGAGCCCGAGCATAACCATAAAATGGAAGGAGATGAAATGATGATGTGGATATCTGAAAGGAATATGAAATATGGTGTTTACTGAGGAGAGACCAACTGTCGATTTGCAGCTTCGGTCAGGGTTGCCTCAGTTTTGAAGCTAATTTCGACGTCGCGACGGAGACAGATATAATCTGCTCCCAGAAAACAGCCTGAGCCCTGGATTTTTTAAATTTAAAGGAAGTTCACGAGGTAAATAGTTTTTACAAAAAAGTTTCACGGGCAAGACCTCAGAGGTAAAGGTAGCTCGGGGACGCGTTTCTGCCTCATTAGGCTTCATTCAGCCCGAGCATAACCATAAAATGGAAGGAGATGAAATGATGATGTGGATATCTGAAAGGAATATGAAATATGGTGTTTACTGAGGAGAGACCAACTGTCAATTTGCAGCTTCGGTCAGGGTTGCCTCAGGTTTGAGGCTAATTTTGACGTCGCGACGGAGACAGATATAATCTGCTCCCAGAAAACAGCCTGAGCCCTGGATTTTTTAAATTTGAAGGAAGTTCACGAGGTAAAAAGTTTTTACAAAAAAGTTTCACGGGCAAGACCTCAGAGGTAAAGGTAGCTCGGGGACGCGTTTCTGCCTCATTAGGCTTCATTCAGCCCGAGCATAACCATAAAATGGAAGGAGATGAAATGATGGTGTGGATATCTGAAAGGAATATAAAATATGGTGTTTACTGAGGAGAGACCAACTGTCAATATTGAGGCTAATTTTGACGTCGCGACGGAAACAGATGAATGAAGCCTAATGAGGCAGAAACGCGTCCCCGAGCTACCTTTACCTCTGAGGTCTTGCCCGTGAAACTTTATTGTAAAAATAAAAGTATGATGAAGTTCTAAATTGCTTAAATTGAAAATTAAAACATAAAGATAACATATCTAGCCAACTTAATTTTAAATGAATCATTTAATAGAAGAAATAAGTCCACAAAATTAAGTATCCCATTTTGCCCCCCTTTCCCCTACCGTTGGATTCCGGCCTAATGCATAAAGTCGCTGGCTTTTACTCTTCTTTAAGCAGTAATATACAGGATTTATTTTAATTTGCTAAAAAATTTAGATTGTGCCCGGAATACAGAGGTAAAGTATCCGGCTTGTTACTGGAGTCTCCGATTTGGCGCGTGTCCAGACTATAGAAGCTATAAATGTGTGAACATAATGTTTAAATATAAAGGGCATTCTAAGCTTTGTGTACCATACTTTTAGTTTTAGTTAGATTTCGGTTATGTAGCCATTAGTTATACTGATTACCAATAATGACAATATTTCCAATTGACTAAAATGCTGAGTAGCTGGACTGTCAGGTAGACTTCGCCCTTTGAAAAGTGCTTTTTTTTATTTACTAAATACTTTTTTTTCAATAAAGACAATTTATTACATAACGCTTGCTTAAAATCAAGAAAAAAACTTGTTTTGATTTGAGAAAATTGTTTGTAAAAATTCTTTTTTTTTAATCAAGAAAATATAGCTTTTAATTGCGAAAATAATGGTTTTTATTCAAGAGAAGGAATGTCTTGCTTAACAATGTTAATTAGTCATTAACTCAATTTGAAAAATTTTATGTTGCCCTATCACAAAAATTAGTATTTCTTTATTATAGTTTATTATTTTTTTCAGTTTGAGTGATTTTTTTTTAATTTAAGAATGGTTTTCGTTCTAGTAAATAAATATATTCAAGAAAGCTCAAACAGTTGATTTAAATCAATAAATCAGGATATCTAGAAAAATAAAATATTGAATATATAAAATTAGTCAACTAAACTTGTATTATGAGTAAATATAGTATTTTTGAGGTTTGTTGTCAACTTTCTTGGTCTCCCTTACCACAGCCTACATAGTTTTAGGCTTTTGTTTACTTATATACCGCGTAGAATTATCTATGAAAACAGGTGTAGGAAAATTGCGAGACAAACGACGGGAAGCATATATATATTTCCGTCAGCGGCGCACATTGATCCGGAACAAAATCTGGGATGAGACATGCATTTTAAAACTTTACTTAATCGCATCCCTGCGACAAAATTGACACAAGTCAAAATTCTCAGTTTTTCAGAAATCGCAAAAAACGTGTTTAGTAAACCAAATCAATTTTAAAATATTCTTTGCTAGGAAAAATTTTAAATGCTGCATTAACAAAGCAAATATTTAAAAAAAAAATAATAAATTGCAGTTTAATTTCTAAAAAATCAAAATTTTTAGTTGTGTCATTTTTTTTTAATTTTGTGTATTTTTTAAATAAATTATTTTGAGTTATATCAGTTTTGTTTGATATCAATTGAATAGCGGGAATGCTCTTATCCATTTTCCTGAAATGAAGTAAAAAATATATTAAAAATTATGTTTTTAATTAGAAAACATAATTTTTATAAAATAATTTTACCTAAAAATATAAAAAAATTGGCGCCATTTCTTCGTTAAAATGAACCCCCCTCCCCAAATGGAAAGTTAGCATCGTGATATATATTATTTGTTAGCTTAACAGAGTTGTGACCAGATTTCATAAAACAATAATTTTTGTTTCAAATTTATTTAAAATTGAATTATCTTTAGCCGTTTGTGAGATATTGTAGAAGTCGCAACTATCGAAATATTTCTGGTTTATTTATTTTGGGGCTTTAAGTAATTCAAAACAAAAAAAAAACACTTAAATAATAAAAACCCTTTTTCCAATAAATTAAAAAATATATTTTAAAACATAAATATTTCACAAGAAATATTAAATTTTTGCATTATTTAGGTATTTTTTAATCAATAGTCATACTTACTTGATTATTTATTCCTTGTGTTACGAATAAAATTACATTTTGTTCGTAACGCGTTTTCGCTAAGTGAATTAATATTTGCTTTAAAAAAAAAATAACCTCTAGCGACATCTTCCGTGAGAGAGTTTAATTAGAATATTTTTAAAATAAACCGGTCACTTGCACACTACCTGTCCGTAGTCTGGTTCGAGATTATTGATTTTATGCAGCGAACTAACTGCTCGAAGAGGTTCATTTTGAATCCGTTTCAGTTTTGGAATAGGATCGAGTGAGTTGTCTGTCGTTTTCTTGTCATTGTGGTGAAACAGGGATAGAAAGAATTTTCTGGTTGTTCAACTTGTACGACAGACGTTGCGTAATTGACCGTGTTGTATTTTAGCCAAAAAATTTTTGTTTTGCGAAGACTTTAAGATTGTTTACAAATTTATTTACCTATAAAACAATAAACATAAGTTTTTTGTAACTTAAATAAAGTGCCTCAAAATTATTCAATCAGTTTTAGTCTTATTAATGAATACGGATTTGTGTTATTGATTTTCGGGAAAATGAAGATTTTGGGATTTTAGGGAATCTGATTGGTCAGTGATTGCTATGCAGTTTGGGAAATTGAGAGGAATTTTACAAAAATCGCTCTTTTGTTCGAGCATTTGTCGAGAAACAACGTATTTTAATTATGTTATAACATAACCTTAAACATTTTTTTTTGTTCATCAAGCATGGCTTGATTTTTTTTTATAGGATACATTAGAACTTTGCTCTAATTTTAATCAATGGTAATATGAAATTCAATTGTATATACCAGATTTTTATTTTTAATTAGGTCAGTATGTTATAACATAAATAACAACTTGACTTGCATCTTTGTAAAAATATTTAAAAATGTTAGCATAATAAATAATGTTAGCTAGCTTATTGGGAACATATAAATAAAATATAAATAAATATTTCTTCATGTACCTCAGAGCAAAAGTGAATTAACTAACGGACTTGGATAGGGACTTAATACTATTTGTGAATTGCTATCTCCGTCCTCCTTTTTACCACGTAGTTAAAGTCAGATGAGTAAAAAGAGCGCTAAATTTTAATCTAGCTACGTCAAAACGTACTGATTTATAATAGTATATTTTTAACTCTATTCAGTGATTTTTTTACAAAAACAAATCTGCTGAATTAAATTAGAGTTCTTATAAATCAATCAATACATATATACCGGGTGGGCCAAAAAAAATCGCACAATTTTTTTTCATTATAACTTTTGAACTATACCATCGATTTTAATGGGACAAACTGCGCTTGGCAGAGAACTAATCAAAGTTTTGACTAATTATAATTATTTGTCAGCGATCTCAAAATCCAAGATGGCGGACAATATTAAAATGTACCCTTTAAAGATGCTGGTTTATTCTTATGTTGCAAACACGTTTGAATTATTTTTTTAAATTAGTAGAAAAGCTGCGTTCTTGCCACGCACAAGGTCTGAATCAGCAAAATCGGTTTGATGGTTCTAAAAAAAATATTTTTGTTTCAACCATTGTTTTAAAAATTATAGGATTGCCTTGCCAATCATGTCTGCATTTATTTCCTTACAAATTTATTACTACTGAACCTTTGACTTTGATGAAATTAAAAACACCCTGGTGAGAATTGATTGTTTTTTAAAGATCATGATCAAAATTTATCGCCATCTTAAAATTTAAGATGGTGGACAGAATCATACTTGATTCTTAAAAATGGTGGGTTTATTCTTATTTTCTGGAAATATTTTAGATTTTTTTTTAAGTTATAGAAAAGCACTACTTTTCCCGCGCACAACAAGGTACAAATTAGCAAAATCGGTGTATTGGTTCTCAAAAAACCTATTTCTGTTTTCGTCATTGTGTTACAGATTATACGATTGCATTGCCAACCCTGTCTGCATTCATTTCCTTATAAATCATTATTACCAAACCGATTTTAGTGAAATAAGAAAAATGATGATGAGAATTGATTGTTCTTTCAAGGTTATAATCGAAATTTGCCGCCATCCTTAAAGTTAAGATGTTGGACAGAACCATACTTGATCCTTCAAAGAGGCACTCTTATTCTTATTTTTCGAAAATGTTTTAGTTTTTTTTATTAATTTATTGGAAAGTACTACTTTTCTCCTGCTTAATAAAGTACAATTTAATAAAATCGGCGAAGTGGTTCTCACAAAATCTGATTTTGTACAATTGTTTTACAAGTTATGCGATTGCATTGGCAATTTCTGTCCGACATCTTAAATTCTAAGATGTCGGCAAATTTCGATTATAATCTTTAAAGAGCAATCAATTCTTACCACGATTTTTTGTGTGTCACTAAAATTGGTAGAATTTATAAGAAAATTAATGCAGACAGGATTGGCAATACAATCGTATAATCTCTAAAACAATGGTTGAAACAAAAATAGATATTTTGAGAACCACCACACTGATTTTAATAATTTTTACCTCGTTGTGTGGGGAAAAAGTAGTGCTTTTTCATAGATTAAAAAAAAATCTAAAACATTTTCGGAAAATAAGAATAAACACGCCATTTTAAAGAATCAAGTATAATTCTATCCGCCATCTTAAAATTTAAGATGGCGATAACTTTGATCATGATCTTAAAAAAGCAGTCAATTCTCACCAGGATGTTGTTTATTTCCACTAACATCGGTTCAGTAGTAATGAATTTATAAGTAAATAAATGCAGACATGATTGGCAAGCAATCGTATAATATGCAAAACAATGGTTGAACAAAAATATTTTTTTATAGAACAACTGAACCAATTTTGCTGAGTCGTACCTTGTCGTGCCTGGCAAGAACGCAGCTTTCTTACTAATTTAAAAAAATAATTAGAACATATTCGCAACACAAGAATAAACGAGCATCTTTGAAAGGTACATTTTAATTTCGTTCGCCATCTTGGATTTTGAGATGGCAGACAAAAAATGATAAATTAGTCAAAACTCTGATTAATTCTTTGGCAAGTGCAGTTTGTCCCATTAATATCGATTCTATAGTTCAAAAGTTATAATAAAAAAAATGTCCAGGTTTTTTTGGCCCACCCTGTAAAGGAAACGAGTTCAGAAACTGCTTAACCGATTTAATATATTTAATTATTTATTTCCAAGGGGTTGCACATATAAGAAAAATTCAGAAGAATAATTTACGTACCTAAAAAAAGTAACATATGGGTTAGCCGATTTGGAAAAAAAATATAGATATAAAAGAAAAGAAAATGGGAATAAATTGCTAGACTGAATAATGAAAATCTTATATTTTTATTTTATATTATTTGCATAATAATTAAGGGCCTTAATTCTGCCAAAGTGGCGCCAGCGTCAGTAAATAAAACATATCCTGCTAGGTATAGAGCTACATAATTTATCAAAAATTCGCTGAACATAGGTAAGTACCTAGTTCATGTTATCTAGATTTTTTTTTTTAATCTAGGTACTGTTGTCATAGATTTTACTGGAATATCGGCCATTTTTTGTGTACCGAGCAAAGCCGATTAGTAATCAGTTTCTATGTGACTATGCTTGGGGGTGCTACGCACCTCCCTGTTTACGTCTTGAAGGTGCCCTAGCTAAGGACACTCATCGTAAAGGCAAGCTTTATAGAAAGCGAAGCTAACGTCAAGCTTTCTATTTTTTGGTTATTATTTTTGACATGTTTTCCTTGGTTGCGCATTGGCGGTTCTGTTTTATTTTGAAGATGTTGTTTTACACAGTATGACGGTACCTAAACTATATACAGGGTGTCCCAGAACTAATGGTACATACAAGGCCAACACAAAAATAGAGGCCACGACCCTGGAAAAATCAGCTGTTCTCCCGGGGCTGAATTTTACATTGGGTCTTATGGGAGGTCAGACGTTTTTTATGATATTTTCAAAATGGCACTACAGATTTCCGCAAAATTTCAGTGAAATATTCTCAGACACCATCCCGATATTCCACCAAAGGTTTGTAACGAAGCAACATGATTAAAAGGTTAAAATCTTCAAGATTTAGCATTCCTTATTTTGAATTCAAATTACCCGCCATGTACCACATGCCAACTGTTATATTTGACATGTATTTGAATTTCTCATATGTGATTGTCACATTCGCTTCTGCTTTAAACTTAATTTTTGTGTGAGCTAATGAAGCGGCTATGAAAAATTAGGGCTTACTATAAATTAAAAAAAAATTGTTCTGCCAGAATAAAGTAAAAACAATCTCAAAAATGGCTTTATTTAACAAAAAATCAAATATCCATGAACCGTCATTCCAACTTCAAAATTTTAAAGACAATCAGCTGTGTCGTAACGTGACCATCAAAAAAAAATCAGCCACGGATGTGACGTCAACAAAGTGGAGGATCGTGGCCAGTCCAAGTTTTTTTGAAATTGGCAAAACGATTCCGTTAAAAATTATGATGTACAGCGTACAGGGTGTTCCCTGGACCACTAGAATTGCATTAAAATCAGTGACTTTTTTTTGTGCCTCGGTGTATACCAGTTTTTATGTAAAATAATGGTTTTCCCACCCTTTTTATGTAAAAAAGCTATACTGTTTTAAAGTCGCTCAGAACAACGGTTTTTGAAATTTTTGCATTTAAAATTTTTATTGCATGTGAGTGATATTTATGTATGATACTTTCTTCAATTCATTCTCCTAATTAATATTTTTACAAAAACTAACCAGCATGTAGGTTTTTCTGAAATTTGCAAAACGATTCCGTTGAAAAATTTGATGTACCATGTACAGGGTGTTCTTTGGACCACTACCATTGCATTAAATTCATCAGTGTATTTTTTTTTGCCTCGGTGTACACTTAAGCAGGTTTTTAAAAAGAATATTATTTTAATTATTAAATAATTATTAATAACAAAAAAAAAACAATTATTAAAATTATACATATTTTATTGCAACAACAAATTTTTAGATAGAAAAACAAAAAAAATCTACAATAAATGATCAAAATGGCTACCGTTAACCTGAATAAATTTGTTTATTCGCTTATTATAGGAACGTCTGATTTTAAAATAAAGATTTGCATTTCTGAACGCCTCTCAGGCATTTGGATTTTTTTAAATAGTTTTTCTCGGGTATTTATCTAGCCTACAATAATAAACAGTTTTAAGTTTGATTTACTATTTGTCAATTTTAAAATTTTAACTTAGTTGCTGAGAGCGCCACGCTTAAGAAATTTTATATATTTTTAATAAATAATAAAATATTAATTTTATTGATAATTAAAATTTTCTTTCAAACAATAAAAAAATACTTGCATTAATAAAGTATACGTACTTACCATTTTTAAAAAAAACTACTACGAAGAGGTTTTTGTTCCTCATTAAAAACAAAGCCCAACACAGTTGCAATAACGAACAATAATAACACGCTTATGATAATTCAAGAACCACCATGTATATTTTTTAACTTAATATTTTTTAAGAAAACATCCAATCTTAGAATGTTATAAAAAAGTATTGATTATAGCTAATATGTATGAAGTAGGTAAGAATTTAATCAAAAATCTTTTACGCATACAATAAAAACTTCTAATTTAAATGTCTTGAAAACCGTTGCTCTAAGCGACATCTAAACGCTGTAACTTTTTTACTTAAATAAAATTAAAAAAATTATGTTTTTAATAGAATTTTGTATACATCAAGGAACAAAAAAGTTAGACCTATTTTAATGTAACGGTACCGACCCAGAGAACAGCCTGTATAATATTTATTTTTTTTTACCAAAATTACGTTGTCCATACCCAAAAACCACCATACCGAATTTTTTGTGCAAAATTATTAATTAGTAGAAAGAATTGAAGAAAGTATCATACATAAATTAGGCATATCACTCACATGCAATAAAAATTTTAAATGCAAAAATCTCAAAAACCGTTGCTGTGAGCGACTTTAAAACTGTATAACTTTTTTACATAAAAAGAATGGGAAAACCATTATTTTACATAAAAACTGGTATATACCGAGGCACAACAAAAATACACTGATTTTTATGCAATGGTAGTGGTCTAAGGAACACCCTGTAAATTAAACATCAAATTTTTCAACGGAATCTTCTTGCCAATTTTAAAAAAACTTACACGCTGGTTAGTTTCTGCAAAAATATTAATTATTAAAAAAGTTATTAAAGAAAATCGAATTGAAAAAATAAAGTTTAGCAACCTGTATCTCGGTTAGCACGAACTTTTGGACTAAGGTAAGTATGGCTAAATCGTAATATTTTGACCCAGAGAATCTACAGTTTAATTATGTACCATTAGTTTTGGGACATCCTGTATATTTATGTAATTAAAAAGTTATGCTGCAAACTATCTTGAAACTGTATCATTATTAAATAGATCTTTAGACTGTGTTAAAACCACATTTTTAAAATAACAACGAGCCGCCAATGCGAAACCGAGGAAAACATGTCAAAAATTATAACCAAAAAATATAAAATCAGAGTTAGGCTTCGCTATCTGTAAGGCTTGCTTGACGATGAGTGACCTTAGCCCTAACCCCTTACTACCCCCGTAGTGGGCGCCCCTGTAGGTATTCTATTTTTGAGTATGTATACTTCGATTTAAATTCATCTCTCTGTGACATCCACACTTACATAAATATGTTTTCGTTTTATTTGCGACCCCGCGTAGAAATCGAGCAAAAGCTGTTCCGGCAAAGTGTTGTTTGTTTTTAATCAAAGTTTATTGAATTTAAAGGTAAGTGGATCTGAGGACACGGCAGTGCCTCGCCAAGTTCGCGCGCCGTAACCATCTTTTCTTAAAACATTTCAGCCGATATTTGCCCTACCTAAAACTCTACTTCGGAATGAGCTACGAACCTCAAACAGTCGTAGATCTCCATGGAGTTAACAACCCTTCCAAGTTTCATGGAATTCCATAAAGTAGTAAAGTAGTTACGAAATTTCAAAAAACGTCGAAATTGCCACTCACTGACTCACTCACTCACTCACTCATGTATAGATCATCAATATTCTACTGTACTTCCAGACATACTACAAAGCTGAAATTTGGCAGACTGATAGAAATTATGACCAAACTCTTGGAAAAATCATAAAACCCCAAAATTTTAATTTACTCCCCTCCCCTATACATTTAAAGTTATGTAAAAGTAGCATCGCCCACTTCCAGAAATGCTAGAGAGTTGAGCTTTGGCAGACTGATAGGACCTATGATAAAACTATAGGAGAAAATCATTCCGTAAAAAGTATTGAGATAAAAGTAAAGCCAAGTTCTCTAATACAAATTTCAAAATGAAAGGTTCAGACAGACAGACAGACAGACAGACGGCGCAACAAAAAATTTCAAAATCATCTGAAACGCAAAGATATATAAGCTCACACTACTATATACGACTACTATCGTGTGAGCTAAAATCGTAGGGCGCTTTGTGCCATATTTTCTTTGTACATCGAGAGCCCGACGTTTTTTTCACAATAATACTAGTATTTTTCGTTCATTATTGTTTTCAACTATTATTAAGAATTATTTTTAATTTTTTTTATTAAGAATTAATTTTAGTTTGAAGCGTGTTTTTAGTTTTTTTAACTATATTTATTTTTTACTTTTTAGTTTAATGTGCTGTGAAATCGTGTTTTCTAATTAACTATATTACGTCGGTATACTGGCAAAATACACTCAAAGTCATTTTTTTTAGTTTTTGAGCCCTGGTGAAACCTGGCCGTTACAACCAAATTTAAAAAATACATTAAATCACAGACTTCACAAAATCTTTAAAATATTACTAAAATTTCAAAAAATAACTTTTTTTACATAGTTACTTACATACGTTCTCCAATATTCAATTCATAAATAATGTAAAATTTAGGAGTTTCTCAATGAAATCAAATGTCTCAAATGTTGTTCCTAATTTCAAAACTTCTTAAAATGCGATTTTCTCAAAACTAAATTTTTGATGTTGCCAGTATACCGATGATTTATTTTCACAATAATACTAGTAATAATTAAAATAAATTATCCTGATCAGGATAATGAGAAAAACTTAATAAGGAATATTTCTTGTGGGGAGGGGAGCGAGATCTCATTAAGCCGTATTTTAACCTATTTTATTGTTTTATTCCTGAAATATATGAAAAATTTCTGCCAAATTATTAATCTTGGCGTTGTCACCGGTTCTTGATAAGTGTATACAAAGTCTAAATTAAAGTTGTTCGTTTTTGCAAAATTCTTAGGCTTGGGGGGGGGGGGCGGGTCCCCGAAGTACCCCCAAGGGTGCGCCTGGAAAATTATTGTATTGTCACCGGTTCTTGATAAGTGTACAAAGTTTAAATTAAATCTGTTCGTTTAAAGTAGGTCAAAATCTAGTCCAAAGAAGTCAGTTACAAACATACATACCTACCTACAAACATACAGATCAGAAACTAGTATAATATAGTACAGATGAAGCTAATAAAAGCGTGTCAAAAATAAGAAATTACAAAATACGAAAACTTTTATTTAAAACTTGTTATTTCCCCACAATTTTTATTCTGGTAACGGAGTTTTCAGAAATTAATTAAATCTGATTTGAAAAAAAAAATAAAGCGACCTAAACACCCAGAACGACTGCGTTTTTCAGATGGCTGTACGTAAGTTAAAAAATTTCAAGGTAAAAGGCAGAAAAGCCATTTTGATATAGTAAGCCGATTTTAATGTGCAGCTACAGGTTTTTCAAAAGTCCGAAGAACCGAACCGAACCGGATAAACATACATATAAACAAACAAAATATTTCTAAGTTATCTTTAAAAAAATCCGTCGAACATAATACCTTTCCTAGCTTTTGCTGCACGAACTAGGAAAGTAAAAATTGGGACTGATAAAAACTGAAGTCTGAGTCCAAAAAGATAATGGGAGTTACATACAAAAACGGACAACTTTTATCTAATTTGACCCACAAACTGTGAATATAGGGTACAATAATTAATAATAGGCTCATTATTTTTCTACTAAATTTAACTAAAGTTAAGTTGAATAGATAAGGAATTTTTAAATCTAGTCAAATAAAATTTAATCTGACGAGTTTTTTTAACGTCAAATTGCCCGATTTGAATGAAATTTGGTACCTAGGCTAGGTCTTGGGTCGAGATGGTCGTAACGCAAGCCAAATAAAAGGGTGGGGGTAGATTTTAAAAATTGGAGCTTATGTGAAAATATGGCGTGTGTGATAAAGGTAATTGAGTCTGCAGTTAAACAAAATACATTTTAGTTTATTTTAAAAAAAGAGTGGGGGTAAATGTCAAAAATTAGAGTTTAAATGAAAATATGGCTTGTGTGGTATGAAACGATAGGTAATTGAGTCTGGAGTTAAAAAATACATTTTAGTTTAAAAAAAAAGGTGGGGGTAAATTTAAAAAAATAGAGTTTAGGTCAAAACATGGTTTGTGTGGTATCAAACGAAAGGTATTTGAATCTGGAGTTGAATAAAATATATTACAGTTTTTAGTTATACTGTCATAAATAAGTTTAAATTCGGATCATTTTACTATAGCAATAACCAATATTGCTGCGCTTGCACTAATTTGGTCTATAAAAGCCGATGCTGGATAATAGACCGGCATCACTCTAGCAAGTGATCAACCCAGTATACCACTGAAATACGTGATCCCTACTAAACACACCCAGTACACCACTGAAATACGTGGTCCCTACGAACTCAGTACACCACTGAAATAATGTGGTCCCTACTTAACATACCTAAGTAAAACCTCACTATGGTGGTTACTCTTTATGGCCCGTAAGGCCAACTCTCTACGGCCTATAAGGTCTATTTCTTATGGCCCCTTGGTCAACTCTCTCCAGCCAGCATCCCTCTTTTTACATTATTTAATTATTTATAGCAATAACCTCTATTCCTATTAATCTGTTTTCTTATATAAAATACATGTATAAATGTGGATTCTTTATACTTAATTTTCATATTCCCCTAAATCCCTCAGTCACAAGAGTAGTAGGTTTAAGCGGGTGCTGGACCACTTTTGAGGAGGGAATGACCTTGAATGACCTTGACGGTCGTTGCCTTGTTTTATGTAGAGACGAATAGTTTGAGTAGTATATTTGACCTTGAAAAGTTGTGAAGGTCATTATGTTGACCTTGAATGACCTTGACGATCGTTGCGTTTTTATATGTAGAGACGAATAGTCCAAGTAGTATTTTTGACCTTGAAAAAATAATCCAAAATCATAGTAAAGATGTGTATTTTTTAACCTTCAGAATCTTTAACATTGCTTTATTTGCCCGCTTTTTAGATATATTATTTTCTGTAGACTTTACCCCCACTAAACTAACACCCAACAAGTATTTAAAGAAAAATAAATATCAGAAGAGTACTATTAAAGTTTCTTTACTTCAACGGCGAATTTCAAATTAGTAGAAAATGAATTCAAAGCAGCAAATTATTGATTTGGATGATTTCACCAGTCAAGACATCGACAATTTGTTAAAAGATATTGGGAATGAGTTTCAAGCCGAACAGCAGCCAGAGCCACAGCTAGAACCACAGCCAGAATCACAGCCGCAGCTACAAATGGAGCTACAACGTGACGTACATAAAATCAAAAATGGAAAAGTTGGTAAAAGAAAGTACATTAAAAAAACGAAGACACGCATTTTATCAACAGCTCCAACTCCGACAGCAATTCCAATAGCAATTCCCTCAACATCGAGGGATCAGCTAGTCCAGCAAACCGTAGCCGCAAATGTCACAACAATAGAAAGCCAAACGATAGAGCAGGCTATCCAAATCCTACGGGTGAAAAGAAGCTGCGTGGAGCAGCTTAAACAAAGAGTGGATCTACTCAAAGCAGAGATTCAACGACTACAAAGAGAGACCGAAGGTGTGGAGGAAGAATTCCAAGCAAAATTAAATGACTACAATAAGCTAAAGGATCTTTTTTATGCTTTTCTTTAAATTTTTAACATTTTTTTATTGTAACATATTTAGTTTTTATATAAAATTATTAGTTAGCCAATATATAACTTTATGAAACAAAAAAAAACAATTTAAATATGTAAAATATAATAAATCTATATTAAGAAAAAAAACATTATGGTAATTTAATAACAAACAAAAAAATTTGTATAATTTTTTAATTTTGGTTACTATTTTATAGTTGAACTTTATAGAATAAACTTTAATATAGAAAAGAATATTATGCTAATGCAAAAAACAAAGTATTAAAAATAATTTTTAAACTTTAGTTTGTTTATAAAAGAGTAAAATTTCATAGTGTAGAATAAACCAATTTGTAGAAAAGATCTAATTTAAAAAAAATACAAACTTTTAAAAAGAATTTTTAAACTTTGGTTTGTTTATAAGAGAGCAAGATTGCATGGAATAGCATATAAAAATGAAACTTAAAAACGTTTTTTTTTACCATTTTTAACTTTAGTTTGTGCACAAATGGACAAAATTTGCGTTACTATAATTTAAAAATTGAATATTGATGTGATTCAAAAGATAGGATTTTTACAAATGGTTTCATTTTAAAATTGTTAGATGAAAATTTTTAATTGTTTGGATTAGTGCCACAGTGCCCCAAACCTCGCACTGAGCTGTGTGTACCAGCCATTTTTATTGTACACCCCAATTAAACTAAACCAGACTACCAACGTTGAGCCTCCTCAAAAGGAGAGTCACCTCTTTCGCTTCCTACATCAGACATCTCCTCAGAAGGAGGAGAGTCAACTCTCGCTACTTCCCACACACCATAATTGGTATCAGAATCATCATCATCACTCTCCACCACCTCATAATCATCACTGTCTGAGATGTAGACAGGTGATTCGGGTGAATATGTAGGATTGCTCTGCCTCTCCATAATTCTTTGATATTGCTCACTACAGACATCGCATCGTCCATTAATTGTAAAAACCTCTACCGGTTTCCAGACATAGCAGAAATTGCACTGCACATGCCCATTTTTCAAAAACGGACGAACGATGAGGGTAGGGCGAGCGGTGGATGACATTATAGGAAGACAAATCGAGCAAGAATGAGTGTTTACCAAATGAGGAGTAAAATATATATACCCATTACAAGGTTATATCAAGGTCAGTGTGAATCGTTGACAATTTTTTCCAAGGTTAAATATGTAATTGCTCATCAATCTTGTTCAAGGTTAAATGAAGGTCAGTGTATAATTTTTTCCAAGGTTAAAGATGTAATTGCTCATCAATCTTGTTCAAGGTTAAATGAAGGTCAATGTCACCTTGAGAATATTTTGCAAAACCAAAAATAAATTAAAAAATAATACATTTGGCTGTAAATTTTGTTCAAGGTCAAACTATTTAGATTTTGCTGTGAATTATGATCAAAAAAAATATATTTGAGAGTTATCAGATACAGCTGAAGAAAATGAGGTGGAGTGGGGTGTCTGTTATAAAACCCACAACGGGCATAAAAAAAGCATAGTGGTTAAAACAGAGGTGTTGATGAAAACACCTAATAAATAAATAATTTAAGGTGTAACAAGTAAAGTGACCATGTTGAAGTGTTCAAAATGTGACAAAAGTTTTACTCGAAAAGATAATATGGTTAGACATAATAAAACAGCTTGCAAATATAAACATAATGATGATAATATCAATGAGCAACCATTAAAGAAAAGAAAAATAGCTAGTTTAAAAGTTGATATAGTGATAAACAATTGGAAATGTGTAGAGAATGCAAGATTTTCATACCCAAAGATAAATTTTTTGCTCATTGTAGAACACTTCAACATAAAAATAACTCATGTGCACCATACTCCAATGGTGTATGTGTGGTAAGAAGTGGTCTTAAATGCAGAATAGCAAGTTATAGAATTGCTTCAGAAACTCAGCAAAAAGACTACAGAAGGTTTTTTTATGAGATAAAACCCAAATGTCTAACATTAGTAAAAGAAAATATAGCAAAACACACCTCAATAAAAATTAATATGGAATTATTTGCAACGTTTCTTCACCAATCAAAAGAAACCCTAGCTGATAAATCATTTAACACAAATAATAAAATAGTGTGTGATGCCTCTGATTTGGATAATATTTATGAGTTTTTTATGGATAAAATAATTTCCCAAGCGAGCGAGTTTATGGAGCGAGATTCTGGTAAGATTACTCATTAGTAAAATAAATAATTTTTGTTTAATAATAATCAGTGAAACATTTTTTAAATATGGTTGTTTAATTAATAATGTTTTAATTTATTTACAGGTTGGACTTTACAACATATATTACACTTGGAAATCAACATCAACAAGTTTCGCCCTATTGGGGGCAATTCATACTTCAAGTTACCCAAATTCATTGAATC
The DNA here is from genome assembly GCA_963576565.1 of Aspidapion aeneum. Taxonomy (NCBI): domain Eukaryota; kingdom Metazoa; phylum Arthropoda; class Insecta; order Coleoptera; family Brentidae; genus Aspidapion; species Aspidapion aeneum. Next base: position 55,092,208 of record OY755044.1, on the reverse strand, counting down.
TAACCATGCTGTAGTGAATATAAAAAATCAGGATAATGCATGTTTTGCATGGGCTGTTACATCAGCTTTATACCCAGTTTCACTTCATGTAGACAGAGTTTCTTCCTACCCCCATTATTCTACAGTTTTAAATCTTGCAGGTATGGAAATGCCGGTTAAATTGACTGATATATCTAGGTTTGAACAAAACAATAATATTTCAATTAATGTTTATACATTGGAAACCAGATTTGCAAATAAAAAAATTCAATATGAAGTTGTTGGTCCACTTCGCTATTCCAAGAGAAAACTTGACACTTACATAAACTTATTAATCATAAGTGAAGATTGTAAAATTAAAGAAGAAACTAATGAATGTAATAGCGATTGTAATAGAACACATTATTGTTGGATAAAAAATCTTTCAGCTTTGGTTTCCAATCAAATATCAATGTCGAAACGTAAACTTTATTTTTGCGATGGTTGTTTAGTACACTTTATAACAGCAGAAAAACTAATATTTCATCAAAAATATGACTGTGGGCAAGTTTACGCGATAACCCCATCTACAGATTTAAAAACTGATAGATTTGGAAAAACAACACAAGAAAACATGTTAAAGTTCGAAAGTTATGAAAAACAGCTAACAGTTCCCTTTGTAGTGTATGCTGACTTTGAATCAATTTTACAACCAATGGCAGGTTGTAAACCAGATCCATTAAATTCTTTCACAGTCAAAAATATCATACATAAACCATATTCATTTGCATACCTAATTAAATGTTCATTCAATGATGATTTAACAAAATTTAAATTATTCCGTGGTTCAAGCGCAGCAGAAGAATTTGTAGCATGTATTGAACGTGATCTTAGAGAGCTTCACAATAATTATTTAAGAGATATAGTCCCAATGACACCACTAACACCTGAAGAAAAAAACATAGTGGAAACATGTGACAAATGTGGAATTTGTGGTAAACCTTTTAACTTATTTGATAAAAAAGTAACCGATCATTGTCACATAACGGGAAAAAAAAGATTTTTAGCTGCACATTCAACTTGTAACTTACAACATCAATTACCAAATTTCATTCCAATAATTTTTCACAATCTAAGTGGTTATGATTGTCACATGTTTATTAAGGAATTGTCTTATCATGGCGATAAAATAGATGTTATTGCAGAAAACAAGGAAAAATATATTTCATTTACAAAATCCATATATGTACATGATTACATGAATTCTGAAGGAAAAATCATAAAAAAATATCTATGTCTAAGATTTATAGATAGCTACAAATTTTTAGCTGCATCCCTGGATGAGTTAAGTAAAGGTTTAGATTCAGACTCCTTTTTAGAAACACACAAACATTTTACATCTGAAGAAGAATTTAGTTTAATGAGACAAAAAGGTGTGTTTCCATATGGATTTTTCTCTGACTTAGACAAATTAGACGTTACTAATTTACCCACTAAAAACCAATTCTTCGATGATCTAAATGATCAGCATATTACAGATTTAGAATATGATAGAGGGAAAAAAGTATGGAGTCTATTTAATTGTAAAACTTTAGGAGACTATTCGGATTTATATTTGAAAACTGATGTTTTAATTTTAACTGATGTTTTTGAAGCATTTCGAAGAAATTCTTTAAAGACTTATAACCTAGATCCAGCTCAATATTACACGTTGCCATCATTATCATTTGATTGTATGCTTAGAATGACAGAAGTAGAATTAGAGCTATTGACTGAAATTGACATGATTCATTTCTTTAAAAAAGGGATTCGAGGGGGTGTTAGTCAATGTGTTGATAGAATGCATATAGCAAATAATAAGTACCTTCCAAATTATGATCCAAGTATAAAGTCATCCTTTATAATGTATTTGGATGCAACAAATTTATATGGGCATAGTATGTCACAACCACTACCCACAAAAGGTTTTAAATGGCTCTCACAAGAAGAAATGATAAATTTAAATATTCATAATGTACCAGATGACAGTCCCATAGGATACATTCTTGAAGTAGATGTGTATTATCCAAATGAGTTGCATGAAGCTCATGCTGATTTTCCATTTTTGGTGGAAAATATAATCCCTCCAGATTCATCATCCAAATTCCCCAAACTCATTCCAAATTTGCATGATAAAATAAGGTATATTGTACACTATAAAACTTTAAATCAGGCAGTAAGAAATGGGTTAATAGTCATTCAAACTCATAGAATGTTAAAATTTGAACAATCACCCTGGTTAAAAAAGTATATCGATACTAACACAAAGCTTCGAAACTCTGCTGATACAAAATTTAAAAAAGATTTATACAAGCTTTTTAATAATGCAGTATTCGGAAAAACTATGGAAAATGTTGAGAATCATAAAGATATAAAATTAGTTACAAGTTGGGAGAGTATTCGTAGAAGGGCCGGTGCTCGTGCTCTAATCAGTAGACCCAATTTTAACAATTGCTCGATATTTACCGAAGAATTAATTGCTGTTCATATGAGTAAACTCAAAATTGTATACAATAAACCAATATATTTGGGTTTTTGTATTCTGGATTTGTCTAAAACAGTTTTGTATGACTTTTTTTATAATACTATAAAAAAAGAGTTTCACAATAGTGCAAGTTTAATGTATACAGATACAGATCTCTAGTACTTAAAATTTACACTGATGATTTCTATAAATTTATGATTGAAAACCCTGAGAAATTCGATACATCTAATTATAATAAAGTAAATAGGTTTAATATAAGTAAAAACGACTCTGTTTTGGGTAGAATGAAGGATGAATTTCCTGAAGATCCAATTCTAAGTTTCTATGGAACAGGAGCTAAAGCCTACTATATAAACTCAGTCTCAACGGAGGTAAAAAAAGCAAAGGGGGTTAAAAAAAGTGTAATCGATAAGCATTTATCCATTAATGATTATAAAAAAGTTGTCGAAAAAGGTGGTTACTTATTTCGAAAAATGAAATCATTTAAAAGTGATCTACACAATATATACACAGAAACCAGAAACAAAATTGCATTATCTTACCATGATGATAAAAGGTTTGTTATACCTAACACAAGTCATACACTACCCTGGGGGCATCCACATATCAAGTCATATGAAAAATGAAATATTAGTTATGTTTTAATAAGCGTATGGCTTAATTTTAAGTTTTCGAAAATATATAAAAATAAAAAGTATTCTAAAATACAAAAATGTTTTTTTTTTCATTTTTCTACAACCTTTTTGTGAGTGAGAAATGGCATTTTTGGCAGAACATGAAAATATTTACAGAAAGTGAAATGATGACAGATGTATATAGCCAAATCCTATGAATTCACCCTCAAATTATACAGTCGATGATGGAGCAGTTATTATTGATTGATTTCCAACTGATGAATAGTTGAATTATTAGGATTTTAAAAAAATTATCAATAATTTGATGATAGGTGGCGCTATTTCGGAATATATTTAAATAATTGAAAAAATTATGATAGATGGCGCATTTCAAAATTAAGGGCACCATAATTCTAAAACAGTTTAAGGAAACTAATATTCTATAATTGTTTGCTTAGTGACCTTATTAAATTTAAAACTGAAAATCTCAACACCAGGGGTGTTTGTAAATCTTATCAATAGGTGGCGCTGATATTGATAGGGTGAGATAAATGGTAGAGGGGGTAAATGGTAATGGGGGTAAAATTGCTTACTTGGATGCATGATGTGGCGGTAAGCGTTCTTTCTCGTTCTTCTCTTAGTCGAAGCAACAACTCCTCCTTTTTTTCAAAAAGTTTAAGTAATTTTTTTCGAAAATGGCCTCATTTAGTAGTTCAAGTGAAAGTTATGTGAAGATCGAGAATGTGGTTATGATTGCGGATGCATTACCTGATTTGTCCGCGGAATCGCTCGCGAACTTTAATTTGTCCGCGAGCGGGTATATGGTCGCGGACTTTAACGCGTTCGCGAACTGTAACGTGTCCGCGGATGCGGAAATGGCGGCAAATGTGAATGTGGTGGCAGGTGCAAGTGAGGTTGCGGATAACGATTTGGCGCCCATGCGTGAGTACATGATTGACTTTAATCAAAAACTAAGTGACGGTGAAATGCAACAGTTTTTGGAATCACCAAGCATCGCTGCTTGGTCACCCGGAGCTGCAGGGGGGGTCCAATAGGTTTTTTTTTTAAGTATTAATTAAAATTGAGACTTGTAATTTTTTTCATGTCTTAAAATAGACGTTTTTTCTTAATATCTTGTAAAGTAGCGTCTTAATTGAACATTTTTAAAAGATAAAAATTGTGAAAAAATAGGTTAGCTTTCGATCTGTTAAAATTTTATTGTGATATTAATATTATTTTAACAGTTATGATCAATTTAATTAAAATAGTAACAATTTTAATTGGGCTATTATGTCATTATCTCCTAAAATTAAAGTCCAGCAAAAATTTTTATATGATAAGAAATGTCAACGCATTCTTGATTAATCGATTGAAATAATTATTTTTTGTAATAGCCTTATTAGTTTAGAAGCTAGACCCATTTGTAACTGAATAGACATCTACCCCACTTGACAAAATGTGTTTTTATTTGTTTTATTATGTAAATATCTCCAAAAATTAAACTTTTCCAAAAAATTTTATATAATAAAATTTGTTTGGATATGGTTGTTGAATCGATGGAATGAATTATTTTTGTAATAGCTTTATTAGTTTGGAGACTACACTTATTTTAATTGAATAATTTACCATCTATTCTCCAAGTAAATATGTGTTTTATCAATTTTATTATGTGAATAGGTGTGCAATTGAGTATTCAAATTTGTTATAGCTTAATCATAAGTATAAAAATATAAAAACAAATAGTATTCTATAAAATGTGTTTTATTTAAACTTTATTTAAGAAAAATATATTTATATCTAAATCATTTTAAAATACAAAATTCAAAACATTTATTTTCATTTAAATCATTAAAATACATTCAAAAATATTATAAATAAAATTACATTGAAATTAACCCCTTGTTACAGTACCATTTAGAATATTATAGGAAATTAGGGAATCATGAATAAGTAAAGCATACACTTTTACATCATTTGGAAATTTAGATTTTCTGGTGTTAAATTCCAATTTAATATCCACTGTTGATGAGGTTATTGAATCTTGTTGATGCGAAGCATCAATAACAATTAATGGGTTTTGAATAAAACTATTTAAATCAAGCATTGGTTCATTACATGTTTTTCCATAGTAACTGCTTTGAAAATTTTGATATGCATAGTAGGCAAAACCGCATAATCTTTTTGAAAAATCGAGACTCCACCTCTCATAGGGGAAAACTATCGAATTAATATATAATCTAATATCAGCCAAATCAGCAGAGATAAATTCTGTGGCATCTTTGTCTCTGACATTGCAATTTTCAGTCTTTTGAAATCCAATAATAATGTATCGTGGTTTTTCCAAATTCGTACCAGTTCTTACTGCCCACGTATCAGAAGCTGTGCTCCGAAGAAGAGGCAGTTCATATAGGTCCCACATGCGATAGGCAGCTTTGATATTAACATTATTACCACCCTTATTAATTTTAGATAGAATTTTAATCCTTTGACGATCCTCTGGAATTATGTGCCGGATTTTCCATTCGATTTTATCTATGGAGATTTCCGCATCAACTTCACCAATATAACAATTATTGAAGGTGTGAGCTATTACGAGAATCAGTTCTTGTTTTTGATTAAAAATGCCCCTTCTATAGTCCTCTGCAAATCCCATCAAGTATTTTAATGGGAGTCTTCCACTAAATACATGACTTGTTTTGTCCAATATGCATTGATTGGCTTCTGTTAAACCCCAACCGTATGTTGAAAGAAGCTTTTCTTGACTACTTCCAAATGAAACAATGGTTTTTAGTGCTGAAGTAATTCCTGGTTTTCGAACAACGCAAATTTGTTCACCACCCATTTCATACCGAATTTCTTCGAATAAAAAAGCAAGAGCATTATTTGATAAGTAGCATCTTTTAGATGCATCACTTGGTGTAAACTTTCCTTCTATATAAATATAACTTTCGGAAACATCCAAAATTAGATCTTGAAATTGAATTGGGATACGAATTTCATCTGAGTTTTTAAAAGATGGTGTTCCATAGGGTTTATAACTATGCTCTTCCAGACTTAATAATTGAATTCTCAAAAATTGGTTCATTAAATGCTTCTAACTTTTCACTAGTTGAAATCATTTTAAACAGTTTTTTTTAAATGTAAACCAAGTGATTTCAAAAAAACTTTTTCTTCTGTGGACAATTTAGATCTTTCTCTTGACAAGTCTTTAACATGAATGGTTTTTCTACTGCTTCTGCATCGGTTTTTATTTGGAATATAAGTCTTAACATCTTTTTTTTGCGACACTGGATAGCTGTGATGATCAAAACAATAACCCATTTTCGTTATAACCTTTTAAGCTCTAATTTAACAATTATTTTTTCTCCTTGAAAATTAATGAGCTTTCCTCTATCATCCACGATCCTTAGTGTAATGTTGTCGATAAACTGACGACCCTCTGGTTGAATTGGCATATAAATGATATTTGTTGGTTCTTTAGTTAGCTTATACCCAGGTTCCACATCAATGTCAAATTCATAAATAGAGTGCACCTGTTCTGAATTTAAATATGCACCGGTTGTTATATTGCAATCTACTCTTATAATGCGAACTTTTGTAATATCAACTATTGTTGAAGATTCATGAATCTCATTGGGCTTTAGTCGCTCTTCATTTGCAAATCCCAACAACTGTCCAATTGAGTTGTAGTGCTTAAAGTGAAGTACATACTTTGACTTAATTTCGCATTTCAAAGTGCTATTGTTTGCACGTAAGCTAAAAATATTTTCATCTAGATCTTTTGCACCTTTTTGAAGAGCTTTAAGCATTGCATCATGTATTTGGGTTATTTCGTATGCACCAGGAGGTATTTTTAACATTACTGGCCCTCCCCAGTTTGGCTTACTAAATCCAAACCAATTGCTAGTTTCATCTATGTTAAAAATTGAATTATATGAATAAAATCCTATAAGACCCAGTCCATATTTTTCTCTGTTGTTTGTCTCTATAGGAGGATAGAAGTTGGCACTTAAAATACTTGAATAACCACTTAATGTAAAAGTATAAGACATTTTTTTACTGTGTCTTACAACAACTGGATATAATGTCACAATCTACAATTTCCTCAGATTTAGACACTTTTGAGGTGTTTGCATTACATATACAACAAAATATTTTTTTTGGTGGTGGACCATCAATTTGATCGTTAGAGTTGTTTGTAGAGTAATGGTCGTAGCAATACTGATATTTTAAAATATCAACTTCTTCTGGCAACTTCTCCCACACCAAAGCTATTTCGTTTGGTGCACATGCTATCATTAATTCTTTAGGTAAACCACATAGTTCGTCACTCGTCATCGGTAGCAAACTTTTTGCATTGCTAAATGCTTTTAGTGATTTATACATTTTTTTTAGTTTTGCATACTCACTTTCGGAATTATTTCGATTCATTTTTTAAAATTAGTACTAAAATAAGTTATTTTTTAAGAGAAACTGTAGACACCGCTGACCACAATATACTGTATTAAATTTTTGTTGGTTTTTATATGTATACCAAATTTCTGTGGCATAATTACATCCTTTATACATGTATTCTATGAATTCCAAAGGTGGGGGTAAGTTTCCAAAACTATCATAATAAATTACTTTTCTAGCTTTCTTTCTGTAGGCAACCCAATGTGTTCCTGGTCCATTTACACTGTCTAAGTTTATGATGGCCGATTCAGTTTTGCGAGGTCCACTTTTAGGAAGACTATCTCTCATAAATACACCAACGAAATTTGCAATTTGATATTGTTTTGCATATATTTCCAAATCAATATTTGATAATGCCCTTGCTGGTAAGGGCTTTACTAGTTTTTTGGATTTGTTAAGTAAAGTCCTAACCCAGTTCGATACGGTTTTAAGTATAAACCTCCCCCTTTTTTACTTTCTACAAGCATTTGAGAGTTTTTAACACCAGCAACACTATTTTTAAGATGATTGACGGTTTTTATTGCTTTAACTTTACCAGCAGCGCCACCCGCTAATGATCCTAGGGCGGATAACCCCGCAAAAATTGGTATTAGAGGTAAAATACCCCCCATTTTAGGAATGGGAATTACTCTTGGGGTTTTAATCTTCTTTTTTCCACCAGAAGCTTTTAAATGCTTACGCGCTGCGATCAAAGCAATTTTTGAAATTTTTGAAATATCTTGATATTTCCCCTTATTTTGATTCAAGATCGATTTAATTTTTGTTTGAACGTTTCGACAGATCGCAGACCCAAAAGCCACCTTTCGAGTTTTCGATTTTATCTTTTTTAACCCCATTCCAAATCTTCGCTTAACTTTCATTGAATTTGTAACAAAGTAAGCAGCAGCCTTCTCTTTTATTCCAGCGTCTTTTGATTTAAGAACTTGCCACGTACTTTCTTCTAGTTCGCGATCAGATTTGTGTCTTTTTTCTAAATTATCCAAATTAATAGAGTAACTAATATCGTGTTTTTTGCAGGCTCTATCTAGTGCATTTATTCCAGGATCACCTCTCGCTAATCTTGTCTTTAGTTTAGTTCCAGGACCACAATATTGATAACCCGGGATGTGTAATTCTACAGGAAGTTTATTTGAAAGTGAATTAAATACGCCTCGCCCCTTTTTTACTGAACTTTTTCTGTTGATAGATGACATCGAACTGATTTTGATATAAATACAAGTCAGCTTAAATACTAAAAGATAGTTCATATAAAAATGCGCATAGTGCAGCAACAAGACAGAATCTCAATTATAAATTGGGATGAAAAGACGGGTTGTGGTATTACATATCAACGTCATGGATCTTTACTACCCAATTCTATACGTGGATTAATAATTGGGCCATCAAATTGTGGTAAAACCAATGTGCTTATCACTCTTATTACACACCCACTAGGATTAAAATTTGAAAATGTATATATATACTCCAAATCATTGTTTCAATCAAAATATGAATTTTTAAAGCAAATTTTATCGCCAATTGAGGGGCTTGGATACTTCACATTTAATGATACATCCTGCGTTATACCACCATCTGAGGCAAAACCAAATTCGATATTTATTTTCGATGATGTAATTTGCGATGGTCAGAGTGTAATAAAATCATACTACAGTATGGGGAGGCATAAAAATATAGATTGTTTTTACCTAGCACAGACTTACTCTAGAGTACCAAAACAGCTAGTTCGAGATAATTCACATTTCATAATAGTATTTAAACAAGATGAAATGAATCTGCGACATATTTTTTCAGATCACGTTTCTCCAGACTTTACTTTTACTAAGTTTCAAGAAATCTGTGGAAAATGTTGGGACGATAAATATGGTTTTCTAGTTATTGTTAAAGATGCAGATTTAAACAATGGCAGATATAGAAAAGGATTTGATAGTTACATATATGTTTAATAAATGTGTAGCAACAACTTTAGTTGCTTTTAGAACGAACCACTGCAAACATCTTATTTGTAAATATGTCAAATTCGATCGATCGATCGATCGATTTAAAACGTGATCTTGTTGCTATGACTGGTGCAGTAAGAACAAAATTTAAATTTTAAAAAAATGAAGAGTCGCAAAATCAAACAAATCTTGAGAAATTTTATGAACGCATCTCAAAACCATTATCAAAAACTTAAGAAAATTTTAAAAATGCAGCAATTGTAAAAAGGACAAGAAGTAATATAGTAATATACACCTTTGATAGCTGTGGAAGCAAAAAAAGCAAAGAGAGTTGCAGCCAATGTTATGGTTGATGATTCGGAAGATGGTGATGGTGGAAATAAATCTCATCATGGATCTTACCTCTCAGCTTCACCACCCTTGCCGGATACACCAATATCCTCATACTCTAATCAAAGTCAAAAATCATTTAATGCAGATGCAAGTTCTCATTTATCACCTAAAAAGAGTGTCAACAATGAAGCTATGGATGAATCACTGAGACAAGATATTGGGGAAGCTTTAAATTCTATATCTACAATCTATATGGAGGGGCTTAAATCAAACCCATCTATCTATGACACCATATATGGTGTTAGGTACATTTCCAACAATGATAATTTTCAGATAGGTAATGCTACAATAAAATTTCCAGATAAACTAATAACTCTTTGGCGTAAAAAAAATATGATTGGGGCATTTTCTGCTCATCGTGATTTATACGATTTGTTATTTTTTTAAAAACCAAGTGTGTCAAACATTGGTGACATTAGCCCAAAAGCACTCAGCGATTATAAGCAAATACTTAATTTGTCAAATGCCTATTACAATGAATATAATAAAATATATGGGGTAAATACCAGCCGATCTGTAAAATTTACAAATTTTATAAAACCACTTCTAACACCGAAAAATGGTAGAAGTAAAGAAGGTTCTGGTATTACCAGAAATAAAATTTCAAATCTCAAAAAATTCAATAATAATAAAGTAAACTATGTATATTGGAATACTGCTAAAGAATTAGTTAGTCGCTTGCGATTATTATGGAGCTCAAAAATGGCTGGGCATACTGGTCATGATGGTGAAATTTTGTCTATAATTGAAGAATTAAGAGAAGAAGGGGTTATATATTAGGACTCACTTTTTGATTGTAGATATATTGTTCAGTTACTATCTAACATGAGAGGTGTAAAGAACACGATTGACAAGTTTGGTCGTATAAAAAAACTTCCAAAATTACATATATAAAAGGATTGAAGGGTAATGGTTTTAAGTTGACCGCTAAATATGATTTCTACATTGAGAACAAACGTTTATGTAATTCAGCAGATACTGTAGATCATAAAGACGCTATCAATCTAGAATTTCTGGAAATTCGTATAAACAAACTAGTTGAAGAACTAAAGCTAGCTATAGCAGAATCTGTTGATGCACTAAGAACCAATTTAGAAAAAATAAAAACGCAACAATCGACAAGTGCTAAACTATTGTTAAATTTACATGGGAGATTGAGTGCCATAGAAAGAAAAGTTTTGAAACATCAGCCACTTGAATCCGCTTTGTAACCAATAATTTGGTCAGATGGACGCATAGAATATCATACACCCATTTGAATTGAAAAAATAAAGTATTTATTTTAACGATGGCTAGTGAGCAAAAAGTTCAAGTGGTTAATGAGCTATATAAACCTGCAAGAAAAAATTTCCTGCGAAGAAAAACCTTAATAAAAGGTTTTAAGGATCTATGGCAGATTGATTTAGCTGAAATACAACAATTATCAAAATATAATTTGGGGTATAGATACATTTTAGTATGCATAAATTGCTTTTCTAAATTTGTCTGGGCTAGACCAATAAAAAATAAAACATGACTTGAAATATGTGCAGCAATGCGGGATGTTTTTAAGCAAGCTGGTTATTACCCCCATAACATACAATCTGATCAAAGAACGGAATTTTTTTATAAACACTTCCAAGCACTTATGAAAAAGAAGTCTGTAAATCACTATCACACATATAGTGTAAAGAAGGCAGCCATTGTGGAAAGAGTAATCAAAACTTTAAAAACAAATCTTTATAAAGAATTCTCTACATTAGGAAGCTATAAGTGGTTTCATATTTTACAGGATGTTGTTGATAAATATAATAAAACAATTCACACAACTATTAAAATGAGACCAATTGATGTGAAACCCACGACTAGAATTACCGCATTTGAAAATATAAAAATGGTACCTAAAAAAATTAAATTCAAAGTTGGAGACGTAGTTCGTATAATCAAATATAAGTCAATTTTTGAAAAAGGGTACACACCATCGTGGTCAGCGGAACAATTTAAAATTGTAAAAGTAAATATAACGAATCCACCCACTTATGAAATAGAAAGTTTTGACGGAGAACCTATACTTGGTGCTTTTTATGAAATGGAGCTACAGAAAACCAGCGTGCCATCAATATATTTAGTGGAGAAAATTATTAAGAAAAGGAAGTGTAATAAACTGGAGCAATACTTTGTTAAGTGGTTAGGTTTTACAGATAGACATAATTCATGGATAAATAAATCGGATATCGTTTAAAAAATATTTGAATTTTAATATATTTTTTAAAATTCACATCAAATGAAAATCAATATAGGTTTTTTACACTTCCTTAATTTTTATAATATATTTATTTTGTGTTTTATACTAATATTGTTACTTTATTATAAAATTTTGTAAAAAAATAAGATAAAAATAATATTGCAATAAAACAAATCCAATTAAAAAATAGTTTTTCATTTCTTATTATAATATATTTTATTACAGCTTTTATCAATTTAAAACTACATCCATACTACAATCCATAAACTAATTATGAATACACATTTTTGGTAAATGTCTTATAATTAATCATCGTTCTCACTTAATCCACTATCTTCATCTTCATCTTCATCGAGCGGTGGAAAGAGTAACTCCAGTAGAATGTCTTCCAATGGCCTCAGAAGATACAACAAATTCAGCCATCTCATATTTTTACAAAACTCTTGAAGTGTTTGGTTACCCATAAAAAACATTTGGCATTGAATGACACCATCCATAAAATTATTTGCTCTAGCTACATCTCTTAGTGAAGGGTCACCCTCCATCAGTTCGTCCGACTTCTCAAACAACCAGAATCGTAAATCGTGAATTTGTTCTTCCAAACGATGCATATTTTTAATACTTTAAGAATAATATTTTAACACACAATAATTTTAAGGTAATTTAGTATATTCCAAATTCAAATATGGATTTACGTTTTGCACCGATATATGTGGGTTCACTTTGCCCCAGATAGGTTAGAGTATATTTGTGATTACTTTTATTAACTAGATCGATAAAATCATCATCTATTGATTTAAGCACACGTTTTGGTAAAAACGTTTTAAATACATCAGCATCTTCAGCCAATGTTATTAAAACAGATTTTCCATAACGGGTATCAATTGTGCACATTTCTTTAATAACATATGTGGTATTAACTTTTAATGAATCTAAAGATTTTAATTGAAGTTTTGCTTCATTGTTTATTTCGAAATTTATTTGTTCAAGTTTGATTTTTGAAATATCCATATTATTACCTTTAAATTATTGTTTTTCCACAAATTAAACTATTTTTTCTTTATTTTTATTTTAGAGAGTGATTTGACACGTTGAGATACAGAAATCTACTAATACTTCAAGTGGGTTTGTTTTTCCTTTTTATATGTTTAAATACAATTATTAGGGTGGGGATAATGTAAATCTTTCAAAAGTATAAAACAAATCAGAGTCAAAGATAGAGGTATTTTTTGTGCTTAAGGTCGGACAAGGTCAAGGTCGTTCAGGGTCAAAAATACTACTCAAACTATTCGTCTCTACATATAAAAACGCAACGATCGTCAAGGTCATTCAAGGTCAACATAATGACCTTCACAACTTTTCAAGGTCAAATATATTACTCAAACTATTCTTCTCTACATAAAACAAGGCAACGACCGTCAAGGTTATTCAAGGTCATTCCCTCCTCAAAAGTGGTCCAGCACCCGCTTAAACCTACTACTCACAAGGGCACTAAATAACAAACCTTGTGACATATATGGCAGAGATACCACTTGTCACAAATATAGTCGTGACAATATTAGCTTACACGTACACTATAATTAAAGTACCTAGTGTGAGCGTAGGTGCCCATATATTAGCAGAGTATTTTTTTTAGTCCTTGCCGTATATTCATCTTGTAAGCCTATTATGACATCAATAACGTGCTTGTATATTTTATTTGTTATTTTCTTTCCCGTGACATCCAGTGTATATTTTTCTTATTTGCATACATATACCTGTAACATATTTGCACACATTTGTGACATCCCTAACGTCTGTGTATATTTTATTTGTTATTTGTTTCCTCGTGACATCCAGTGTATATTTCTTATTTTTATAGAGGTACTTGTTACATCCGTTATTTTTATGAAACATTGGCAACATTGCTGGATGTCACAAGTTAACACAAATATTTAGGGATGTTACAACGTCAAAAATTTTTGTATATACAATGGACGCCACAAAGATATAAAAAATTTTATTTCTAAATTTGTGAGTTTATGCAAATATTTTTATGGAATTAAAAATAAAATATTTTTTATTACATTTCATATTTTTTATTTTTGGATAACACCAGGTTCAAAAATTGAAAATTGACAATATTTTTCTTAAAGGAACCTCACGACCTCAAATAGCTCTTCCTAGCCGAGGTAAATTTGAGGTATATTAAAACAACATCAATAATATACAAGAAGTTATATTATATAAAAAAATAATATAACATTATTAACCAATTATTAATTCCAACAACAAATTATTTTGAGGCGTTTTTTATGTCACGTGTTTTAAACCACCAAAAGTGTCATAAATTTAAATAATACTTTTCTTTTGAGACAAGTTAGTCAGCAAAACTGTATTAAGTCAAAATAATTTCCAGAAATATCTACATTTTGCATCACCAAAAACGACACAACTCGAAATATTACACTTTTGTAAAAACAATATACATGCTAGTTGTTCTTGCATACCAGGTTAGTTCCAACCACGCGTCATTAAAAAAGTCATGAACGACATTTAGCGGAACATTTGAAAAGCTAATTTAATAAAATTTCATTGGTGGTTTTAACCCAAAAACGGCGATTTTTGAGTTGTGTCACTTTTGTCGCCATAGTGCTATATGAATCAAAACAAAAACATTTAATGTAAAAAAGGCCAAGTACGCGACAATGGTATTCCGTAGAAATAATTGAGACAAAAATATAGCAAAGTTCTCTAATATACATTTCAAAATTAAAGGTTTTTACTTGTTTGAAAAAGTTTTTTTAAACTTTGCTATTACAGCCAAAATTGTGTATGCTCAATTGAGCAATGTGCCTTCTCAATTGGGCAATGTGCCTTAGAGTCAATTTCCAGCCGTAATAGCCAAGTTTAAGAAAAAAATAACACTTCCAAAATGTTTGCTGCCTAAAAATACATCTATAAAAAATATAAGCAATTGTAAATTATTTTTTTTTTAAATAACTAATTACTTTTTTAAAACATGCCAGGCCGGTGGCATTGCAATGACCCTGACAAAAAGTGGCTATTAAAATTTATTCTTGTTAAGCTCATTGGAGCCACTGATATTACCAAAAGCCAAATGGGGGCCTGGTGTGGTTTAATAAGCAATAAGGGCATGCGACAATCATAGGGGCGGATGTCTCCCAAAAACGAAACCGTGCATACACACTGCTCTCTCATCTTTTACACGTGCCGCGACGTCTGCTTCTTTGTCCATCTGTCTGTGGTAATTTGTGTTTAACGAGAGTTTTTTGTTTTTATTTCAGTCGATTATACAGTGGGAATTTTAAATGTCCTCAAGTGGGTTAATATTTGTTTTTTTTTTTTGGAAAATAGGTCAACTAAGTTTTTTACGGGCTTTCTTTCTGACGCAAGAAGTTTTTGGTCTAACTCATATACCTACAACGTTTTTCTCAAAGCGAATTACTCCAGTGGTATATCATTCGAAAGCTTATAAAAAAAGCGTCTTAGTTATTTTCTTCAAAAAATTAAAAGTAAAAAGTGTTTAACGGCAAATCAGCAAATGTGTGTAAGTGTAGCTCGTAGACTTCCCGAAAGCGTAAATCCATTCTTTACTGTGGTACAGTAAGCTGAGTTACGGTACAGACAGAAGTAAACAATGGACCTAGAGTTACGCGATTTCGCAACTTATTATTATTTACTGCGTTACAGGTAAGTAAGTCAGTCCACTACAGGAAAGTCTAAGCAATGCAAGTAAAATACCGGACTAAAATACACGTATATTGATAAGATACAACAGTAGGTATGTGCAAGAAAACACTAAGATAAAATGTTTTATACCTATTTTAATTTTAAAAAAACTGTACATTTGATAACGTATGAAAATAAAAACAAATCTAAAATTTTCCTAAATTAGTACTTTCCAAAACATGTATTGCGTATTTATTCGAACATATTATAATATAGCATAATTGGTAGAAATTGAAAAAATAAAATCGTCGTGGTATAAAATTATGTATAGTGTGCAATAATTTTTACCAGCCCCTGTACATTAGAAATGTCAAAATAAAACTGATGTTGTAACCAAAGAGGAATTAATTTGCTGATTCAAACGCTTTTTAATTTTTTATTTATGACGATAATTAATGGTTAAAAAGGGTGGGAAGAAATTAAATGAAACGCCCTGTACATGGACCTAATTTCATATTTACTGTACTAAATTTAATGTAGTAAGAAACTCCCGTTTTTTAAATAAATTATTAAACCTTGTTAAATGAATTTTATAGTTTTGCTGACTACGAAAAAATCGTACATAAAGTATTTTAAATATTACCTTATTTTCTTGAGGATAAGTTTGCAAGAAATTAAACGGCAAGGAGCTGCTCTTGCGAAACCACGTAACTACAGTTTCATTGTTTTCTGCTGTACAATAACTCAACTTACTGTACCACAGTAAAGAATGGATTTACACTACCCGAAAGTCTCAGCCTTAATATAAACTTATGGTTTTAAACACATAATATAGCTTAATCTCTGATCGTTTAAAGATTTAAAAAGCACAGTAGTTAAAAGAACAACAAAACACCTTTCCAACGAGGTACCACTTAGTACTTGTTCACTATTTTAATTTTAGAGGTAGCTCATCCCTGAAATTAGAAATTAAGGTGAAGTATCAGCTTGCTATCAAAAAAAAAAATTATTGGACTTTGTAATTCTGGACTCTATATTTCCTTGTTTGTTTACAAAATACTTACATTTCAAATCATGATTTTATATTTTTTAAATGTAAAAATTGCGAAAGTTAATCGATAGATTTTCGAAAACCTTTCCAACGAGCTACCTAGTCGCAGTGACTTTTGTATTTGTATTTTGTTACTTAATTACCATTAGAAAGTGAAGGTTCATTGAAGTAGCAAACAAGTGTATCTGACAACTACAGTGTACCTTTAATTTTTACCACAAAAGTTTGTGTAATCATAGTTACCTCTGATGTAATAATGTAAAGAAAATAACTTTTTGCAACAACTTGAAAACCGTAGATACTTTGACTTTTTTTTTAGTGTCGATCTTTTAAAGTAGACACAACATCCTGTTTCTAATTTGGAAACGTAGACTTTTTGCAGTCGCTTCTTGGTCGCGCTAATTCTTAACCCTACTTTTGTGGCCTCTTTTGAAAATTAGGAGTAGTTTTTCATGGATTTCCAACCGATCTAGAAATGTTCAAACTTTTTAGTTTTTTAGTTAAAGTAACAAATATTAAAATTAGGATAAAAAAAATAAAAAATAGATAAAAGTGTTCAAATCGGTTATTTTGTCCCAACAGCATTTATTTTCAGGAATACCAGTTTCGCATTGAAGCATCGTCAGTACCATATTACCGCTTCTGTATTTTATTTCTTTTTATCCTAATTGAAGTACAACTTCACATGGACATCACCCCACATTTAACAAAAATTTCTTAATAAACTAGTATGAGAAATAGGATAAACGTCGTCGTCCCTAGTGTAGTGGTAGCAACATTTGCTTCACAAACCGGCGGCGGCGGTTCGGGTTCGATTTCTGACTAGGTACTTGAATGTTTGTGATTGTCAAAGAGTGTTTTGACCTTGCCTTAACATTGCGAAACTGGGCGATTGTTCCTGATTAGATGGAAAGTTCCAGTATAAAAAAAAATAGGATAAACAATAACAAAATACAACTTAACAATATGCAATAAGGTTGTACTTAAAACCGTAAACAACAATTCCAAACCGGGGGTGAAAATGGTGAAATTAAAGAACAAAAAATCATAAAAATAAAAGCTTTCTCTGCCTCGGCCGTGACTCGAACCAGAAACTTTTGGATATGCACGCCAATTAGTAGGGCGTTGGCGTGCACAGCCTGGCCGAGGCACATAATTTCACCCCTGGCTTGGAACAAAATACTATTTACTTAAATTTATAATAAATTGGTATAAAAATTTTTTTAAGTCACAAGCTTTTATAAAATGCACTAAAAATTAAAAAATAATTTTCTAACATTCTAATATTATCATAATAATAAAAGCGATGGCCGACTGATGGAAATTTTGACGATGTTAGCACGATAAGATATCCGTATCAATTAAATATCACTATTTGCAAGAATCAAACTAGCAGAAAAATGCAGAGGTACCAAACCCACCCAACTAATCAATGCATAGCAATATAAGATACCCCAGCATTTCTCTGACATAGGTATGGCAATGGCATAAAATTGCGGCACATCAAACATATTTTTGATGACCTGCTATGTTGAATATTCTTCTTAAAAAGTGTTTAGATCACAAATTTAGATTAACTTATGCTTTGATTTGCGGCCATCGCTTTTATTATTATTAAATTTTTAGTGCATTTTATAAAAGCTTGTGACTTAAATTTTTTTTTTACCAATTTATTTTCTACTTTTTAGTCTCAGCTATCTACTCTATTAAATGAAAATATTTGTTCAATAACAGAACAGAAGAGTTTATTCTAGATTATAATGAAATCGCTGATCGTGAGTTGTTTTGAAACTCATTTTTCTATTGGGGGAAGGAGAGGGTGGGGGTAGAGGTAGAAATATATTTTTTGTTTGGGATGTATTGCCATGCCAAATCAAGTGTGTCAAAAACGCATTTTTTATGGCAGGGGGAGGGGGGTAGGGGTGGGAGGACATTTTTTCATTATTGTTGTATTGTCATCGCACCACTATATGTATACCAAATTTCATCCAAATCGGATAATGGGAAGTGTGTCAAAAATGTATTTTCTATGGAAAGGGGTAGGGGTAGAGGTGGGAGGATATTTTTTTTCAATGTTGTATTGTCATCGGACCACTATATGTATACCAAATTTCATCCAAATTGGATAATGGGAAGGGTGTCAAAAACGCATTTTCTATGGAAGGGGGTGGGGGTAGAGGTGGGAGGATATTTTTTTTAAATGTTATATTGTCATCGGACCACTATGTGAATACCAAATTTCATCCAAATCGGATAATGGGAAGTGTGTCAAAAACTCATTTTTCTATGAAAGGGGGTGGGGGTAGGGGTGGGAGGATATTTTTTTCTTAGTATTGTTTTGTCATCGGAACACTATATGTATACAAAATTTCATCCAAATCGGATAACGGGATGTGTGTCAAAAACAAATTTTTCTATGGTAGGGGGTGGGGGTAGGGGTGGGAGGATTTTTTTTTCTTAATATTATATTGTCATCGGATCACTATATGTATACCAAATTTCATCCAAATCGGATAACGGGATGTGTGTCAAAAACAAATTTTTCTATGGAAGGGGGTGGGGGTAGGGGTGGGAGGATTTTTTTTTTCTTAATATTGTATTGTCATCGGATCACTATATGTATACCAAATTTTATCCAAATCGGATAACGGTAAGTGTGTCAAAAACACATTTTTCTATAGAAGGGGTGGGGGTAGGGTGGGAGGATTTTTTTTTTCTTAATGTTGTATTGTCATGGGACCACTATGTGTGTGCCAAATTTCATCCAAATTGGATAATGGGAAGTGTGTCAAAAACGCTTTACAAGATTTGATAGATAGTTAGTTAGTTAGATAGTTAGATAGTTAGATAGTTAGATAGTTAGATAGTTTGATAGTTAGATAGTTAGATAGTTAGATAGTTAGATACTTTGTAATTCTGGACTCTATATTTCCTTGTTTGTTTACAAAATACTTACATTTCAAATCATGATTTTATATTTTTTAAATGTAAAAATTGCGAAAGTTAATCGATAGATTTTCGAAAACCTTTCCAACGAGCTACCTAGTCGCAGTGACTTTTGTATTTGTATTTTGTTACTTAATTACCATTAGAAAGTGAAGGTTCATTGAAGTAGCAAACAAGTGTATCTGACAACTACAGTGTACCTTTAATTTTTACCACAAAAGTTTGTGTAATCATAGTTACCTCTGATGTAATAATGTAAAGAAAATAACTTTTTGCAACAACTTGAAAACCGTAGATACTTTGACTTTTTTTTTAGTGTCGATCTTTTAAAGTAGACACAACATCCTGTTTCTAATTTGGAAACGTAGACTTTTTGCAGTCGCTTCTTGGTCGCGCTAATTCTTAACCCTACTTTTGTGGCCTCTTTTGAAAATTAGGAGTAGTTTTTCATGGATTTCCAACCGATCTAGAAATGTTCAAACTTTTTAGTTTTTTAGTTAAAGTAACAAATATTAAAATTAGGATAAAAAAAATAAAAAATAGATAAAAGTGTTCAAATCGGTTATTTTGTCCCAACAGCATTTATTTTCAGGAATACCAGTTTCGCATTGAAGCATCGTCAGTACCATATTACCGCTTCTGTATTTTATTTCTTTTTATCCTAATTGAAGTACAACTTCACATGGACATCACCCCACATTTAACAAAAATTTCTTAATAAACTAGTATGAGAAATAGGATAAACGTCGTCGTCCCTAGTGTAGTGGTAGCAACATTTGCTTCACAAACCGGCGGCGGCGGTTCGGGTTCGATTTCTGACTAGGTACTTGAATGTTTGTGATTGTCAAAGAGTGTTTTGACCTTGCCTTAACATTGCGAAACTGGGCGATTGTTCCTGATTAGATGGAAAGTTCCAGTATAAAAAAAAATAGGATAAACAATAACAAAATACAACTTAACAATATGCAATAAGGTTGTACTTAAAACCGTAAACAACAATTCCAAACCGGGGGTGAAAATGGTGAAATTAAAGAACAAAAAATCATAAAAATAAAAGCTTTCTCTGCCTCGGCCGTGACTCGAACCAGAAACTTTTGGATATGCACGCCAATTAGTAGGGCGTTGGCGTGCACAGCCTGGCCGAGGCACATAATTTCACCCCTGGCTTGGAACAAAATACTATTTACTTAAATTTATAATAAATTGGTATAAAAATTTTTTTAAGTCACAAGCTTTTATAAAATGCACTAAAAATTAAAAAATAATTTTCTAACATTCTAATATTATCATAATAATAAAAGCGATGGCCGACTGATGGAAATTTTGACGATGTTAGCACGATAAGATATCCGTATCAATTAAATATCACTATTTGCAAGAATCAAACTAGCAGAAAAATGCAGAGGTACCAAACCCACCCAACTAATCAATGCATAGCAATATAAGATACCCCAGCATTTCTCTGACATAGGTATGGCAATGGCATAAAATTGCGGCACATCAAACATATTTTTGATGACCTGCTATGTTGAATATTCTTCTTAAAAAGTGTTTAGATCACAAATTTAGATTAACTTATGCTTTGATTTGCGGCCATCGCTTTTATTATTATTAAATTTTTAGTGCATTTTATAAAAGCTTGTGACTTAAATTTTTTTTTTACCAATTTATTTTCTACTTTTTAGTCTCAGCTATCTACTCTATTAAATGAAAATATTTGTTCAATAACAGAACAGAAGAGTTTATTCTAGATTATAATGAAATCGCTGATCGTGAGTTGTTTTGAAACTCATTTTTCTATTGGGGGAAGGAGAGGGTGGGGGTAGAGGTAGAAATATATTTTTTGTTTGGGATGTATTGCCATGCCAAATCAAGTGTGTCAAAAACGCATTTTTTATGGCAGGGGGAGGGGGGTAGGGGTGGGAGGACATTTTTTCATTATTGTTGTATTGTCATCGCACCACTATATGTATACCAAATTTCATCCAAATCGGATAATGGGAAGTGTGTCAAAAATGTATTTTCTATGGAAAGGGGTAGGGGTAGAGGTGGGAGGATATTTTTTTTCAATGTTGTATTGTCATCGGACCACTATATGTATACCAAATTTCATCCAAATTGGATAATGGGAAGGGTGTCAAAAACGCATTTTCTATGGAAGGGGGTGGGGGTAGAGGTGGGAGGATATTTTTTTTAAATGTTATATTGTCATCGGACCACTATGTGAATACCAAATTTCATCCAAATCGGATAATGGGAAGTGTGTCAAAAACTCATTTTTCTATGAAAGGGGGTGGGGGTAGGGGTGGGAGGATATTTTTTTCTTAGTATTGTTTTGTCATCGGAACACTATATGTATACAAAATTTCATCCAAATCGGATAACGGGATGTGTGTCAAAAACAAATTTTTCTATGGTAGGGGGTGGGGGTAGGGGTGGGAGGATTTTTTTTTCTTAATATTATATTGTCATCGGATCACTATATGTATACCAAATTTCATCCAAATCGGATAACGGGATGTGTGTCAAAAACAAATTTTTCTATGGAAGGGGGTGGGGGTAGGGGTGGGAGGATTTTTTTTTTCTTAATATTGTATTGTCATCGGATCACTATATGTATACCAAATTTTATCCAAATCGGATAACGGTAAGTGTGTCAAAAACACATTTTTCTATAGAAGGGGTGGGGGTAGGGTGGGAGGATTTTTTTTTTCTTAATGTTGTATTGTCATGGGACCACTATGTGTGTGCCAAATTTCATCCAAATTGGATAATGGGAAGTGTGTCAAAAACGCTTTACAAGATTTGATAGATAGTTAGTTAGTTAGATAGTTAGATAGTTAGATAGTTAGATAGTTAGATAGTTTGATAGTTAGATAGTTAGATAGTTAGATAGTTAGATAGTTAGATAGTTAGATAGTTAGATAGTTAGATAGTTAGATAGTTAGATAGTTAGACAGTTAGATAGTTAGATAGTTAGATAGTTAGATAGTTAGATAGTTAGATAGTTAGATAGTTAGATGGTTAGATAGTTAGATAGTTAGACAGAACATCTGAAGCTAAATTCAATATTCTTTTAGCTCTTCGATAGCACTTTCTAGAATAGGGACCTTGCTTGATCAGTTTCTAGTAAAATAAATCACAATATTTATTTTGGTTTCTAATACAATATTTGTATATGTTTTCGTAATACAAAACTCGCATTGGTTTTTGCAACGTATTTTCCCCGGTAAGTGGCGCCCCGAAAGTACAAGATTTAAAATAAAATGTGTAAATAAACCTGTAATAAGACGCAATAATACAGATTTATCATTTACGACAACGAGATGCATTTTCATCATCCACATCAACAGAAACTCTCAAGTTCACAAAACCACGATCCTACAGGACACAGAACACCGCATCAAAAACCAGGATTAAGCATTGTTGTTGACCAAAATGACAATTGGCCTCACCTGAATAACTTAAGGGTAGTAGTATTGCTTATTGCGTGGTCCCTACGACTGTGAAGGTGTTTTATAGTGGCGAAAACTAGGGAATAATACGTTGCCGCGACGGAAAAGTAGAAATTCGAGTGTGCTGTCTGAAAATAAAATAAAACTGACAAAAAAGTGGTTCGTATTACGTTGCCCTAACTTAAACTTACTTTCAAGTAACGCTTTCGACTATTAGGGAACATTTTTTGGGACACCATGCTTTTTTTGTAAGTAAAAAATTTGTTAATTTTATTTTTATTTTTTGAGCCCATATTAAGGAGATATGCTAATTTATAAACAAATTAATTAAAGCTTGCCAAATGTCCATATTAAACACCATTTGTTGGAGTTAACTGTCGATTATGAAAACATAACCTCAAAAACCACAACAAAAAAATTCCATCAGCTACCAGAAAACGGCTCAATTTTACAGGCGTGCAGGTTTTTTGCAATAAATATGATGTAAGTTTCACATTAAAATTTGCATCGCAGTTAAATATTGGTCCTCAGCTAGTAAACTCTCCCACTTTTAGATAAATAGTACGTATTATAGCCATAACCAAACAAAAAACTTAGCCAGTTTTTTTACTGTAGTGTTCACCATATTGTGCAATAATTCTACCAAAAAGAAACGATAATATTATTTGCAACTACATCGCTACTTTTACACCATTACCCACTAAACATAAAAACATTTTAATAATGTCAAAATAATGTTTGATTTAAAAACATAACGTTAGGTTGGATGTTAGTTCTAACGTCATATTCATAGTGAAAAAGAAGCTTAATAACCCGTTTTCTGACGTTAGAAAAATAAGCTTATGTTTTTATAACGTTTTTTTAAAGAGTTTTTCGAATGTTAAAAAAATATTGATTTTTAACATTGGAAAAGAAATGTTTTTCTAACATTGAAAAATAAATGTTTTTTTAACAATCTCTAAAGATAAAGTTACATAAATAACGTAAATAAAATTCTTCTATTTTGGAAACGTTAGGTATGCAATATTCCATACAAAACAGTTTTTTTAATTTTGTTTACTTTTCTTACCTAATTTTGTGATGCTTCATTTAAATCACTGCATACAAATTTGTTGTTCTTTAACTATACTATCTTTTCCACACAACTGGTGTATATTCCTATCCAAATATGTATTCACTATCATTATTAATAACTGTGCTTTTAATTTACCATGTTTGTTTCTACAAAAGGTAAATATTTTAACGAAAATTGTACAAGGCGTATCTGCTCCCGACTCGTATGATGAACTCGCAGCGAAACACAACTAAAAATGCGATGGCCCGTTTTGGTAGTGGAATTATGCGGCAGCGCCCTCTATAGTATCATTTTTTTTAATGTTTAAAAAACAAAACATTTATTAGCTTCATATATCTTAAATTCAACGCTAGAGGTGAGATCCAGGAAAAACATTATAAAAATAACCATATATTGATGGTATTATTTTTAATGTTAGTAAAACTATGGTTTTTTTAATGCTGGTTTCTTAACGTTATTAAGAAATATATTTTTGGTAATGTAGTAGTAGTAGTAGTAGTGGGGGGGTTGACCCGCAGGTCTGACAAGTAGACCAGAGTAGGCCCTTTTCGCCATGCCCCAAGTCTGTCCCTTAACCCACTCTCTGCACTTCCCTTTGATGGTCGGGTAACAAAGTCCAGTAAGTTTGCCCATTTGAGCATGTGCAGTTCTTCCTCGCTCAGAGTTGACGCTCCGAGTGCCTGTTGTCTCATCCTTGCGTAGGCCTCGCATTCTGCCACGAGGTGTCTTGATGTCTCTTCTTCCTGTCCAGGCTGGGCAGGTAGGGTCATTCTCGACTCCTATACGTGTCATGTGCCTCCTCAACCGGTTATGTCCGGTAAGAGTACCTATCAGCAGTCCGAGGTCTTTTCGTGTCCGTCCCAGCATCCATCTGATTCTGGCTTTTGGACGGTCTACGAATTCTCTGGTCTGTCTGCAACCCGTTCCTGTTTCCCAGGAGTTTAATAGCGCATCCTGGGCCAATTGTTGAGTCCGCTTTGCACTTGTCTTTTTGTCACGCCCAAAAGTGGCTCCGGTCTTACATAGGCGGTTCCTGCCCCGAGTCATGCAAGTTCGTCCGCCTTCTCGTTGCTGGTACCCCCGTATGTCCCGGAACCCAAACCAGCGTCACCCTTTTGCCATCGCTTATGGTCTCCAGCGCCTCTGCGCATTCTTCCACCAAGCCGACAGCAATCTTGGGTACGTTTAGCGCCTTCAGGGTGGCTTGACTGTCAGAGCATATATATATATATATATATATATATATATAAAAGGATGCTTCTAGGGATGCCGCCATTATTATGGCGTAAACTTCTGCTTGAAAAACAGTAGCCTGCTCACCGAGCGAGTAGCTCTTCTGAACTTCTAGTTTTTCCACGTATACTCCCGCTCCTGTGGTTTGCCTCTCTGATAGTTTGGATCCATCAGTGTAGCAAACTAAAGCGCTCTCCTCAAACATCATTTCATCTCTCTGCCACGCTTCCCTGTCTGGGATGTGGATTTTGTACCTCTTCTCGAGCCTCCAAGGTGCTTGTGCTCTGCTGACCGTCGTTGACGTGAGGGGGATTTCTCTAATTGTCAGCTCTTCTATAGCTAGATGACCAGCTGTTTCCCCCCTTCCTCTTCACTGACCCGTGTCCCTTAGACGAAGGTAGGTCCCCATCGCCTCCCTCTTGATCCAAGTTGGTAGAATTGTCTCTAGGGCCAGGATCGGGGTAGTTCTCATAGCTTCGGTTATCCCTCTACACATCAGCCCCTGTAGGCTTCTGCGTTTTAGGGATGTAGTCGTTTTCTCCACTGCCGGCCACCAGACTATGGATCCGTATTGCATCCTCGGTCTCAGTATTGCCGTGTACATCCAGTGGAGGGTCTTGGGGGATAGTCCCCAGGTCCTGCCGACTACCCGTCGCGTCGTAGCTGCCACATTGTTGCCTGGACCTTTACGATCATATTGGTAACATGTGGCGTCCAGGTGAGTCCGCTATCAAGAATGACACCCAGGTACTTCAGCTTTGGTACTTGGGGTCTTCCGTACATCACGGGTGCTCTAAAACCTTCTATTTTTCTCTTTCTGGTGAACAGTATCATCTCTGTTTTACCTGGGTTAACAGAGAGTCCAGTCTTCTATGATGCGAACATCCATTTGCATTCTACTGCAGACAACGTTAAGGAAGCGACCAACCACTTCCACCACGCCATCATCTGCATAGGCATAGGCGTCGAATCGGTTCTCTGACAAGCGCTTCAGTAAGGTGTCCATAATCAGGCACCAAAGGTGGGGCGACAGGCAACTGCCTTGTGGGCACCCTCCCGTGACCCTTATCCTGACCGTTGACTCCCCCAATGTAGCTTGTATTGCTCGTTGATTTAGTGCAGATCTTACCCATTCAATAATGGCGGTTTCTGCCCCCCTCTCTTGAAGGGCGGATGTTATCATCTGCACTTTGGCCTTGTCAAAAGCCCCTTCTATGTCAAAGAACACCGCAAGTGCGTATTGCTTGAATTGAAGAGTCTTCTCTGCCTTATGCACTACTGCATGTATGACCGAGTCAGTTGACTTGCCCTCCATGTAGGCATGCTGATTTCTGTGGAATGGGTTTTTTGCCAAGACTCCTCCTAGAAGGTGTCGGTCAACCATCTTCTCCATTGCCTTCATCATAAAAGATGTCAGACTTATGGGCCGGTGGGATTTGGCTGCTGTGAAGTCTCTTCTCCCCGCCTTAGGGATAAAGACTACGGTTGCCTTTCTCCATGTTGGAGGTGCATAGCCCAACGCTATGCTCGCTCTAAAGATTCCTCTCATGTACGGAAGGAGAACCTCGAGCCCTTTCTGCAATAGCGCCGGAAACAGCCCGTCCGGTCCTGGTGACTTCTATGGGCTGAACTCGTTGATCGCCCAGGTTATGGTAACGTTCGTAACGACTTTATCTGCCAGTTCCCAGTCGGGTTTAACCCTAAACTGTGGTCCGGCGACGGGTTGCGTTTCGTGGTCGCTCTTCTCCCTTTCGTGGTCCCTGGGAGAGAATTGATCTCCCCACAGTAAGTCCTCCAGCTTTCCCTTTTACTTCTTCTTACCTCTGTCTTAAACTCTCTTCTGGCTTCTCTGTACTGTTCCCAGGTGGCCTCCCCACCATCCCTCATCGCTCTGTTAAGGGTCCTCCTGGTTTTCCGGCATAGTTTGTCTGGCTGGCTGTTCCACCAGGGGACACGTCGAGTTGGCAAGGGTTTTAAGGGGCAGGCCTCCTCATAGCTGGCTATGATGGTCTTTTCCAGGTCGCCGATTGCTCTCTCAAGTTGTTCTTTTGTGTCAATGTTTATTTCAAGAGGGTCCCTATTCCGGTCCAGAGTCGACAGATAGCGTCGCCAGTCCGTACTTCTTGGGTTCCTCCTAAGTTCTGGCGCTGTCGGTCTTCATCTCGAATCTGATCATACGATGGTCAGATGTGACGATGTCCTTCGTGATCCTCCAATTGACGATCTTTTCGTAAATGTCTCGTGAAGCCAGCGTAATGTCAATGACTTCCTCGCGGCTGTTATTGATGAACGTTGGTTCGCAGCCTTTGTTAGCTATTTCCAGGTCCGAGTTGGCGAAAAACTCAAAAAGAGCCTCTCCACGTTTATTCACATCACTACTACCCCACGCTACATGATGTGAATTTGTGTCACACCCTACTATCACCGGAAATTTGTTAGACTCCGCGAATGAGATTACTCGCGCTAGTTCTGGGGAAGGTGGTGGGTGCTCACTGTCATATGGTAAGTATGCGGAACCTACCACGATCTTAAGCCTATTGTTACTCACCGTTAATTCCAAAAGCGCTGCCGTCAAATCTCGGGTCCCTAGTTGCTGTAACTCCACAACTGTCAGGTCCTTTAACACCATTAGGCAGCTTCTTGGTGCTTCCTCCCTTGTCCCGGTCAGGATCTTCATACCGGCACTCCCTAGGCCCCCTAATTTGCTACCTGAAACGATAAAAGGTTCTTGTACAAATACACTTTGCGAGGCTCTGGTGCAAGTCACAGTCCGTACAAGCTCGCCTGTTGGTCCGAGACCCTTGTGCAAATTAATTTGACTTACCCGCAGTTTATCCATCGCCATGTGGGGGGTTGTTACATGGGGGAGAGCAGGGGAACCCATCATTCCGTCTTTCTCTTGGTAGGCGGGTCACCGTCGAGCCCTCTGGGCGGTCGTCGCGCAGCTGCGCTATAAGTTTACATCCTCGACACAGCGATGGTTACAAACTCATATGCGAGCCGCCAATTGACTCCCTCCAGATGCCTTATGGTGTCCACCCCTACCATGAAAGTCAATCGCCAGGCGCCTGGTCCTCCTGTGGTCTTCAGATGTCGCCAGCCCGAAATATCGAGCGGC
The DNA here is from genome assembly GCA_963576565.1 of Aspidapion aeneum. Classification (NCBI taxonomy): domain Eukaryota; kingdom Metazoa; phylum Arthropoda; class Insecta; order Coleoptera; family Brentidae; genus Aspidapion; species Aspidapion aeneum. Next base: position 55,063,553 of record OY755044.1, on the reverse strand, counting down.
CTATTCTGGAGTCCTAGGAAAGCCATTAACCTGGCGATGTCTACCTCCTGTTGGGACCGGATCCAAAACGTGATATGCTCCGGCCAGGGTGCCTCATCCGACCTGCCAGGACGGAATGTGACTCCTCCGACCGTTACGATCTGGTTCTTCTTGTGACCTCTGAATTATCCGCTGTGAACAGCATCCAGCCTGGTTCTACCAGGCCAGAGTTCACAAAACGGAGCACCGGTCCCTCGGGTGGTCCCCTCATGGTCCGGAGCATCCATTCCAGAAGCTCACAGCGGATAGCTGCTTCCTCTTCCTCTCGGATGTTGCCGTCTATCCTGTCGGACATGAAGACGACTTTCATCGCCTTCCTACTTGGCTGTCCGGTCTTCCGGGACGCGGGCTCAGCCGAGGGTTTGTCCGACCCCAGGTTGTCTCTTAACAGAGGCGACCTGTTGTCGGTTACACCCCCTTCCCCCTGGCCCGCGCCCCGTTTGACCCTCTTGCTTCTGTATTCCGGCGGTGTGGTCTTCTCCGCCCGACTTCGCTTAGGAGTGGAGGATTGGAGCCCGGAGGTACCTGGTAGTGCTTTTACATGAAATTTTCGTTAGGATTTTCTACATGTTTTTTAATGTCAAAAGTTGACTTAATTTTAACACAAATTTGTGTTAGAAAAAAAAACATTTTTTTTCAATATTTATTGAACGTTTTTTACGATTTTGGGCTTAGTGGGTACGTGGCTAAGTAGTGATAACCGGAAATTGGTTCCCCACTTAGGGAATCACCACGTCGCTAAATGGTAGTCTGAGACATAGCGGGAGTACGTTGCGGTTACTTTTGAGAAATCCTGACCGGTGAGGGTGTCATCACGAAAACTTTATAGCCGGTTTCCACCTATGCGTGCCCATACTGATTTGTAATTAAAGCGCCTTTTACTGCAACCTCTAAAGCCCATTTTAAGCAACAAAAGAAGAGCGAATTTTGTGTTGCCATATGCAGTAAATAATAAATAGCAATCATGGATTTATAACGTCACACCAATTTGTGGCAAAAATTGATTTGGAGTAACTTAAAATTCATTCCTTAATCTTGTTTTTTGATAAAAAAAAGTTACTATTTTTATGTATTTAAAAAATATATATATATTTGTTAGTTTTTAAGATATAACGCTAATTGCAAACAAAAAACGTATTAACGGTTTGTCTGTAAAACCAATTAAGCAAAAGTTTGGCAGAGTTTGTAAGAAACCATACCATAAAACAAGCCGCCATCTTGGATTTATGATATCACACAGTGCTGTTGGGTAGTAGGAGGGCTAATTTGAGGCAAACACATTGCAAAAATGTTATATTTGATTAACTATAAGGAAAATATGGAAAAAGATATAAGAAAAAAGCACGATTGCAAAATATTTCTTTGGTAAATAGTAAATCGACATGTTTCCTAAACAAACGTTTCCTTATTGCTTCATGGTACATTTGGAGGAAGATTATCTCAAAAACTAGATGCCACTTGACCCACTTTCCCTAATCAAAATATAGAGGTAAAGTTTACCCCTCAAAGGGGAAGCACGCTACAAAAATTTAAGATAGTCAAAAAGTGTCCCCCTCGCAAACAAAATCGATGTCTTCAAGGGTTTTTTCATAAACGTACAATACTCGAAAAAGCCTCTGTTACCTTTAAAAAAACACCTATATTATTTAGGTAAAATAGGTAATAAGCCAAAAACACTTGCCAAAAAAAAAAAGATTCTTTTCGGCTAGTTTGGCCCGCTGTCTCATGCTCAAAAAAATGAATTATTATAACAATAACATGCCTTTTTTAGCCTTCTGCTCTTCTCCTAATTATACCGAATAAGTCAGATGTTTGGCTTTCGTTTTTAGGATACAAGGGGCGCATATTTACAATAATTTAACGATTATAATTTTTGGTGGTAGGAAACTAGGTAGGTACCTTGCGCATCTGTAAATCGGCCGTTCTGGATAAAAGGCCAAAAGACTCAAATCCTGGAACTGTAAATAAACATTTAAATCTATTAATATTTATTTAATCCAGTGGCGCAATTAGAGAAAGTGGGGGTTTTAGCGGCCGAGCCACCCTAATCTCAAAGTTAGCCCCCCCCTCCTTTACAAACAAAATGAGCGCTATATATTATATAAGATGCTTCATATAATCTATCAAATGCGGAATGGAGTTTTCTTGTCTACTCTAGAATTTCAGTGACAACACCAAAAACATATAAACACCTCTTCGAAGAACAAACAAATCCATCCTTTCACTTTAATTTTTAGTTTTTTGTGGATTTTGATTTATTATCATATGTACTAGATAAATAGATTCCACCTAGAGTTCTATAGGGAGGGGTAAGGCGACATCCTTTTCCGCTCACCACATCACCCCTACGCCCGTCAAAAGAGGACACAAGATTTATTATTTATTACTGGCAACTCTGTCAAAAATTCAACTTCAAATCTCGTTAAAAAAAACTCGTGAAAGTTTATGAGATCTTGTAGGTATTGTCTGCGGATTATAAAACCCCACTGTTAAAAGTTCATAAGGATACACCAGGGGTGTTTCATAATCAGCAGAAAATACTTACGAGATCCCATAAACTTTCACGAGTTTTTTTTAACGAGATTTGAAGTTGAATTTTTGACAGAGTTGCCAGTAATAAATAATAAATCTTGTGTCCTCTTTTGAAGGGCGTAGGGGTGATGTGGTAAGCGGAAAAGGCAAATTATTATTGGCATATCTGCGTTAAATTCGAAATTTTACAAGATTAAAAAAAAATTTGCATTCTACAAATAAAATCGCGCGTTAAATCTGTCGAAAGTTGACGAGATTTCCCAGTAGATCTCGCGAACTTTGACGAATCACGTATGTATATTTAAACTGCTGAACGTTTATGAGGTTACACCAGTAAGAGTTGTTTCATAATTCGCAGAAGATACTTACGAGATTTTATGCATATTATTACGGGCATAGCGTCAAATCTGTTGAAATTTCACAAGATTTTACAAGAAATTAGCCTTATGATTCGCGTCAAATCCGTATCATGTCTCGAGTTTCTGTCTATAAAATCTTTTAAAATCTCATAGATAGAATGAAAAAATTTACCAGTGAAATCTTTTAAATCCTTATCGAAAAACTTAGTTTAAAACTCCTTAAAACTGGATCCTACTTTCAAACATTATTCAAATATGAAATTTGCTATATTAAAAACTTTTTAAACTGGTTACCCATTCACTCTTTTAATTGCTTATAGAAAAACTTGCTAACTTATCAAATGTCACCAAAACGGCTCATTATTTCGCTACTTGATTTTCATAAAATCTCTCTTGGCAAAAATTTGTTGTTAAAAACTTTTTGAAACATCTCTTCGCGCTAAACATTTTCTTGAATTATTTTGAGTTTTCAACAGCCAGAATGAAGATCATTTTAGATCTCGTGTTTTTCTATGTGGCATAAATTGTTGTCTGGTCAATACTAGTCAAATCAATTAAATTTCTAGTTTTAAACAGTTTTCAAACAGTTTACCTACTTTAAAAATTTAATATTTTTACATTTGTTACCATTTTTCCCGAAAACTTTTGTGGTTTGCGGCGTTATTTTGTCTAAAAACTATTACTAGTCAAACTGTCTTCCTCCACTTAGTCCCGACATGTTTCGTAAGCAGAAACTTACATCTTCAGGGGACATTACTAGACTAAATTAGCACAACATTTTGAAAAACTGTTTAAAAAACTATGCCAGCTACTAAAACTGTTAGGTGATGACTTAACATGACAACGACTCCACCATAATATGGACTATTTCCTAAAATTAAAAATTATAAAATTTATAGGCAGATAAATTTTTTCTGAAATGTACTTAGTTTTTTTTAAAATTTCGTCTGCGGCGCCATGGTTTCTAAAAATAATTTAATTTTAGTGGAATTTTTGCATGCGGTGCTATACACAAGCCTCTGTGTCTCAGGAAGGCATTTTGGAACAGACAGTCGATTGAGACTTTTGGCTAAAAGCAGCAACGTATATAGAAAAATGTTTCGGGGGGCCCGAACAGTTTTAGGGGGGGGGCCGAGACCCCATGAGTTAAAAATATCCAAAAAAACCTTAGCTTTGGGGGGGCTCGGGCCCCCCAGGCCCCCCCTTATATACGCCACTGGCTAAAAGCATCTGAATCTGTTTCATCCTTCTTCGCGCTTGGCTTTTATGAGTTTATTTATTAATATGTTAAAAAAGGTTATCATTTGTGTGGAAAAATCAGAGCATATTTTGGTGGTCTTAAAATTTTTATACCGGGCGTGCCAAATGAGTCATTTTAGAAAAACCATTTTGCAAGCAAATTACAATAAACAAGTGCTCTTTACAGTAATTTGTAAACTTCGTACTTAAAAAAAAAATACAATAAATTTTCCATAAGAAAAATAACAACTTTATTCAATATCTCAAAAACTAAAAGAGATAGATAAAAACCGTTTAAATATGTCAATTCTTCAAGAAAACATCTATAAGAAATCTATTTACATCAAAACAAATTTTTCATACATAAAAAACCCCACACTACCCGAAATGCTTTTCAAAAACACCCCGTAGCTTAAAAACGGCTTACTATATCCAGATGCGGTTTTAATCTTTAAGCTTCTCTTGAAATTTCAGCGTCGCAAATTCATGATAAAAGGAGGGTGGTATGAATATGTAGAGCAAGCAAATTTATTTGTTACACCACAGCACCCTCAAATTAACAAGCCCGATCCTTTTTTAAAATACAACACGGTTGAAGGCTAATATTTCCATTATTTACTCGTCAGCCTATATTTTTTTGTTTTCAAAATAGTCAAAATTTTAGATCTGTCAGCCTTCGAAACTGTTGCCATTCAAAGTAGGATCAGGCTTGATAATTTAAGCGGGATGGGGTTAGACTTTTTAATAAATATAGTTAGTAGGTACAGACGCTTTACCAATAATGCAAACATTTCCCTAGATATGACGCACTTTTAGCGATTTGGTACAAAGTTAAGTTTTGCATATACAGCTGGAATAAAACAGTAGATAATTTTTAAAGACTTTATTGTTTCTCGAAGTATTTTTGACGAAAAATGCACTTTTGCATGCGCTCAAGCCTGTTTTCAAAGCTGTAATTTCACTCGTTTGTTGGTACTCTCAAAATTGCATTCTTGGAGGCGTCGACTGCTTTGTCTGACTACTAAAATCTTTGACCACGCAGTCCATTCTTGATTTTCGTAAAAGTATAGTTAGCGTTGGGACTTAGGTGGAGACTGTATGGAGGACGGTCCAATAATTCGACGCTTTGTTGGGTTAAAAATTCAATGATTTTTGTGCTTTGTGAGAACTTGCATTGTCTTGGTGGAGGATGATTCGTCGTTCAGGATTTGTTTTTCGAAGCTTAGCGATGACTTTCAGCAAACAAATGGTCACGTAAATCGGCAGTATAGTCCTTTGATCTTCCAGAGGAATAGGATATTTGACACATTTTAGAAAAAAGTTTAGAATGATACATAGATCCCCAATTTGCTACGCAAAATGATTAAAATAGTATATTTTTTCATGACTACATTTAAAATCAAGTTTTCTAATTTCCGATTTGAATTTGCCGCTAAAACGCTAATTTCTAGCATGGCGTTGCAATGACGTCACAGCGCAGTAAACTCGCGGACAGATACACGGCATTCAAATGTTTATTTGTTTTTGGTCTGTGTTTTTACTGTTTTTTACGTAAAAAAATGTCCTATAAGTGGTGTGTAGTGCCTCAGTGTTCGAATACTAGCATAAAAACACATGAAAAACTATTTATTCATGTACCTATAGCCGTAAAAGAACGGAAAAAGTGACTAGAACTTGCTCGAAGAGACCCAAGGGCCTTATCTAATACATTTTTACCTTACATTTGTGAAGATCACTTTGATGTGAGTATAACTAAATTGTTTCTACTAGTTTTTCTCACGTTGTCTATAATATATATATAACTATTTTGTAAATGACGATGAAATTTTTGAGGTTATGTTTATTACAAGGGGTGAACAACTATAATAGGCAGAAAGGTGTACAAATTTTTAGGCACATGCAGGCTAAATGTAGGACTGAGCAGTGCATATGCAAGACTAGGCAGTGCATAGACAGGACTAAGCAGTACCTACGCAGGACTATGCAGTGTAACCTATGCAGTACTTCAAGTATTGCTGGTCGTTGTATACTTTTTGCCTACCTGTTACCCCCTCGGTTTTTTACATGATTTTTATTTTTGTTTTATTTTGTGTGACTATATTATAATAATTATAATATATAACTATTTAATGGGTTCAGTAATTATTTTTGTTATGAAGGGTCATAAGAATTCTTTGAAACAAAATGTATTTAAAAAATTTTGTTTTAAAAAAGCAATTTTTGATTGTTTCTTAATGCTTAAAATAATAATAATTGAGTATTTAATTGAATCTATTGTAAGTGACATATTAAACAAAAAAGCAAAACATACAACCCAACCTCAAAATCTAAATGAGTAAAAGTAGGCGAAGAATATCGTAAAAAAACTTTCAGTTATATACAAAACAACTCATCGAATACTGACATCAACATTTTAACGTTTTTAAATTCCGCAGAGCAAAAATCACTGTTGTTGGCAAAGAAGCCTTCCACCATAAAGGAATTCAGCATTGGCAAGTTGGAGCTATTGGCTTTGGAGAATCCGTTTTCCATTGAAAATGTTTTTTATAAGCAAAACACAAAATAAAATCTAATTTAGGACGATAATTCGCACTTTAAACCAAAGCAAACATTACCATCCATAAGATAATAACACAGAAAATAGGTTCGTTTGAGGCGTTTACTATTTTGTGACGTCACTCGTAGCTGATTGGTAGACCGCTTTTTTTGAATCACGTGGCTAATTGTTTTAATTCAATGAATTTATTTAATTAAATGAAGAATTTGACCCAAAATTAAACAAAAAAGTTTGTTTTTAGCATTTCCAAGACCTAAAGAGATATATATTTATTTTTTACTACTACTGTCAAACACCCTATTGTTGCTACATGACCTGCTTTTGAGACACATGTCGCGACCATCTTTTTGGATACACTTCGAGAACGGATTACTTTTGTTGGCTTTTCTTCATCTTGGAACAGCCAAACAGACGACTGGCGTTTCTTTTCGGGTTCATATAAGTAAATCCACGATTCATCACCACTGACAATGCTGTACACGTTTTTCGAGTTTCCTGCCTCAAAGCAGTCTAGAGTTTTCTGATACAAATTGACCCTAGTATCTGTTTGTTATTCGGCTTACAGATGCGGTATCCAGGGGGAAACTAATTTTCTTACCTCTAATTCGTCATGCAAAATGTTTTGAATTGAGGTCCTTGAAATTCACATTAAAGCCTTAGTCTCGCGATATGTCACATGTCGATCTTTCGTGATAAGTAGGTATCAATTTTTGAAATCAGCAGAAAATTTCCTTTAAAATGACTTATCAGACTCAATATTTTATTTAAAATTTTTTATTATTGTTTTAATATATATATAAGTATTTTTGTTTTTTTATATATTTTTTGTTTATATTTTATAACTTAATTTGATGACTGGGTTAAAAATATTTTATAATAATTAAATTACAAAATAATTAAAAATAAAAAATTTTTGAAAAAAAAAACAAAAATATAAAAACGACAAAAAAATTAATTATTGAGTGTGACATGTCATTCTAAAGGACATTTTACGCTGATTTTAAAAATCGAATAAAAAGAGGGTAATTCCATAACAAGAATTATAACTATGCAATATCTCAAAAACTAAGAAAGATATATAAAAACCGTCTATATCTGTCAATTCTTCATGAAAAATATTATAATAAAGCTCTTTACACGAAAATTTTCATAAAAAAAGTTATAGACTTCAAAATGCAGATTTTTCAAAAACACACCGTACCTTAAAAACAGATTACTATATCAAGATGCGGTTTTGACCTTTAAGTTTTTTTAATATTTGAGCGTCGCAAAGGGGGGTTAGTTTTTTCCCATGTCCCCTGGAAATACCCGAAACCTCCAAAAACATCGAATTTGGGACAGCCTGTACATGTTATCGCAGGCTTCTTCGACTTTGACTTTTGTGGGTTTATTATTCATGATGGATCTGATACCTTCCTAGCTAGCCTAATGGCACACCTTTAAGTGAACCCATGATTTTTTGTAAATATCTCAGATATTCAAGCTCTTACGAAGTTTTTGGTTATAACAACATTCTTGTTGAGATAGTTTCCTTCGAAAGTTATAAAAAATTATGGCCTGAAAATGTTTGAAAATTTCATTTTTCGACTGATTCGGTAACATTCTTCGACTGATTTGGTATCTAAAAAATTCACTGTAGCTATAAAACTATAACGTTTTGAATTAAGGTTAGGTGAAGATTGAGGTTAAGTTTTAGTAAATATTTTTTGATCAGAAGGCCCTCGTAGTATAGTCCCGCCATTGAAATTTGCCGTATAAAAAAAGGATGTGTGAAACCCAGTATTAAAGAGTGCAGGTGATACTGTCAATAGCCTCTGTCAAACCTTATAAGAAGGGGTTAGGTGTCACCAGATTAAGTGCGTTCGATATTTTTACTTAGACATTAAAAATTTCTAGTCTTGTCTAAAATAATGAAATGTTTTTAAAAATTTGAAGATAAATTTTTGCACAGACTTTTCAAAATCCCAAAATGGATAATATAATTACCGTAGCCGTGCCATTTTAATAGCAGTTTTTATATGGCATAAAGTGATGCGACAACCATACACTTTTGTTAATTCAAGAGGGTCTATATGACTTTTATAACTTTGCATGATAAATAAAAACACCTTTGATATATTCCTTAACCTAATTTTCCAAATTCCAAAATTTGTCTTCAAAAAAATTAAAATTGAAATTAAGCAAAATTAAAGATGTTATCAGTGTTGCTAAAGCTTTAACTTTACACCTCTATTTTCTGCCGTAGAAAAATAATGAATGAGAATTTAGCCCTTCGCAAGTGTTTAAAATACAGTTGAATTCCTGTTATTTTACATAAAATGTAATTGTACTTCTTCATATATACTAAGTCCAATAAAATATAAAAATATTTACAAATATACTAATAACAACATTATAAGAGACAAGCAAATGGGTTAACTGTGGTGTTTCGGACAATTACACATTTGTTTCGGACAATTACGTAAGCAGATAATAATTGATAATATGGAGAGGATGTAAAGGACTACAACAATATTGATTTTCATTAAATTATTTATTTTGTATTCATCTGTTTGGTAGAATAAATCAGATCTAGATTTAGAAACGCTATTTATGTTTTTAGAATATGTATTTTTGGCGCAGTATTGGGCTGCGCAGTTTCTGTTTGTGCTCGTTATTTTTGTTGCGCGATTAAAACCCTGCGTGGTATTTTTTGCGCGGTTATTGGCTGGGCGTTTTACTGTGTTACGCGGTTAAAACCTCGCATGGCAATTTTTGCACGGTTATGGGCTGCGCGGTTTTTATTTTTAGCGGTATTTTTTTGCCCTGTATTTTTTTGCGCCATTTTTGTTCTTGCACGGTAAAAGCTTTGCGCGGTATGTGCCAGGTAAGAGGCTGCGCTGTTTTTGACCATGCGAGGTATTTTTTTGGACGGTATTAGGCCGCGTGGTTAGGGCGTGTACTCTACGTTTTGCTTATTTAAGACTTCAAATAAAAAAACACCATGAGAATATTAAAATGAGTTAGAATATTTATTTCAAACTTAACCCAATCTGTCGATATCACCATTGTTTATAAGACATAGTCAAAGGTATCACTAAATTATAAGGTTAAAAAGTTCATAAATTATTTTTTTTGTAAACCAAAACTACATCAAACTTTTAGATCAAAAGCTACAACAGCCAGAGTAACAATAATTAGTGTGTTTCATCTTACATATAATAAAAACAGACAATAATTAGTGCGTTCCGTCTCCGTCTAGTTTTAAAAACATATAGTTTTTACTTAATAACTTCTTCTAAATAAATAAAAAAAGGATAAAATTAAATTTTTTATTTTAATATGAAAAAAATTATATTTAAATTTATATAATGTGCTGGTTGCACACGCTCATACCTAGAATAAGAAATAACTTTATTTCGTTTATTTATTGTAATTATTATTTTAAACCATTCTCTCGACTCGATCTCGCCGCACTGTGAATTATACATTTATTGTTATTTTTTTATTATGAAATAAAGGCATATTGTATTGTATTGTATTGCAAAATCTAGTTACTGTAATCGTTTGAACCACACCAGAAACTGTGCGAAATACCTAAAATTAATGTTTCGGACAATTACGATTGTTCACATTTAAGGTGGCGACAGCTTTGCCAATTGTAATTTAACATTTTTTTTGATGTTTTGTTAATTTGTTTGCCAAGACCTTTTGCCAGAATAGTGACTTTTTTGTTTATTTCGCACACTATCGAAGAAATTTCACGTTTCGGATATTAGGTACACATATTTTTTGTGTCACGTTTTTTAAATATGTATTAATAAAAAAACCGCCACTTACCGGCAAAATTTACCACACACATATTGACATAAAAAGCTTCAAGTTAACTGAAAGTCAACGCTGTAACTACAGTTTCAATTTCTTTAAAGAGAATTGTGTTGTTTCGGATGATTACAAAACCTTCTAGAAACTTCAAGGTTTAAGTTTATGTACCTATGTTTCCTTCTGGTTACGGTAGTTTACAAGATATATAGGTTTGAAATAAAAGAAAACTGACTGACACCGTTTCAGATACTAACATTGAGTGTTTTTGAAGGTTTTTTCGTAATTAAAAGAGTGACACCAACCAAAATTATCAGTGGCTCTGATAGAATGGATCGTGCTTGTGATTCTCCACTAGAAATTTTTCTTATAAAATTGAAACAAATAATATCTTTTCTTAAGTCATATGAAATTTCATATTTTGGCAAAAAAACTCCCTTATACGATGAATAATATATTTTGCTATAGTTAATAATATAGGTAACTAGTTTTGTAAAATCAAATACGTTATTTATAGCAGAGTGGGTGTAAACTAACAAGCCAGGGAACGAATGTGCTCAGAATGACAACATTGCATTGTTGTCAAATAAGCTTAAATTTGTGTCCCTAAACGTTTATTTTGCAACGTTATTCATGAAAGCTGAAAGCGTCTGTACCATTAAAGTTTCTTGCAATGAGGCCTTTAATTCACGGAGGAATGTATTCACCTGCGCACCTGTGCAATGTGCGACCACTGCGGTGTGCCATTTTGGCACAGATGGCACCCGACTACACGTCAAATTCAAAAAGGAAGGATATTGGGGAAAGGTGGCACATTATCGCTGTAATTATCAACGAAAGGAAGAAAGGTGTGTTCTTATAAAGAACACTTGCTCCAATATAACGAGAATTTGGACTTTTTCATATTTTATGCTAATCCAAGTAAAAAATAAATGAATCTATTACGGACCTGATACCTTCCTAGCTATCCTATTAGCACAATTCAAGTGAACTCCATGATATATCAGCCTTGAAAACAGTTTTTTGTAAATATCTCCGAAACAAAAGCTCCAGCAAAGTTTTTGTTTATCACAGAAATTATTTAAAAAAAACAGACTCCCATAAAAAAAGTTCTATCAAGTTATGTATTAGCTTTTTACTATTTATATGCTTAGTTCCTAGGCAATAAAATATTAAAAAATTAGATTGCCGTTTTTTGCCTTTTTATAAAAAAGCAATTTTTTGCTAAAAAACACTTGTCCTTATGCTTTCATGGCATCCTACTTTTAGCTGCCCCAATGTTTTAAAAATATTGGGGCAACAGCCAGCAAAATCAATATTGCTAGCTATACTTGTTGCCCCAATGTTATTGTATGATGCATGTATTACTTGATAGATTTATCACACGAACGAAATGTCAGTTGCGACTACGTGGGCATATGGTGGTAATTTATTAATTTTAAAATAGTTTAGGTTATATCTTTATCTGAGTCTGACAAAATTGATTAATTTTTTATTCAGAAATTTATATTTTCATGTAGTGATCTGTGGTCTCATAGTCGTCATTATAGAATTTTAGCTTGCAAAAGGTGAGAAAAAAACGTATGGCGTAGATATTTTTGTCAATCAATGTTTTTTGATTGACAGTGACGGATACTTCACATAACCAATTACCTACCTATTTAAATCATAGACACTACTTTTTTTTAAAAGTTTATTGTCACCGCTGTTTATAATATACTAAACAAAGGTAAACAAAAATCACGTCATTACAAATGGGTATAATTTGAACTATAGCGATTTTGACGGCTCCGGAAGGAAATAGCGATGTACAAAATAGCGGGTATTAAAATAGCGATATCAAAATAGCGACAATCAAAATAGCAATGTAATGAAAGGGCGACTATCAAAATAGCGATATAACGAAATAGCGATTGTAACAAAATAGCGATATAACAAAATAGCGATGTAACAAAATAGCGACTATCGAAATAGCACGGAAAAATCGCGCAGGCCATAATAGCGGACGCTATAATAACGCATTGCAAAAATAGCGCATGGCCAAAATAGCGCAGGCTTATTTTTAAAAAAAGAAAAACTTCCATGACTTTTTTCTCGAAATCCTAGAGGGTGTGAATCCGAACCGAACCGAACCGAACCGAACCGAACCGAACCGAACCGAACCGAACCGAACCGAACCGAACCAAACCAAACCGAACCCTATAAGAATTTTTTTTTTAAATATGCCTGCTAGAGGTGTTGATTTTCGTTACTTTTGAATACACGTTACTAATTGTTACTCGACTACTAAGTAACCATTTTATATATTCGTTACTATCGTTACTTTGATTACTGTAACTGTATTTAATTCAATCATGCAATTAGTGCAAAATTATCGGACTGTCGTTAATTCGAAGATCATTTACGTGTAGGTATATTTTTGTTATTGTTATTATGGAAATATTCAATTGAAATTTTCTAAATGCGGGCTAAACTTTAAAAAATAAAGGTAGAAATTACGTAGAAACTGTTCTGTGTAAAACTTTGTTTTAAAAATCTAATGCCTTACATACAAAAAAATACATACTTAAAATCTAAAAGTAAATAAAAAGATGACAAAAACAATCTTAGATGAGAACTCAAAAAATATACAAAAAGTTTGGATTACTGAGTACTAAAATAATCGAAGGAATTAAAGTAATCAAAGTAACGAAAGTAATCATTTAATTTTTGGATCGTTATTCTTTCCTTCGTTATTTGTCGAGTAACGAGTACAGTTAATAGTAATAGTTACTGTCCATTTATCCAAAATGGAACATCTTATTATTTTCATATATTTATTTAAGATCTGTATAGTTATGTAGATACGTTATTTAAATTATTAGAATTACCACATGTATTGTAAATACGATATATTAAACAGTGTAATGACGCAAATTGAATTTAGCTTAATAAGCATTTATTTTATATATAAACAGAAAATTGGTTCATTAATAAGACAGATTCAAACTGATTGTTGTTTCTTACTGTTGTGCCCAATACTATTTTTGGGCAAGCATACCTGCTAGCAGAGCGTGAGTCTGCGTTCTGACAATATTCTTTAACTTTATAGTAGCAAGTGCCCCGTCTAGTTACTATATAGTATAGTTCTTACTTTAACCTATAGCAGGTGCTTCGTGTGGCTATAGGTCTTTTACTCAAAACTCGTAGCAAGTGCCTAGCCTGGTTGCGAGTTCTTCTTTTCGCCTTAAAGCTAGTGCACTAGTCTGGTTGTAAGTCACCTTTAACATTCCTTCTGCCTTATTGCAAGTGCCCCGTCTGGTAATAAGGCCCCTTTCTCTCCTCTACTCTAACAATCAAGAGTCTTAAAGTAAATTAGCCTTAGAGCGACAAGCCTAAAGCTGCACAGTTACTTTTTCAACACTGCGCTATTTTGGCTTGCGCTATTATGGCCTGAGCGATTTTAATTTGCGCTATTTTGTAACATTGCCAAAAAGTCTCGTCCAAATTTACATTTAGAATATCGCTATTTTGATACATCGTTATTTCGATACCGTAAAACCGGGTGAATAGAGACTGGGGCCTGAATAGAGGCAAAAATCGGGAATTTGGAATAAAAAATTACAACTTTTTTTTGTTTTGCTCAAACTCACTTTTTTCGATTGATTTTTGTGTTCTCGCCTTTCCGCGAGCTTATAGGTTCACAAGTGCAAGTAGGTCAAACGTCATGTCATGTTAATTAAAAATTAGGTGTTTTATGTCGACAATTTATAACCTAGAAATCTTTTACCAGAAAAAAATATTGCCGATTTAAAAAAAAAAGATTTTGCGGTAAGTATGATAGATTAAGGTGTTTTTGAATGATATTTAAAAAAAAATAGGTCACCAAACCCCCAGTGTCGAATGCTAGATTTTTTTCTATCGCACATGTTTTTTTCAGATAATCGGGGTCAATAGAGACAGCCTAAGAAAAAACGCAGACAACAAAATTACACAAAACATGATCCTCACCAAATTACAAGAGCCATCCATGCTGTTTTAGAATTTTTGGGCTATTAAAAAAAATTATAATTTAGAGATTGTTTCGCGTTTTTTTTTGTGTATATAACTTTACATAGGCGTCTCTATACACCCATCGGCGGACAAATAGAGACAAAACACAAAGAAATAAAAAAATATAAAAGAAATTTTTTGATCAATTTTATTTTTTGTATAAATTGAGTACTAAATGCCATGGCAGTTTTTTAAAATAATCCACTGTGAAAATGCCTTTAGTTTCAGAGATACACAGGTTTAAACCTGCCACCCGGTTTTACGGTACATCGCTATTTTGTTAAATCACTATTTTGATTGTCGGTATTTTGGTTTTCGCTATTTTGATACATTGCTATGTTGATATCGCTCTGTGTCATTCATCGCTATTTTGATAGTCGCTATTTCATTACTCGCCATTTCGGACGTCGCTATTTTGTACATCGCCGTTATAGCATTGGAGTCTTAAAAAAATTGAGTTTTTGACCTTGGGGGGGGGGCTACCACCATCATCTTTGCTTTCGAGTGCATAAAAAGGGCTTATCTAGAATTAGTTGGTTCCTTTACATTAAAAAAAAAAGTTATGAACAAAAGTTGAAGACATTAAAATTTCCCACAAAAGCGCTTTTATACATTTTTTCTTCAGACGAATGGTTTTTGAGTTATGTGACGATATAAGGGTGTTCAAGTGCGCGTGGACCATCACCATTTTAAAAATTGGGCAAAATCCAATGTGCTTTAAAATATCTATTTGAATTTAAAAATTAATTCCAAATATATTGTTTTATCAAACTATGTATAGCATTTTGTACACTCCATGTCCGACTGCAAGGGTTAATGTTGAGTTAGTAGCTGGATGTCAGTTAGACTTCGCCCTTTGAAAAGTGCTTTTTTAATTAGTAAATGTTCAATTTTCAATAAAGACAATTTATTATTATTATTATCGTTGTTTGTCAAACAACGCTATTCTTTTATCTAGAAGTCGCGAGTGCGAGAGATAAGGTATACAATTTAAAGGTACATGAAAAGGATAGCCGGTCAGCAACAATTTCGGTATCTGCCCTTTCAATCCTTGCATTGATTGGCTACACACCGTGATATTTCAAATAAAGAATTGAATTTGAACAGTCTGTATTTATTTTCTTATAGCCGTTTTCTTTTTGAAAAGATTATTTATTTTAATAATCGTCGCACCAGGTGCACAGGTGCACCCCGAAAGTTAAACAACTGCCACGAACTCTTCTTCTTCATTCTTCCAAATATTTTTGGTTGCAGGTGGAGCACATCTGCCGCCGAAATCCGCGACCTCCTGCATTTCAAAAGATCACGTAATTTTTAAAGAGCAAGTTAAATTAAGTCATGAAAGTAAGGAAGAAAAATTCTACGAGCCAAACCTAAAATGTTTGCAAAAATATCTACCTAATAAGAAGTTTTTGTGGGAGTTTTTTTTATTTCTTTAGCTTATAGTCTAGTATGTTTGTGCATTAAGCGTGTCAGTGATAAAAAATGCAAAATTTTGCCTACTCCGCTTTGATTAGTACTACACGCCACTGCAAACGATGCCGTCATTTCTAAATCCAAGATGGTGAACAGAGTCAAACAACGAGGCTTGTTTATTCTTTTTTTTTTTTTTAAATTCGTAAAAAATGTCTGTCTCCGCCGCAAATGACGCGGTATGAACCATAGAAATCGGTCTATTGGTTCCGGAAATAATAAGTACCTATTTAAATTTTTGTATTATATTAAAATCGGTTCAGTAATATTGATTTTTCGAAGAAATTACTATAGAGATGCAAGCGTCTAAAATCCAAATATTCGGTAGAACAAAGACTAATATTTCGAGAACTACTTAAGCGATTTTAATGATTGTCAACAAAAAAAATAATTTACGGGGAAATTAATGCAGAGAAAATTGAAAAGGCAATTGTATAATTGGTAAAACAATGGTTGATAGCAAAAACATTTTTCAGAGACCACTTAACCGATTTTAATAACTTATACCTTTTTGTGCGTAACAAAGGTAGTACAAATTTAAGAAGCATTCTACCAAATTTTAGGAACATAAGAATAAACGAGCCTCTTTGAATTAAGGTCACTATATAACGAAGTAATGGTTAAGATTTAATCTGTCTGCCATTTTGGAATTCAAGATAACGGACAAAAATTTTTTTTGGCTTAAAAGCTTGATTTCCCTACAAAGTGCAGTTTGTTCCATTAAAATCGATGCTATAGTTTTGATAAATTACATTTTGTTTTGGCCCACCCACCTAAACTGCCGCCACTAAAAAGAAAGCCGCATGTAAAAATTTTATGTTTTGAGAAAAACGGATTTAAAGTTTTATACTTTTTTGTCTTATAATTCTGAAATAAAAGTTATGAGGTTTTATTTTTTTAACGTTTTATTTAAAAATAAAAATAAAAAACTATAAAATTTTAAACCCGTTTTTCTCAAAAAGTAAAAGTTCTAGTTCCAGATGCGGCTGTCCTCTTAGGGACGCGAAGCACATGGGAGTATTCGTTTCATAAAACGGGACACATGTGTTTTTTTGCAAATTCTATGAAAGAACGGCCTAGTTTGATGATAATAACACGGATCAATGTGATCCGTAATAATAAACTGTTTATATTAAAAAATATATCTATACAGGGAGTCCCACATGTTATGGATTAAACGGAGTGAGTTGATAGGGTGGAGGTGATAAGAATAACGATATTGTAATCCGGTTTTTATTAGCTTACAAGTTATTTGCTGTTTTTTATGACAGGTGCGGATCTACGGTTCTTAAATTCAAAATTATATTCACTTTTGACACACAGAATACCCCTTCTGGTTCCTATGCATAATTTTTTGAATTGAAGACTGGCCATTGATACCCCCCCCTAATGAAATTCCTAGATCCGCCCCTGTTCATGTTGTTAATTTTTTTATATGATATTACTTTTTAAAATTATTGGTCATCGTTTTATGCAATTTTATTTTATACGCGTACACTAAATTTTTTGCTAAACTAAAAAATGGTTAGAAAACTATATATTGCATTCAATTAACGACAAATAATTTTAAAAATAAATTTTTATTGGAAGCCTACAACATTTATAAAATAAAGTTACACTACAAATTTTTTTTAAAATACTTTTGTTTGTTCCACAGTTTTAATCAAATGAGTTAAAAATATCAATTTCATGTAATATCTCAAAAATTAAACGTGAAGATAAAAATAATTGTGCCAGTTGGATTCTTTCTTAAAAAAACTATAAAAGATCACTTTTACATCAATATGAAATTTTCATAAATAAAAAAGTTATAGCCCCCCCTCCCAAAATTCAGACTTCTTATAAGCCCCCTGTAGCTTCAAAACAGCTTGCAATATCAACATGCGAATTTCACCTTTAATCATCTTTTAAAAATTGAGGCTTGCAAGTGGGAGTAAGTTCTCCTAGAAATACCTGAAACCAACAAAAAATTCGAATTTGGGACACTCTCTACGTATTTGTTGAGTTTTATATCTTTTAATTGCTTTTTTATTTGTGTTTGTACCAAGTACAAGAAATTTGAATCTTGAAAAAATGAATGTTTCATATTGTTACGGGTTCTCCACAACAATTAAAAACTCGCAATTGTTGAAAACGATACGTCAATTTATTCCGACAAATTATGTACAAAAACACGCACTTAAACTTACTAATAACTTGCTAATAATTCACTACTTTAATACGCCTATTAACTTCGCGTTAACATCTAGCGATCACTACCATTGGTTATCTCTGACTGACTGATGCACGACGTCCGGCTTTATATATGAGGGGCTGCCTACTATTCGAGAACCCTTCCATCCTTGTTCGATTCGGAATCATTCCAGCCTTTTCTAGACGGACCGTTCGCATACCAGTTTGTCACAGATAACGCAACTAAAACCTAGATTAAGAATACAACCATAAAATACGTCAACCTAATACTACACTAAACCTAAATAAATTCTAACTATAAAATTTAAATACTTAAATTTGTAACACTATCCTCCTCTTCAGGTTTGATCGCCTCGATCAACATTTCCCAGGTAAGGTTTTAGTCTGTCTAGATGAACAACTTTCATCTTGGACTTCGGGCTTTTCTGGATTCGGTAGACTACATCATTAATTCTCTTGACAACTTTATAAGGCCCTTCCCATGGTGGTGTCAACTTAGGTGATCTTCCTTTCTTGCGTTGAGGATTGTATAGCCAGACTTGATCATTCTCTTTGAACCCTGAAGAGTTTGCTTTCAGGTCATATCTCGCTTTCATGCGGTCACTGGCTATTTCTATTCGCTCTCTAACCACTTCATGGATATCGTGCAGCTTTTGCCTTAAACGTTCGATATAGTCATTAACCTCTAAGTGTTCTTCTTCAGGTGAACCAAACATGATATCACATGGTAAACGCAGTTCTCTACCAAACAGGATACTAGATGGAGTAGCTCCTGTCGTATTGTGAATGCCGGTTCTATAGGCCATCAAAAACAATGGAATATATTGGTCCCAATCTGTTTGGTGCTCATCAACAACTTTACACAGATGTTCTTCTATTGTTTTATTAAATCTTTCAACCATGCCATCTGACTGCGGATGTAAAGCCGTAGTCCGTGTTTTATGTATTCCTAAAAGGTCACAGAGATTCTGGAAGAGCTTTGATTCAATGTTTCTTCCTTGATCTGAATGTAGTTCCAAAGGAATGCCAAATCGGCTGAAAACATCATTTACCAGAACTTCTGCAACTGTAGCGGCCTCTTGGTTAGGCAAAGCAAAAACTTCTGACCATTTGCTAAAGTAATCCATGACAACAAGGATGTATTCGTTGCCCTTTTTAGTTTCTGGAAATGGTCCGGCCACATCAATAGCAATGCGTTCGAATGGTAGACCTACGTTGTATTGTTTCATTTGACCTCTGGACCTTGTTTTGGGACCTTGGCTGGCTACACAAGTCGAATATCGGCGGCACCAGTTTTTCACATCTTGAAAGTAATTGACCCAATAGAATCGGTTTCGAATTTTGTCCGTGGTTTTATTTATGCCTAGGTGCGCGCTTGATTTTCCACCATGGCATTCGGCCATTATATTGTCTACCATGCTCCTAGGAACCACTACTTGATTAACCACAGTAAGGCCATCGGCACTTTCCTAGGCACGTTTAACGATGTTTTCCTCTACTATCAGTGAATCCCATTGTGCCCACAGTGATTTGAATAGCACCCCTTGGTTTGCGATATCTTGCCATGATAGTCGTGGCTTGTTCTCTTCTTTCAATCGCAAGATAGGTCCTACATCTTTGTCGTTAAGTTGTGTGGTTCTAATCGAAGCCGACATCCATTCTTCATCTGGTTCTAACTTTATCTGGCGCACGTAGTTAATCCTTCTTTCTGGTCAATTTTCCTGCAATGTTTTTAATCCTCAGGGCAAGGTCTTCTGGATAATGCATCCGCATTATTATGCACCCTTCCCGCTCGGTGCTTAATTTGATAATGGTATTGTTGTAGCTTTTCTATCCATCTCGCGACTTGCCCCTCAGGTTGTTTCATTTTCATGAGCCACTGTAACGCAGCATGATCCGTTCTAATCAGAAACTCTTGTCCATAGAGATATTTGTGAAAGTGATCTACGGATTTAATGATGGCTAGGAGCTCCTTTCTGGTAACACAATAATTTCATAATGCTGCTTTTAGTCTTCTGTAAGTCTATGTAATGGAGACGCTATTTTGGCGAATCCTTCTACAAATCGTCTGTAGTATGTACACAGACCCAAAAAGCTTCTCAATTCATGTTTGTCACGAGGTTGAGGCCATTCTTTTATTGCTTGTAACTTTTTTTCGTCGGTATGGATGCCTTCTCGGGAAACGACGTGACCCAAGAACTCAACTTTTTCTTGGAATAGAAAACACTTCTTTGAGTTTAGTTTAAGGTTTGCGTTCCTGATTCTTGAAAATACTTCTCGTAAATTGTCTAGATGATCTTCAAATGATTTTCCCATTACTATGACATCATCCAAATAGACTAAGCAGGTTTTCCAAGTAAGGCCTCGTAGAACGACTTCCATTAGTCTTTCAAATGTAGCTGGGGCATTGCATAGGCCAAATGGCATCACATTAAACTGATAAAGTCCACTTCCAGCAGAGAATGCAGTCTTCTCTTTATCTCTTTCAAAGATTCCTACTTGCCAATACCCACTTTTCAGGTCAAGAGTAGAAAACCAATATGATCCTGCCAATGTTGTTAATGTGTCGTCTATTCTTGGCAGTGGGTAACTATCTTTCTTGGTCACATCGTTAAGTTTCCTGTAATCCACACAAAATCTAGTACTTCCATCCTTTTTAGTGACCAACACCACAGGAGATGACCAAGGACTTGATGACTCTTCAATAACACCGTCGCTGAGCATTTTATTAATGAGATTGTGAACTTCTTCTTGTTTCGCCAATGGTAGACTTCTTGGGGGTTGTCTTATCGGTTGGGCATCGCCAGTGTTGATGGAATGTTAAATAAGGTTTGTGCGTCCCGAACTACTCTTAGTTTCAAATATATTACTTTGTTCTTCTATAAACTCTCTCGCTTTACGAAATTCTTCTGGAGTGAGATGTTGCCAAGTTCACTGAAATTGCTGAAGTACCTCCGTTGGTAACTTACTTTTATCCTCCGAAGTTGGCTCTTCACATCTTGTTACTTTCTGGACTGGCTCAAATAATGCTACCACCTCCCCCTTATTAATTTTGACACTATTTGGGAAAATATTGGCAACTCTAATCGGGATGTCTTCATCGGTTTTAACTAGTGACTTTGCAACGAGGTAGGTGTTGGGTAATTTCTGTTGGCTTATGAGTCCGACGCAGCTTGATGTTTTACTTTCTAGCCTCCCAAAAATGATGGTCTCACTGTTACCGACCAGTCTTGTTGTACATACTGCCACGACCTTTATTGGTTCTTTATTGAAGTGACTATTTGACAAAATGAACTCTTCATTCCCAAATCTTAGGGTATTAAGTTTATTATCAAACGCAAATCCATGTTTACTTATCAAGTCCATTCCCAAAATAAATTCGTCTTCTATTTCGGCAACCAATACAGTGTGGCGAATCTTTAATCTTCCCAGCTGTAGGTCTATGTCTGTCTGCCCCAACACGTCGGCGGATTCTCCAGTCACAGTCTTAAGTGTTATTTTCTTGTCTGTTGGTCGAATTTTATATCTCGTTGCAATTTTGAACTTAAGCAATGATATGACAGCACCAGTGTCTACTGTTATGTTAACTTGTCTTCCATTTATAAGTCCGTCGATGTTAAGACTGTCAGCAGTATGTTTTAAGCTCTTAATTGAATAAATTTTGGGGGCTACATTCCCTTTAGCCAACCCCGCCCCTCTGCGTTGACTAGTTTTAGTTTTCCTGATCTCTTCTTCGGTACTGTGTCCCGCTAGATGGTGAGCGAGACCTTATTTGGACGCGACAATCACGTTGAATATGCCCTGTACGTCCGCATCTGAAACACTTTACATTTGGAGGGGATCGTCTGCTTTCTTTCAAAGAGTCAATCTTCTCTATCAGTGATTGAAACACTTGGTTTAGCGTTTTTAAGTTGACCTCATGTCCATTGCTCATTTCTTCTCCCTTCTGAATTGAAACAGCTCTTACTCGAATCAACACTTCACTGCTATTATGGAAGCGTTCTCTACGAAGTAACTTTGCTCCGAGTCTCGTAATCCGTTAATAAAGCGATCTACCGTGAAGGGATCTCTGTAATTTTCTGGCATTTCTGGGTAAGCTAAATACGTCAGCCTCCTAATATCTGCTTCATACTCTTGCAATGATTCTCCTGGTCTTTGTTGACGAATATTTAATTCTGACCAATGTAAATTTCGCAAGTGTTCGTCTCCATACCTTCTTTCTAACGCTGCCACTAAAGCGTTATAATTCTGTTTTTGTTTGACTGGAATGGACCGTAAAAGTCCCAGAGCAGGTTCTCGTAGAGCTACTAACAATGCTCTAGCTTTTTCCTCATCATCCCAACCATTTGCAGCAGCGGCAGCTTCAAACTGTTGTTTGTAAGTAGACCAGGAAGACGTACCATCGAAATTTGGAGGCTTAATGTTTTGGTTGGAATTCACAACACATCCCTGAGCTTTCATTTTGTTGTGTTCTTTTTGGAACTGTATAAGCTGTTTTGACACGTCCTGGAATTTTTCTTCCATGGTTTGAAACACGTCTTCCCTAACATTCTGTACCTTTTCTTCAATATTATGTACCTTTTCTTCTACATTCTGCATTTTATCTTCAACCATAGAAAAGATTAGAAGAGAAATAAAATAAAATCCATCGCAGCAGACACAAAAAGTGCCAAATAAACGAAAAAGGTACTCGATTTCAGACAAAATTGATGATGGAGATGTTCAAATAATTCGACAAACCATCGTAAAATTTTATACAGAATATAAAGTTGTTCCCACTTTAAGAAAGTTAATTGTAAAATTAAAACAAGAGATGAATTTTAGATATTCAAAAGAATCTCTTCGTCTACTTTTAAAAAGTCGAGGTTTTTATTTTAAGAAATGTAAGAAAAAAAGGAAAATTCTTATGGAAAGGCCAAATATTTTACACTTAAGATACAAATATTTAAGAAGTATACGCCACTATCGAGCCTAAAACAGAAATATAATTTACTTGGACGAGTCTTCGGTGGACAACGATATTACGTTTAAAAAATGTTGGCAAAGTGACGAAATTACTGGAGTAATCTAAAATATATCATCAACAGGTCGATTTATTGTGGTACATGCTGGTTCCGAAAATGGATTTGTAGAAAACGCTCAGCTTATATTTAAGGCTGGATTAAGTACAGGTGATTACCATGGGCAAATGAACTTCGAAAATTTTAATAAATGGTTAACAGAAAAACTTCTACCAAACATCCCACCAAATTCCGTTATAGTGATGGACAATGCCCCTTATCATTCTGTTTTGGATGAAAAAGTCCCAACGAAATCAACAACCAAAGCACTTATGAGTGATTGGCTTACAAAATATAATATAACTCATGATCCTCAAGACAGAAAAGCAGACCTTTGGGAATTAGTTGGTCTCCACAAACCACCGCCCGGTCAAAAAAAATATAAAATTGATAAATTGACTGAGTCGCATGGTCATTCTGTTTAAAGAACACATGTGTGAGTTAAATCCGATAGAGTTGGCATGGGCGTTCGTAAAGAATTACGCAAGAAGCAGAAATACCACTGGATAGTTTACGATAAAACGACTGAGGGAATTAATTGAAGAAGGTTTGCTGCTGATGCAGAACTTTGGAAAAAATTGGTTAACCCTGTCATTAAAATAGAAAACGATTACTGGGAAACAGACAAACACATGGAGGAAATAACTGAAAAAATAATAATAAGACTTGGAGAGGATTCTGATTCTGAAGATTCCGATGATAGCGATTCAGAAGAATTTTCAATAATTGAATTATAAAATTTTGTTAAAGCCATTGTTAGTTTTAAGGTGTCTTGACTGATTTTAACTAATCTTAAACGTACTACTACGTATTTTTTTTGCTTATTTAAAAAGTGTTTGTACTATTTTTTATTTAATTTATTAAATTTTCTGTGGTTTTTAACCTACCGATTTCTAATTTTATACGTGTTTGTTTTAACGTTTCCTTTTTTAATCTGATGATTTTTGCAATAAGTAAAAGCGTTGACCAAAAAAGTGTTTTGGTATTTTTTGGTTTTACCCAAAACTACCTAGATAGCAAATTAAGGATTATTTCAGAAAACAATAAATATTCCAAAATGTATTAATTAAGTATCTTACCAAGTAATGATGTAATTATTAAATGAACGAAACACTAACAATTATATTTTTTCCCATCCATCCATTTTTTCAGATATTAATGACAATTTTGAAATTGTCTAATATTTTACTAAGAAAAAATATTTAATTCTTAGTGTAAAGCTCGTTTAATATGAGTCATTAAATCGTCAATTGCGTTCCTAATTATACCATTACTTGCTAATTTGCTATCTAGCTACCTAGTTTTGGGTAATATCAAAAAATAACAAAACCCTTTTTTTTGGTTAACACTTTTACTTATTGCAAAAAATGAAAGGCTTAATTTACTTTTAACTTAAATGTAGTACCTACGCACATTCAAAAAAATTTACAAGATACTTCTTTTTTGATTCCAGGTGTATCAGAATTATTCGTATTAGTTTTTTTAAAATTATATCTGTACGCCACTGATAAGAGAGAGATGGGGCTAACTAAAGCCATCTCGCTTGCCCTTTTTTTAAAACTGGCCAGACAGTAGCCAGTTTGTTTACTGTAGTGTTCACCAAATTGTGTAATAATTCTACCAAAAAGAAACGATTATATTATTTGCAACTACATCGCTATTTTTATACCATTACGGAAAAAACAGCCTCTACGACGTAGTGGATACCTGGCTGCGACGTCGTAGTGTAGTTGTTACTAA
The DNA here is from genome assembly GCA_963576565.1 of Aspidapion aeneum. Taxonomy (NCBI): domain Eukaryota; kingdom Metazoa; phylum Arthropoda; class Insecta; order Coleoptera; family Brentidae; genus Aspidapion; species Aspidapion aeneum. Next base: position 55,038,528 of record OY755044.1, on the reverse strand, counting down.
AGTGACTTTAAATACTTGGCCAAGTAGTTATAACCAGAAATTGGTTCCCTCTTAGGGAATTAATACGTCGCTGTATGGTATACTGAGACGTAGCGTGAGTACGTTGCGGTTACTTTTAAGAAATTCTTTCTAGTTGGGGTTTCGTCCTTACAACTTTAAATGTTTGTTGGGCAAACACACAGACACACAGACAGACATCAAGACGATATTGCTAGGATAGCTCAAAATACATCCAAATACCTCATTTTTTGAACCTTAGCCATTGCTACACGGCCTGGAAGGTAAAAATGTATGTTTTTAAGGTCGTCAGACTTTATATGTCAGCGTTGCTTACAAAAACGCACCCAGGGGGGGGCGGGGACCGGGCTCCCCCAAGCCTTAGATTTTCTTACATATTTTCCACATATTTCTTGAAAAAAACACGAAAAATAGCTCAAAATTCGACATTATGGGTCTTCGCCCCCCCCCCCCAAGACGCCTCGGGCCTCCCCCCAAGACAGATTTCTGGGTGCGCCACTAGTTGCCTACAGTTTTTGTAACAAATTTCCTGAACTATTGCTTCAAAACTTCCCATCATTTCCCTAAATTGAATAATTGGCAGTCCTTGATGGGTAGGTATATAAAGTACCTTTTTTCGGGAATTTGGAACATTGGAAAGTTTTTTCTTCTTGAATAAAAAAACTTAGATAGCGATATATAATAAAGGGATTGGTAGATATAATTTTATGATCAATAATTTTTTGATTTACAATTACTATGCAACTAATTGGAACATTAAATTTAAATCAAGAAACATTCTGAAACATTTTGATACTCTTCGAATTTCCCTAAGCACTAAAACTGCAATAAATATCACTAAAACAGGAAAATTTCCCTAGAGTTGGAAACCCTGAATAAGCTGAACGATGTCCATCGCGCGAAAAGATCAATTCCGTTTGTTTACGTCGCCCGCCGCTGCAACCATCGCAAACGCGCCGGCGCCGCCACGCTGCACAGAGGGGCAAAATCAAGAAAACATGCGATTTAGTGCACAACTCATTTATCTAATATGGGAGATATTTTTACTGAAAACTATTTATTAATAATCGCTTTACCATAGCAAGTTAGCTTCGGATAGTCAAACGTCAAACAAATGAATAAAACACCTTGTCAAAGTTAGCGTGTTTTGAAAATTGACGTTGCGTAGTTGTTTTAAGAACACAAATGAATCAACTTTGCCACAATTTTTAATGTTGATCAAGTTTGGTTAAAATAATTTTAATAATGTCAGATAATCACTATGGTGAGTACATTATTCTCGTATAAAAAAATGCAAAATTTTTTGTTGTTTTTCTTCAAACTGCCATTTTTGTTAAATCTTTCAAAAATTTATATTATTTTCTTGAATCTTAAAAATATACGTGGACACAAAGTAACTTGTCGCCCGCTATCGCGGGCCAGTTTTAACATGTCGTTTTGTATTGAACCTTCCTTTTTAAAATGATGCCACATTTAGCTGTTAGTTTTTGCTAATAAGGCCGAAATTAATTTTTAAATATTAACATTTTTCTCCAAACTTAGCGAAATATGTCTGTAAATTGTAGTATAGATATTTAAAATATAAAGTACTAAATACATATACATCTACACATACTATTATTATACTCATTATATATTAAGGAATAAAAGTCACACCTTATCCCGAGGTAAAAAGTTTGTAGCCTGAGCGTAGCGAGGTATATAATTGGCCAATAGCTAACAAGACACTAATTACGAATTTTAGGCTATTTTGGACTTTTCTGCCCTAAAATTAAAGTATAATTATAATTATGTGGTTTTCAGCTACTTTACTTAAAACACAATGTCTAATAGAGCCTTTTATTTTGAATTTTAAGGATAAAAAGTGACAGTTTTAGCGCTAAAATAAGGATTAAGGAGGGCCCTATTCTTTTAATATATACCAAGGGATAAGAGTGACACTTTTTATTTCAAGGTAAAACGTTTTTAGCACGAGCGTAGCGAAAGCTACAATTCGTTAAAGGATAAAAATACTCTTTTATAACGAAGTTTATCCGGTAATTTTACACTTTCAGACCGATCTCTATTTTAACTTATTATTTGATTTATTAATATAGTTAAATTATTTTTTGTTCTGTTTAGTATACTATATAAACATGATTATTTATAAACAAAGAAAGCTTCCAGTGGCGTAAATAGAAAAATGTCTCGGGGTGGGCCCGAGATAGTTTTGGGGGGGGGCGAGACCCCATGAGGCCGTATTTTATGCTGTTTTATTTTTGTATTCATGAAATATGTGGAAAATATCTAGAAAAATCTTAGCTTCGGGAGAGGCCCAGGCCCCCGCTTATATACGCCACTGAAAGCTTCTGTCAAGTCGTTTTAAAAATGGCCAAAGTCAGTCAGAAGAAAAGTGTGCAAAATTTTATATCTTCTGTAAAGTTTTCTTTGGGGGGGGGGGGGTTCGGGGGGGTTAGGTGCTTTCATTTTTCAGGGGGACGATTAGTTATTGGGGAGGGCGCAAACTTGGCCTTTCCGTTTCTGTAGGGTCGACAACATAATATAATATTTTGTAAACATTGCCGTCGTACATAGAATATTTGAAGGAAAGCTTATTGGACCACTTATACCTCGACTAACAGCTCGGGGTAACTTTTTTTTATTTTGGATCTCTAAGTAATTCATTTTGAACATTCCTGACTACAAAGGAATACATCCATTGCACTGTGGGACTTTATCGCATCTTTTTGTGCTTCTGCCCCACTGTGCGCTGGCCACTTGCACTGTAATAGGTCCGGTTTGGTCAGGATAGGTTAGGTTAGGTTGAGCTAAGTCAAGTTTGGTTAGATTTTACTAGATCAGATTATGTCTGGTTAGATTGGGTTAGGCTGTGATAAGTTAAATTGAATTGGGTTGTGTTAGGTGAGCTTAGGTAAGGTAACTAAGGTTGTGTTAGATTAAGTCACGGTCGGATCAGGTAAGTTTAAGTTTTGAATTATACAACATTGTAACTAGAGTATCCAGTACCGGGACATCGTCCCGGGACTTTTCCTTAAAAAAGTGGTCCCGGGACTCAGTGAAAGTCCCGGGACGTCAACTTGGTCCCGAAACCACTAAATTATACCAGACACATGCATAATAATAAATGCACTCGTGGCACTTAAATCTCACTTTGGACACAAGTAATGTTTCCCTATACTTACCTTTTTATTTGCTACGTTTGTCAATTTGTTTTTATGTTAACCATATACCAATATCAATAAACCTGTGTTCTGTTAAATAAATTAATTTAATTACTTTTATTTTAGTTTCGAGACCAATCCCGGGACTAGTCCCGGGACCTGACATTTGGTCCCGAAGTCCCGAAAACATATTTGGTCCCGGGACTTGGAAACCCTAATTGTAACCATTGATTTAAGATAGTTTAGCTTCAGTTAGATCAGTTGCTGCAGTTTTGCCAAATTTTCTAAAATCAGTTTTTTTTTTAAATAAATATATGTTTAAGTTTAAACCAGTTTCCCACCAAAATGGCGCATTTCTGTCAAGTTTCCTTACTTTGTTTAAACTTGGGAGCTCTTCTTATAAGGTAGGCATTTACTTTTTTTGTTAGGTCAGTTTTAACGTTTTTCCGAGTTTTTTTGGTGACAATTCACCAGTTTCCTATGAATTTTTAAAATCAAAGCAGAATAAAGGTATTCCGAAAATAAAATAAATACTTTAAACTTAAAATTTTTTTAACCAATTTTGGGGACTTTTCTAAAACACGGTGCAACAAAGGTATTCATTCCAATTTTATATTAATAACCATTTTTAAAAAACAAGGATATCTCACAACAAAAGTAAATAACTAAAAAAAATCGTTGAAATAGTTTTCGACTTTTCTCAAAAAGTTTGCACAGATTTATCAATTGGTGAGACTTTCCATATAGATGGAAATGATCTTATGATTTAGAAAGAAAAAAGAATACTCGTCTAACATTAAATTTTTCAATCAAAAATAAGGGAACTTTAATATTTTATGTTTTTTTTATTTGTAACCAATGAATAAAATAGTTAGTAACTTTATTTATTGGAAATTTCTAAAATAGAAAATAAATCTCTGGTAACACTTTGGGCCTGTTCTTAAATTACGTAAAGCAAAAAATCCGAAATTTTGGATTCCCCCCCACCCCATTGTAACGCACCTGTAACCAGAGCTGTCACAAGTACATTATGCAAGTACTTCAAGTACAAGCACCAAGTACATTAGGATTTGTAAAAGTACTTGAAGTACTAACTACATTTTCTTTTCAAATGTACTTCAAGTAGGTACCAAGTACATTATAAAAGTACTTTATTTTTTCTCTTTTACTTTTACAATAAAAGTACTTCAAGTACTTTATATGTCAAAAAATGAGAAAAATGCCAAACATATCTGATAAAATGAACTGGGACCCAATTTTTGAACCACTCGGATTTTTTCTCGTATACGAGTAAAATTCGAATGGTAGTTTCGAGTGCTTGGACCAATAGCTATTCTTGAATGCCACTCGAACGCCAATTCCGTGTACAACTTTTTTTTCGACTACACTACTTGGCAACGCTGCTTTCGTATAATTTTGGCCAAACTAACGCCGGTATGTGCGCCTAAACTTGCCGCGATGAAGTAAGGTTGACAGTAGATTGACATTACATCTTTTGTTTTTGTATTTTTTTTTAAAGAGTGATTTATTTTCTCGATATGTTTTTTTTAATAGAATAAGAAGCTGTGTTTTATTTTGGTAACAGCAATGATTGTGTAATCATTGGTATAGTCTTTGCAATAAGGCTAGTCCTTTTGTTTAATCACCCCGTAATTCTGGGACCCAATTCTTGAACCACTCGGATTTTTTGTCGTATACGAGTAAAATTCGAATGGTTGTTTCGAGTGCTTGGAAAAATAGCTATTCTTGAATGCCACTCGAACGCCAATTCCGTGTACGACTTTTTTTTCAACTACACTACTTGGCAACGCTGCTTTCGTATAATTTTGACCAAACTAACGCCGGTATGTGCGCCTAAACTTGCCGCGATGAAGTAAGGTTGACAGTAGATTGACATTACATCTTTTGTTTTTGTAAATTTTTTTTTAAAGAGATTTATTTTCACGATATGTTTTTTTTAGAACAAGAAGCTGTGTTTTATTTTGGTAACAGCAATGATTGTGTAATCATTGGTACCGGTAAGTACCAAATTATAGTAATGGAAATTTGGGGCCTAGGGGCATCTAACCTCTTTGAAGTGTGGAAATTTGGGGGTAAAATTCGCAGTTGAATTTTGAGACTGCTTAAAAGAAAACAAATAAACTTCATAAGTATTCTAAAGGGGTCGTGAACTTGAGGCTTTGTTTGTAATGAGTGGCCACTGTTTGACGAACTTGCACACTTCATGCTTTGACAAAAAATTGTACAAGTGTTAAGTAACATAGGGGTTTTTAATGAAACATTTGGAGTTTGCATTTTGTCTGTAGTATAGAAACAATTAAATTTTTTGCTCCCAGTGTTCTTTCTCAGTTTCTTTTTGAGTAGAACAGTTTTGCCTTTTAGGCCGATAAGCATAATAAACATTTCAAGTAAAAGTTGACAAAATCAGTAACCTTTGTTCAAAAAACCCATTTTTTTGTTTAAATCTGAACATGTCAATTAACTGCAAAAAAATTTAAAACTGTTGTAGACTAAAGCAGCCCTCATATGATCAGTATGATTTGATTTGAATATGTACATTATTTTTGTAGATGTCTTTGTTTTTCAAAAGTTATAAACAAGGACATATATAAAAATCTTGCCAGTAATACTGATCCAGTGAGGTCTGCTGTGGTACACTCAATGAAAAAACTTTTTGTTACAGGTTTCTCAGAGAAGACATGATCATTTTTGAGGTGTGAAGCAGTTTTTTCCCAGCAGCCTGTTGCAATGATGATCCTACTAGAAATACTCAGATGCATTTGGTGATCTATTAACTTTTAAAGAACTTTTTTAAATAAATTATAAGTAAAATAAGGTTTATTGTAGTTTTATTGTAAAAAAGATTATACAAGTTCTTACATAAAAGCTTATACAGTGAGAACGAGCAAGTTGGAATACATTTTCTAGCAGGTTAAATTAAAATTTTTTTGAATAAACCAAAATCATGCCTACTGAGATTTTTAATGAGCAATATTTTTGATGAATTTTTTTGGACAGAACCCCAGAAAGGGGTCCAGCAAGATAAAACTTGTGGCACCTTGTTGGAAAGCCTATTGAAAAAGAAAAATTAAAGTTCACTTTTTTTTGGAAATCTGTGAAATTAAAAAAAAACATTTTTTATTAGTTTTTCAACAAACTGCTACAAGTTGAGTCTACCAGTTGCAAAAAAAATTTTGGTATTACTGGACCTCTTGTCAGGGGTCCACCACCTATATTTTAATAAAATTATAGGTTTTACTTTAAATGACACTTATATTCTCTAAAAATTACAAAAAAATAGAAATAATTTTCTTTTTGTTAATTTAAAAAATCCATCTTAAAAAATAAGTTGTATGCTAGTGGACCCCTTTCTGGGGGTCTGTCCAAAAAATATTCTGTAAAAATATTGCCGGTTCAAAATCTCAGTTAACATGTGCTTGGATTTTTTCAAAAAACTTAATTTAACCGACTAGCAAGTTTATTCCAACTGGCTTGTTCTCACACTGTAGTCATATTGCATTGCGTTTTTTAATGCACTTGACAGTAAGTACTTATTATGTACTTTGAAATGTAAATAAAGAAAAATAATGTTTTTATATTTTATATTTATTTTTGGCCAACATAGAAAAAGTCAGAAAAAATAGTGAATCTGGTAAAAGTATAAGATTAGGTTTATTATTTACATGCAGGGGATTTTCCTACTTAAAGCAGTTGGGCCCTTATGTTATCCAAAAATTAAGCAAAATAAGATAAGGCATTGTACCCAGGGGGGAATCAAGAGGTATCAATGCCCCACAAATTAGTTGATAAAGTGTGTTAAAAGAGACACAAATAAGACAAAAAAAATTGCACAATACTCAAATTTTTATTGAAACTTTTTAATCCCCCCGTCCCTCCCGAAAACGCTCTTTTATATATTTTTTCTTGAAAATGTGTTACAAAGTTTTTTAATTATTTTTCTTTTTTAGAGCGTTCATTCATAAATTATTAACGCATTAATTCAGAGTTTTTACCCCCCCCCCAGTCGTAAGGCATTTCCAAGAAAAAAAGAAATTAAAAAAAACTGAGTGTCACAAGAGGCTATCCCCCTTCCACCTCTTTGCATCCTCCAGCCCTTTTATTGCCAAATCGCGTCTTTTTTCACAAGACCTCCCAGTTTTTTTTAAATAAAGAAAAATTAAGCAAACACCAAAAAATATATTAAAGTAAACAAAAATGTTAGGTTAGATCACTCAGATTCGTATACGGAAATTGAGATTCGAGTGGACTTTACCACTCGACTCTATTTCCGAACGAAAAACTCGTATACGAGCTTTCAAGAATTCGAATGGTGATTATCCGTATACGTTTCGCCGAATCCGTATACGGATTTATTTCAAGAATTGGGAGGCTGGTTTTGCACATTTGTTTGTAATGACCTTTGATTGAACAACGCAACTTTTAATGCAAGGCAGTCTTGTAACCGATGACTTGGTTTTTTTCCACATCTACCACATTGTGGATAGGTTTTTGAAGAGTGTGATTCCTCATTTTTTTTATGTTTTGGTCTCTTATTTGTGAAAACTCTTTTTACACCTGCTGTGTCATCAATAAGTTGTTTATTGTCCAGCTTAACTCGTTCACTTTGCAAGATTTTAGCTTTGGCTGTTTCTAGCGTCAAATTACTATCAAGCTGCAACGTCAATGACAACTTTTTATCCAAAATACCCACAACTAGTCTATTTCGAACTAATTCATCTGTCATTGTACCATAATTGCAGGTTTTTGACAAGGCAATGACTGTTGAAATGTATTCTTTGGAGCGTTTTCACTCTCTTTAATTATTTTAGAATATTATTTATTTTTATTTTTTTGTTTCTTACTTTTACCATTTTTTCTGGGTTGTACTATTTGTGAATTTTACAATTAAATTATTCTCAAAATAGGGTTTTTTGGGTCTTTAGTTTATAAGATATATAAAAAAAATTATACTTTACAAAATAGGTATTGCTGCTAGTGCCTATTTCATTAATTAATACTTACATACTAAAATTACGCGATTTGTCTTGACCCCTTGATTCCATTCCCGGAATACCTAGTTATTACTTCCTTTTTGACCGATCCTGTAGAAGCATTCCTTTTTTACCTATAAAGGAGCAAAAAACAGCGATCCGAATCGAGGCGTGATTTGGGTCAACCAAAACAAATCAGTATGCATATAAATTGTCGACGGAGGATACCGCTATTCTCGCCGGTGTATATTCAAAATATTTACGTTAAATACCTACTATTTTATGTGGGCTCGCGAGCCGTGTTTGTGCCTATACTTAGACATTTTGGATTATCTACGTACCCTTGTACACTCCAAAAAACCGGTAAGTCAAGACAAATTTGTTTCATTACGTTCTTTTACTTCAAGTTAGTAACTTATCCTTAGGGTGGTGATTTAGGATAGTTTGGAGGTCTCAACCAGTAGAGGAGTCAGAAAGATCTGGATTTTTTTACAGTCCGGTCTGTGACTGGTACCAATATCATCGCGGACAAGGACTTTTCATGGTCCTTCGAACCGGATCATTCTGGTTCCTGGTTTTCCAAGCTTTCCTGGAAATCTTCTCTCAGGAAAAGTATTTTTTTTTTTTTTAATTGGCACTGCAGCGTTACAATTTACGATACAATTCAATACCAATACAACTTTACTAGTGTACGTTTTAATAGCCCTTGCGTTAAAATTGCACCCCTTAATTTAGGAAAACCCATGTTTTCAAAAATCACACCCATACGGGCCCCATACTTTGTAAAAATTTACAGTTTTTTGTGCCGCCTACTTGCGACTTGCGATAAACTTGACCTTTAAAATATCGAGAAAGCAAAAACTTTATTCTCAATAAGTTTTTGTCTTTTCGTGTTGCTACGATCCTTATTTTAATTTATATATTTCAAATATATTTAAAATATATTTATTTTATTATAAAAATTCCTACGATACCTACATTGCCTACATAAAATAGAATTCTACTGTTTTTATAAATTTACAAATTTAATTAATAAACATGCCACCTACGCTTAATACGGAGCAAAAGAAAGAGAAATCCGAGGCTTTACGGCAATCGGTTATTGAGCAGCTAAAATTGATCACGGATGCTGCCAGTAAGGCAAAAGCTGATCCTGTCTACACAAATAGGTTTCGAGTCGCCTACCGAAACTTGTCAAAATTACGTAAAAGTTTTGATACACATCATAATGCTGTAATCGCCCTTGTTGCCTCCGACAAGGCTGAGTTAATTCGGCAAAGTGCTATAGCTGTTAGCTTTCAAGGTCAGCTCATTGATATCGAAGATATTTACTATACTTTGATAGAAGAACCTGAGCAGAACACACCTGCTAACCAAACCGTTCTTAATGAAACCCATATGGGTCATTGTCATGACCATGAGCATCACCATAAGCCTAGGTTAGACTTAATGACCTTCAATGGGGATCATCAAAGATTTACCACTTTTATAGAGGTTTACAATGCCCTTATACATTCAAACAAATCGATGAGCAACGTCGAAAAGTTTTCCACTCTTCTTTCGGTACTCTCTGGTACTCCTTACTCGTTAGTTTCTCATTTGCCCTTGCATAATGACAATTATATGATTGCCTATCGGGCCCTCCTAGATAGGTACGATCATAAAAGATTACGCGCTGTTTCCTATTGGAAAAAACTAGAGAATTTTCCCCCAAGGGCGGAGGAAAATGTACAAAATTTACGTCTGCTCATGGACACTTTCCAAGAAAACTTGCAAGCTCTTATTACGATGGAATATGAGGTTGACAGTTGGGAATTTATTACCACTAATATGTTGCTAGATCGCCTAGATCCCAATACGCGCAAAGCTTTCGAACATCAGCACGCGTCTACTGATATGCCCTCATACAATTCGGTTAAAAACTTCATAATAAAACAATGCACGGCCTTAGAAACCGTTTCTTTAAGTTCCAAAATTTGCGATAAGAAGACTGAGAGTCTGCACTCTGCCAGAAGACCTCCTAGGGCTTCCGCAAATTCTCATATGCAATATACGAACCAACAAAAACGGACATTTTTGTCCAGCGTTCCGATAATAATTTAAATAAAAATAGCAATAATTTACCTACAAGCTCGTCTAACGTCTGTTATTATTGTTCCGAGCGTCACGTGATATACCGTTGTCCTAAGTTCTTAGAAAAGACGCCCTATGAAAGAACTCAAATAATAAAAAGCCACAAAGCGTGCTTAAATTGTCTGGCCAATTTTCATTTAGTGGGTCAGTGTACATCACAAAAACGTTGTTTAAAATGCGGCCTTTTTGGTCATCATACCCAATTACATATAGAAAATTCGAAAAATCGATCCGTTGGCATTACTTACACACCTATTTTTTCTAATAGTACACAGAATATAGCACAAAACTCTTCTACGTCATTTGCGCCCAATGCGCCCCTTGCGCCCTTTGCGCCCTATACTAATGCGTCCTCTGCGCACACTACTAATACGCCTGTTGCGTATAATACTAATGCGCCCTTTGCGCCCAATACAAATGCGCCCTTTGCGCCCAATACTAATGCGCCCTTGGCGTCCACTACTACTGCTCCCCTTGCTTCTAATTCTATGGCGCCCTCTGCGTCAAATTTTACTGCGCCCTTTGCGCCCAATAATCGTACCGTGCCCTTTACGCCCAATGCGACTGCGCCCAACCACAGTACAGCAGAAAATCGCCATTTAAATGTAAATTTTTCTTTTAGTGACCACGATGCTTTGCTTGGAACCATACGTGTCAAGGTACAAGACAAGTTTGGGTCCTGGCAAGAAGGTCGTGGGATTGTAGATTCCGGATCAATGGCGTCGTTCGTTAGCAAAAACTTTGCAAAATTACTTAATTTACCGCGTTTTGCAACCTCAGTTACTCTACAAGGTCTAGATGGTATGTGCACCTCCTCAAAATCGAGTATAAATACGACAATTTATACTTTAGATTGCTCCAAGGTCTACAACTTAGAGCTTATCATAATTGAAAAGGTGTGTGATAGTATGCCTCCCGCTTGCCTTTCTTTGGAAGATTTTTCTTTTCTAAAAGGTTTAAAAATGGCCGACAAAGAATGCCTGCAGGGGGGTAAAATTGATTTTATTTTTGGTGTCGATTTTTTCCCTCAGATTTTACAAAATGGTTTAATTACTAATGGGCCAGACCAACCAATTTGTTTAAATACCACTTTTGGTTGGGTTATTATGGGAAAAATTAAATTACCAAATCCCAGGCACGAAAAAATAAATACCTTTCTTACTACACTTAATGACTCGAGCCTAGAAAAGACACTAAAATTATTCTGGCAAGTAGAAGAAGTACCTAGTGTCATTTTTAAAACGCCCGACCAGGAATACTGCGAAGATCTATTTTCAAAAACAACCACTAGACATCCCTCGGGAAAATACATCGTTGCTTTACCGTTTAAAATAGCGGCGCCTGATTTTGGAAATACGCGCGATGTTGCGCTGCGCAGATTTTTCTCCCTAGAGAAAAGACTTTTGCAAGATAAAAACTTACATACTACCTACTCTGATGTTCTCAAAGAATATTTAGAACTTGGGCACATGCGCCCTGTTATACAACCCTCTACATCCAAAATTAATAATTATTTTTATATTGCGCACCATGCGGTGGTCAAGAAAGACTCGGTAACTACCCCTGTAAGGGTGGTTTTCGACGCGTCTAGCCACGCCCCCGGCGACAAACCTTCCTTAAACTCGGCTCTGTACGCGGGCCCCAAATTACAAAGCGACTTAGTCGCTCTACTATTAAAATTTCGTCTGTACAAATACACTTATACCTGCGATATAAAGCAATGTTTTCGAAACGTTTTTGTCGTCCCAGAACAAACAAAATATCAGCGAATTTTATACCGTTTTAACCCCTCCGAACCGGTCCGGGACTATGAGCTACTTACCCTTACGTTTGGGGTAGCTAGCAGCCCATACCTAGCCATTCGTACGATTTTACAACTCGCGGCTGACTATTCAGATTTACCTCTTGCGTCGTCCATAATAAAAGACGATTTTTATATAGATGATGGTCTTTTTGGAGCTCAGACTTTTGAAGAGGCCGTTTTAATGCGAAATCAACTCATCGAATTGATGCACCGGGGCGGGTTTGAGTTACGAAAATGGGCGGCAAACGACCTCCAATTACTTTCTGACTTGCCAGAAGAGCACTTACAGCTCAAAGATTTTTCGCTTGATTTCGAAAACGACACTACTTTAAAAATACTAGGCCTTAAATGGCACCCAAAAAAAGATAATTTTTTCTACTCTTTAAATTATACTGACCAGACCTGTACCAAAAGGTCTATACTCAGTAACCTCGCAAGGACGTTTGACCCCGTTGGTTTTTTGGCTCCAATTACGTTTTTTGCTAAATTACTAATTCAATACTGCTGGAAGGCTAATTTACAGTGGGATCAAACACCTGACCCAGAAATAGTTACGAAATGGGAAAGGTATAAAAATGAGTTTAATACTTTACAAGATATCACGATTTCGAGGCACATTGATTTGTGTAATATGACAAGCTGTCATTTGATAGGATTTTGTGATGGTTCTGAAAAGGGCTATTGCGCCGTTTGTTACTTACGAATTACATACAAAAATAATTCTGTAAAGATTTACTTCATTACTGCAAAAAGCAAAGTAGCTCCAATAAAAACATTAAGCATTTGCCGCCTGGAACTATCAGGTGCCGTACTTTTGGCCAAATTAATGGATTTTGTCTTACATACCTACAAAGAAAAAATTATTTTTGACCGAATCTTTGCATTCTCGGATAGCAGTGTGACCTTAGCGTGGATAAGAAAGCCCAGTTTTTCTTTAAAAACCTATGTAAGTAACAGGGTTGCCTATATCCATGAAAAGGTGCCACCGGATCACTGGCATTATGTGCCGACGCATTTAAATTCGGCAGATTGTGGCAGCCGAGGCCTTTTTCCTAGTGAAATGGCCAATTTTTCGCTCTGGTGGGAAGGTCCTGAATTTTTAATGCAAAATCCTAATACTTGGTCTTTTTTACAACAACAAAAAATTACAGAATTAACTCAAAATTTAATCTTGGAAGAGGAACGAAAAATCACATTAAAAATTACGATTGATAAATCCTTTTACGAGCATTTTTATAAAAACTATTGAACTCTCTCAAAAATAAAGAGAATTTTTTCTTATGTTTTACGATTTAAACAAAATTTAATTTTTAAATTACAAAAACAACCAGTTTATCTGTATTCAAATCTAACTTTATTTGAGCTAAAAAATGCAGAATTAATTTTAGCCAAACACGCACAAAAAATATTTTTTGAAAAGGAAATTTCTTTATTAGAAAATAATCTGCCTTTGCCAAAGCCCTTTCGAAAACTAAGTCCGTTCTTAGACGAGAAGGGCTACTTGCGCGTGGGCGGTCGCTTAACTCATTCTACTACCCTAAGTTACGACCAAAAATTTCCAATCCTATTGCCGAGCCAATCCGAATTTACTAGACTGTTAATTACAGACATACATGTCACATACTTACATACAGGGGTACAGACAACGCAGTTTTTACTCGTTCAAAATTATTGGGTCTTATCGGCTAAAAATTTAATAAGAAAAGTAATCTCAAACTGCCACATTTGTTGGAAAGTTAACAATCCACAACCTTTTCAACCCTATATGGGCAATCTACCCAGTTTTCGAATATCCCAGCTTGGCATTTTTAAACATGTGGGAGTGGATATGGCTGGCCCAATAATGATACGTGCAAATAAATTACGTAATAGTAAGCAGTTAAAGTCTTACGTAGCCCTATTTATCTGTTGTGTTACTCGGTGCACACACTTAGAATTAATTACTGACCTTACGTCCGAAGCTTTCTTGGCGGGTTTTCGCAGGTTTGTCGCTCGCAGAAGTAGGTGCCTTCATGTTTATTCCGATAATGGTGGCCACTTTGTTGCCTCGGCTAAGTACTTACAAGAGATATACTCTTATGTTGCGGAACAAGAAGGTATTCAGTGGCATTTTAACCCCCCGACTGCCAGCCATATGGGCGGTTTGTGGGAGAGCAAAATAAAGTAAATGAAAACTCATTTAATTCGGGTCATTGGGCAACAAGTTCTTACATACGAAGAACTTTATACAGTGCTAGTTCAAATTGAGGCCATTCTCAATAGCCGACCATTGAGCCCAGTTTCTACGGACGCTAAGGATCTCTCCGCGTTGACTCCAGGGCATTTCCTCAACCTGGAGCCACTTTCTTGCATACCAGATCCGGATCTGGGCGAGATAAAATTAAATAGATTAAATAGGTGGCAATTGCTTACTAAACTTCACTATGATTTTTGGCGTAGGTATCGCGACGAATATCTACATACATTAACGCAACGACACAAGTGGAATATGCCTGACGGCTTACAAGCTCAAATAGGCACCATGGTTCTCATAAAAAATGAAAACACCCCTCCCCTTGAGTGGGTTTTAGGACGAATTATGGAGCTTGTTAAGGGTGCGGATGGTATCGCACGAGTAGCCTTAGTTCAAACAAATAAAGGTGTATTGAAGCGTCCACTAGTGAAGTTGTGCACTCTCCCTATGGAGAGCTAATTACATAAAATGCCCTGGCATTTTCAGGGGGGTGGGAATGGAGCGTTTTCACTCTCTTTAATTATTTTAGAATATTATTTATTTTTATTTTTTTGTTTCTTACTTTTACCATTTTTTCTGGGTTGTACTATTTGTGAATTTTACAATTAAATTATTCTCAAAATAGGGTTTTTTGGGTCTTTAGTTTATAAGATATATAAAAAAAATTATACTTTACAAAATAGGTATTGCTGCTAGTGCCTATTTCATTAATTAATACTTACATACTAAAATTACGCGATTTGTCTTGACCCCTTGATTCCATTCCCGGAATACCTAGTTATTACTTCCTTTTTGACCGATCCTGTAGAAGCATTCCTTTTTTACCTATAAAGGAGCAAAAAACAGCGATCCGAATCGAGGCGTGATTTGGGTCAACCAAAACAAATCAGTATGCATATAAATTGTCGACGGAGGATACCGCTATTCTCGCCGGTGCATATTCAAAATATTTACGTTAAATACCTACTATTTTATGTGGGCTCGCGAGCCGTGTTTGTGCCTATACTTAGACATTTTGGATTATCTACGTACCCTTGTACACTCCAAAAAACCGGTAAGTCAAGACAAATTTGTTTCATTACGTTCTTTTACTTCAAGTTAGTAACTTATCCTTAGGGTGGTGATTTAGGATAGTTTGGAGGTCTCAACCAGTAGAGGAGTCAGAAAGATCTGGATTTTTTTACAGTCCGGTCTGTGACTGGTACCAATATCATCGCGGACAAGGACTTTTCATTCTTGAGATGTCTCACCTTCTTGTTGACTTCTTGTGTTGAACTTGGCTCGTTCCATGCAAACATTGACTTTTTAATAAAGTAGTCATGGAAAAAATCTGTCATGTTCTTGTAAGAACTCATGTAAAGGTCTGTTGGGCTACAACCATCTAATAACTGATTGACTTCAAGTCCCATATGGAGTAGTAAACTGTCCACTTGTGCTTTTTCTGGCATTGCACTTGCATTTTTCACGTTTCTGTAACGCTCGTAATTTACCAACCACCTGTTCCACTCGACAGGAACAAATGAAAATTTTTCTGGGGGTGGTACATTTGTCACTGTTGTTGTGTTTGGTGTGCCACCCAGAACTTGTATCTGTGCCAAGGCCCGCTTCATACGGTCTACTAGAGCTTGTAAATCTTCATTTTTCTTTTGTAGTTCCTCCATGGCAAACAATAATTCTAAGTATTCCACTTTTAACTATTGATGTTGAAAGCTACTTGAACTTTTAGGTTAGGTGATGGAATTTTTGCGTTTTTTCGGAAAATACGTGACTTTTGTTTATTATTTTTACACCTGACACCATGTACGATTGTCTCTATTAAGCCTTTTATATTATTGTAGTTTTAAGTAACTTTAATTTAATAAAAACTCAAGAGCGTTTTAAACTAAATGTGTATTTTATAAGACCCAAAGATCAATGTCTTTCCCTCAACAGAACAGCTGATCATTTGACAACAATCTTGGAATCATAAATAAAAGTGGTTTATGAAACACATACTGTACAGGGTAGACCCGGCATGGGCCTAAAGTGCCATTATATCAAGCTTTTATCGCAATTGACCAAATACAAGTAAGAATTTAATGACCAAGACAGGGATGAAAATAGAATTTCGGTTTGGTAAGTCCGGACACATGCAACATCGCAAAACATATTCTATTTGCTTGTCTTGGATAAAAAAGGGCAGTGGCGGCGCAAAATAAAAATTTTGAATTCCACTTTTTTATTAACAATTTTCTGTTTGAATAATAAATAATTCATGGATACTTACTTGTGTATACTGTGTTTACAAAATTCTCTTCAGTAAAAAAAAGAGTAAAAAGAAGTTGTTAGCATGCTAAGTGCAGTGGATGTATTAAAATTATTGTTTTCATCTTAGAACGTTACAAATGTTGTACCTTCTGTTCTGTTAGTTAATCTTGGTTAGTGAAAACGGCCCTTAAGTAGTTGTAGATTAGTTCAGAGTAAAGCTGTCTAGAAGTCAGTCGGTCTCGCACTCGAGGAAAGAGCGTTTGGCTCTCGGTTTTGATGTTTGTAAATTAACATGTTTTTGCTAATAAAGTATTCTTTGTAAACACTCAACGTCGATCTTTTTAATTATTAATCATAACAAAACACCTTCCAGGTTAACAATTTTCTTTCTTTGAGCAAGGGTCTTCTTCAACTCTTCTCTTCTTGGGTGGACTACAAGTTATGCTCGAGTGAGATGAAATTTAGGAACTAAAAATTCGGAATGGGACAACTGGGCGCCGGGCCAACTCGGCGCCGCCAACAGGGCGCCATGCCGGGCCTAATGGGCGCTGGGCCAACTCAGCGCCGGACTATTTTTTTTCGATAATATGTTCAGATAAAAAACAAAATAAATATGTTATTTATACAAAAATTTCAACATCTATTAAGTCGAGTGTTGAAATTTGGTAGGTGTACTGTTCTGGTAACCTGGTAAAAATACCATTTACGTTTTTTATTTCAAGAATGGCGGATCCAAAATGGTGGATTTCTTTATTTTTAAACCGATTTGTCTCAAACTTGAAAGTTTGCAGTGTTTGAGATCACTTAATACATTTTTATCCTCAAACTTAAAAAAATTAAAATGGCGGATCCAAAATGGCGGATTTTCTTATTTATGCACCAATATTCATCAAATATAGAACTTGGCAGTGTTTCAACTCGCTGAATATGATTTTTGACTCAAACTCAAAATGGCGGATTTCTTTATTTTTAAACCGATTTGTCTCAAACGTGAAAGTTTGCAGGGCTTAAAAGCACGTAATTTCAAATGACGGATGGAAAATGGCGGATTTTTTTATTTATGCACCGATATGTATCAAATATCAAACTCATAAATAATTTAAAATGGCGGATCCAAAATGGTGGAATTTGCTGATTATTATTTTTGACTTAAACTCATAAAAAAATCAAAATGGCGAATCCAACATGACAGACCCTTTTATTTACTAACCGATTTGTCTTAAGCTTAAAATATTACTAATAAAAGGTAGTTTTTAGCTTTTTTGGACTTTTATTTTAAATTTCTAATTCCGCGTCATCCTCAGGGCTAAAAAACACAAAGAACGTAAGATTTAAAAAATTAAAATAAAATTAAAATTATTTATACGTTAAAAAGGTTACAATTTAAAAATCAATAAAAAATCTATAAAATTGTTTTTAATTTTTTTTTTTAAATTATAAACATAAATATAGCAAAATAAAATGATAGGTCACAATATTCTTTAAAAAGCACAGGAAATAGATAACATAAAAGACAAACAGGTATCATCACAAAAAACAAAAACTAATAATGAATACATTTTAAAAAAATATAAAAGCTATTATGTACATACCAAGAATATTAGAGTTATATGCGATATATTTTACAATTTTTTTTTTAAAAACAGCGTCTAACTAGCTGTCAGCCGTGATGAGTGAGTACTGCTTATCTATATATGATTTGCATTGGTATGGTAAAAATATAATATAAAAAAAAATAAAAATTAAAATATTACATTTCTTTCTTTAAACTGGAGTCATTTGTATTAAGCTATAAAAGTCTGCCATTTGCAAGTGTGAGTCACAAATTGTATTAAGTAACCTTAAGCACTGCAAACTTTCAAGTTTGAGATATTTGAGACAAATCCGTTGAAAAATAAAGAAACCCACCATTTTGGATCCGCCATTTTAAGTTTTTTTAAGTTTGAGTATAAAACTGTATTAAGTGATCTCAAGCACTGCAAACTTTCAAGTTTGAGACAAATCCCTTTAAAAATAAAGAAATCCACCATTTTGGATCCGCCATTTTGAACTTTTTATAAGTTTGAGTCAAAAATTATAATCAGCGACTTGAAACACCGCCAAGTTCCATATTCGATACATATCGATGCATAAATAAGAAAGTCCGCCATTTTGGATCCGCCATTTTAATTTTTTTTAAGTTTGAGGGTAAAACTGTAATAAGTGATCCCAAACACTTCAAACTTTCAAGTTTGAGACAAATCGGTTTAAAAATAAAGAAATCCGCCATTTTGGATTTGCCATTCTTGTAATCAAAAACGTAAATTTTATGTTATCAGGTTACCAGAACTCTAGACCTACCAAAACTTCAACACTCGACTTATTGGATTTAACTCTAACAAAACCAAATTTCAAGAATATCACGTAAAGGATTTTTTAAAGATGTTTTTTGCATAAATAATAATATATCTATTTTGTTTTCCATTTGCACAAAATATTTTAGTCCGGCGCCCAGTTGGCCCGGCGTCCAGTTGGTCCGGCGCCCAGTTGGCCCACCGCCCATTTTGTGGCGCCGAGGTGGCGGCGCCCAGTTGTCCTAGACTGCAACACATTTCAGGACAAATTATTATTAAAAAATAATCTTATAAGTGCGGGACACTTTCTGAATCAAAATGTGTGAGGGTAAAATCGAACGGTCGCAGAAAAAACTATCTATCGTGACGCTACTGAACTTTCTCGTGTTTTAGCAAAAACTATCCGTCAAGACGACTTACCCATGAAATGTTCTTATTTCATCGAATTTTTTTCTTTTGCACAAAAACAATTTCGGACCATGTTTGAACTCAAATAGTTACTTCTAAACTTGTTTTTAAACGTTTTTAAGATTTATTTTTGTAATATTCCTGCACGAAATTCAAAAAAATTCATTTCCGTACTTAGACAACATTGTCTATCAGTTTTCCCTGTATAAAACGACTAGCAGGTGGAATCACTCAAAATATGGCAGGTGGATTAAAGTATCCAGCTCATTAACTTCAAGTACTAGACTTGGAATATGCTCGTATTTCATTCATAAATTCATTTTTGTTTTGGAACGATATGCAAAACAAAATTTAGTGAGTGGGAAAGAGATACAAAACGTGTTTTGTTTTGGTTTTATTCTTATGTGGCAACGCCGGCTTGTTGCTTTACTACGTATGTCTGTGATAGGTGCGGTTTAATTGTAGATGTAGGCAGTGGCGGAGTAAAATAAAAATAAAATAAATTGTAATTTTTAACATAGGTTAAGTCCATAAATAATATAATTAACACGATTTTTTTTATCATTCTCCTCTTCGTTACGTCTTTTATAGACAAATTAGATTAAAAAAACATTGGGTGCCGTACAACTCGGCTTCCGATTATATTTTTTTTGATAAAATATTTAAAAAACAGAATATTCAAAAATGTCTAATAAATACTTTACGCAATTTTCTTGCGATATGACTTTGCTAACTATTTGTAGTCAGTAGTAGACCTGAGTCCATTGAGTCGAGTGTTGAAATATATTCTGAGAATTTTTAGGTTTTAAGAATGTTTTAAAAAATTTATCATTTTAAGATTTTAAGAATTTTTGAAAAATTTTAAATTTTTTTAAAATTTGAAGGTTTTTCGTAAAAAAAGTTTTTAAAAGCGTTATCCCAAAATATTTAATTGCAAAACAACTATTTGCACCGAAGAAATAAACCGATGGGTTGATCAATATGTTATTACTGTTAACGACCAATAAGAATCAGGACCTGGTAGGACTTACTTTTAAGAACTCAGCAGGAATATAAAAATTGTAGTAAGGTTTGGTTAGGTATTTTTTAAACCTGAACAGGACCAATAAGGACTGACAGGATCTATACATATATTTTTGTTGTTGATTATGATATTGATCTGCATTTTTTGTACTAATTTCGGTGCCTGATATTTGTGACTGGTGAACTTTGGCATCTTCAAAAATCAAAATTAGAATTGTAACAATAAATAACTTATATAAAAATATTAAAATACAGGGTGTAATTTTAATGATGCACCAAACTTTAAGGCGTGGTAGAGAAGGTCAAAAGAAGAATATTTTTCCTAGTCCACTTTGCATTAAACCTCTTTATTTTTTAGTCAACGTTAAGGATTTTTTTTCGATTTTTTATTATAACTTTCTTGAAAATTGCAATAGAAAATCAAAATTTTTTGGAGATATGTGCTACAATAGAAGTAACAATTTTGTGATAAAATAATTTAAACAAAAAAATATTACTGAAAATTATGACTGTGATCTCTTTTTTTATCAAAAAATTTAAAAAAAATCTTTTTAAATTTGGTACTATTATCACAATTTTTTATAATTATTAAGAGGCCTTTAGATGTTTACAAAAGTCTATCTTAAAATTGTTTTGTAAATTTAATAGCTCAGAAAAAAAATAATTCTTACAAAAATTTACAAATCTATACCTATTGCAAAGGTTATTTGGCCACACTGTATCTCTTTAATCTGTAATTTTTTGGAAAAATAGGAATAGAAAATTTTTTGATCACAATGAACTAGAAAATTATTTGACGATGTCAAATTTGTCATTTTTAAATGTCCCAGTTCTACCTGACTCTTCAAACTTTACAAATGCTTTAACTTGGAAACAAAAAACTTTTGACCACTGGTTATTTGAACTTTTTCTCCAGTTTTGACCTTCTGCACCAACCCTTAAAGTTTGGCGCATCATTTAAATTACACCCTGTATACTTGGTCATCTAAATTCAATGTTTTGATCCTTTTTTTAGTTGAAAAGTCAAGATTTAGTACCCTTTTTGACATTATTGACAATCTTATAGTTAAAACGTCCGCCAAGGAAGTCAAAAGGCCACTAAGTAAGTAAGGTATCTTACTTTAAAAACAAATAAATAGTGAAGTTAAAATTTTAACGACAGATGAGATTACTAACTAAAACCGCTACAAATAACAGGTAAAAATGCCAGGTTGGTTGGGTTAGGTTAAGTTTAAAAAAACTATTTTTTTCAAAAATCAAAATCCCTTAGGAACTATGGCAGCGTCAAAAATTGCTTACTGTAGCTGCGTTCGGTACTTGCATCTCAGACGCGACGGATTTTTGATCACGTGATTACCGATTAGTCTGAGCAAATTGGAATTAACGAACGATCTGATCTAACCAAAAACATTATGTACATATTGCAACTCAAGCCCAGCTATAATTTTGGCAAAATTTTCCTGTGATGTCGGAAATTTATATAATTTGTTGTCTCCAACATCAAATAATTCGATTTCAATCTTTTTACATAAAAAATATTTTTGTAAACAAAACAAATACGCAACATGATCAATCTTGGATCAATCTGTTTCGTCGGTCAAAATCCACGGAGCAACCCGATTTACGTCCGAGTAGTCTGAGCAGAATTACCGAACGATATATTTTTGAAATAGTCAGAGTTTGAAAGTTGCTTATGTCTGATAAATTTTGTTGTTCCACTACTTTTGAAAGACCCTGTAGATAGGTATAAAAAAAATAAAGGCCTTGATTTTGAAAAATTGGATTTGTAAGAAATGTAGGTACCTGTGGTTTGCTTGGGGTTTTTCAAGTTATAAGATAGGTAGGCAAATTCCTTGAGCCAAAATATGTGTTTATTTTGTTGTATAAACACATAACAAATTGTAAATTTTAATTGGCGCCAGCCAATTTTAATTGGCGTCAGCCAATTTTGACCAATATTAAACGTACAATTTTTCAAAAAACAATAAATAAACAAGAACCGTGTACCTAACTACTGCCTAGTTATCCCCTTTTGTAACAAAATAAACTAAAGTACCTACCTATATGACAACATCTAGTTCAATTAAATTATCATTTTATAAAATAATATTTTCACACACAACCATTCACAAAACATGCACAAAACTAAACATCTACGCCAATGCATTGGGCAATATTTTGACATTTTAACTCACCGATGAAATGATGTTTCTTTATATAAAACATCAAGTTTTTTACACACAGTACACTCCCAAACCATTATATCGGTTAAGAAAATAGTTTTATCGTGTTTCTTTAAAAAAAACAGAAATTTGTCTTTAATTTGCCAAAAAACACAATAAAATCACTGAAAAAATCAAAATCTAACTAGCAACACTGGTTGTCCACACATGAATGAATGAAAATACGAGGGTTAGTTTCGTTTACCGGGACATTTTGGCCCGCTGTCTCTTTTCCGCTCGATGTGGGAGGGTTTGAGAGAGATGCAAGACATACGGCGCATTTTGAGATGACTACTAAACTAATATTTACTACGCGTGTGTTCACTTTTCAGAATAGTGCTTTTTGCTTTAAATCAAACAATTCGAACGTATCTCTTTCGCATGCAGAGCGGGAGGATTTGACAAAGATGCAAACTGTCTCGACCCTTTAAGATAAGTTATTAAATTAAATTTACTTCGCTCTTGTTATTTTTATATCCTTCTCTATCGTGCCTACAATGGGTCGTGTTCCATCTTCATTGCCGGTTAAAAAAATCATACGTCACATGAGACAGAATATTTGATTTTTGCTCAGCACTCTCTCTCTGTTTCCTTATCTATACCTCGAGATCAATGATCCAGCTGCTTTTCTGTCGCACTTATGCCGTCAGTGTGAAAGAGATAAAAGTACCCATATATTATCTAGGGTATTATTAGCATGCAAAATCAGCATCTTCGTCTCACATGTTCAATAATGTCTATCTCTGTTTTTATTGTAAAAGAAATACCCGCCCCTAGAAACCAAATTGGATAGGGTCAATAAAAAATGCCTTGTCTGTCCGTCTCTAAAGGCCCTTTCAGGGCCTTATACAACTCAATGATTTATGCCAAAAAATTTACTTAGAATTATCTACCAGGCACTTGTTGAGTCGATACTAAGATATGGAATAAGAATCTGGGGAAGTGCCTGTAGCACAGTCCTTAAAAATCTAATTACAACACAAAAATATATTCTTAAAATAATAAACAAAAAACCAAAGAGGTACCCTACAAAAGACCTGTTTTCTGACAGCAATGTTTTGACTATTAGGCAAATTTATATACTAAATACACCTAAATATATGAATAAAAATACAACAGCTAAAAATCTACCACAGCATAATATTCAGACTAGATCTAGAACTAATGAACATATAATTAGATATAGTTAACGCCATGTATCATTTATAGGTCCAAGACTTTACAACTTAATACTACTACTACTATGTCGGTTTAGAACGTTTTTCTACGTTGTCCGACGCCTATTCTCCACCTCCTTTGATCCTGACAATCATCTTCTGTCAGATTTTTTTGACTTATTGATCTTTGGATTGACTGTTGCCATTCTAGTTTAGGACGTCCTCTTTTTCTTCGCCCTATTGGTTGCCATTCTAGGACCTGTTTTGGTAATCTTTCGTCGTTCATCCGTTGTACATGGCCGTACCATATCAGTTGCCTTTTAGTGATGTCATCCGTTATGCTTCCCTCGATTCCCATTCTTTCTTTTATGATCTCATTTCTTATGTGATCTAATCTAGATATTCTCATTGATCTTCTTATTGCATCCATTTCGACACTTTCCATTTTTGTTTTGTATTTTTCTGTTACGCGACAAGTCTCTATTCCATACAACAGCGTGCTTTTCACCATTGTTTCACATATGTTAAATTTTACATTCTTTTTTATCTCTCTGCTCCATAAAATACTGTTAAGACATCCCTTTTTCCCATAACCTTTTTTGCTTTTACTATTCTTTTTCCAATTCTTTACAGTCTGTTCCTGTCTTATCAAATGTGACACCCAAGTATACATACTCATTGCATGGAGATATTATTTGTCCATTGTCTAGTTCTAACTCACTGGATTCGTTTCCAATACATAAGTACTGTGTCTTGTCCACGTTCACTGTTAATCCCCACTTTTGGTATTCTTCCGTTAACTTTCTCATCATATACTTCATGTCTTCTTTATCATTAGCTACAATTACTTGGTCGTCAGCAAACTGTAGTGTGTATATGGGAAATCGGTCGTTAATTTGTATTCCCATGCCGTGCACTTTACGTTTCCAGTTTTTTAGAGCCACTGCGATATATATTTTAAATAGAGTTGGAGAGATCATCATCCCTGTCTTAAACCTTTTGTTACCAGGAATTCTTCTGAAAGTCGATTTCCAATTTTAATTTTAGATTTTGACCCTTTGTATAGTTCTTTTATCGCTTTTATGTATGTATGATTGATATTAGTTTGTTCCAACACCGTCCATAATTTTTCTACTGGAACGGTATCATATGCTTTTTGTAGGTCCACAAAGGTAACATGAGTCTCTATATTTCTGGCGCTTCTTTTTCAATTACTTGTTTAAGACAAAAAACATTATCACTACAAGATCTGCCTGAACGAAACCCACTTTGCTCTTCTTCTTATTCATGAAAATCATTCTCTATTAGATCTCTAAGAATCCTACCATACAATCTACTTAGAGTACTGGTGACTGAAATTCCTCTGTGATTGTTGCAATCCAGCTTGTTTCCTTTTTTATGTATTGAGGATATGAATGCAATTTTCCAATCATTAGGTACTGCATGTCCGATTATGCATTGATTGATAATATATGTGAGATTTTCGAGTAGTTTCTCTGATCCATATTTGAGCATTTCAGCATATATTCCCCCAGGTCCGCTAGCTTTTCCGGATTTAAGCTTTTTAATACTATTCTTTATAATTTTTTTTTCGATGATTACTTCCTCTCCATGTACTTCTATGTCTCTCCTTGGAGAGGCTGCCAGATATTCGGGTCTCGTCTCCTGCAGCAGCCCCTTGTAGTGTTCTGTCCATTGTTTTGGTTTGATGCAGGGGACGATTCATTTCCCCTGATAGACATCTGACGAGGTCTACCCGTACCCGTACAACTTAATGCCAAATAAATTTAAAATTATTGGTATCCACAAGAAATATTATCTCGAACTGGCTGAGTGGATTAAACGAGAGACGGAAATGATCCACTGCAAACTTCCATTCCTAAAATAAATTAAAAAATTAGAAAATAATCAACACTAAACTTCTAAACTCCCATAAGAGACTTGAAGGGCTCCGGGTCACTCTGATGACCAGTGCAAATGGTGTGAGTGTGTTTTTTATATATAGGCGCACCTCTTCTCCATCACAGAAGTATTTCCTAAGTTCCTATAATTTTAGTACGGGTGTGTGTAATTTTAATTTTAATATGTGTGTATTTGTTTTGTAACTATAATTTATATGTATGATACATTATAATATTGTATGTTATTTATGTAATTTATACTGACTAGGCTTTTAAATGCTTTAAATTTACCTATGTACCTAAGAGTTAATTATATTTAAAATTTTTTAAACTATGACATGTTACAACAGATTAGCCTTCCGACAAGCCATTAGGGCACAGGAAGACTAATCCAACCAAAATTGTAATTTTGTATAAAATGTATCTAGTATGAAATAAATGAACAATGAAAAATGAACAATGAACATTATTAGAAGTGCGTTGTCAATCAGAGCAATTAAAATAAGGACCACGCCTTAGCTCCCTTATGGGTGGTGGGGGGCTAAAATGTCCACTGAACAGTATTTTTAACCTTATGAACGTGCATGCTAAATTTCATTACAACCACATTATTACAAGGGCGTTTTCAATTAGAGCAACTAAAATAAGGACCACGCCCTAGCTCACTTATGGTGGGTGGTGGGGGGCTAAAATTTTCACTGAATAGTTTTTTTAACCTTATGAACGTGCATGCTAAATTTCATTACAACCACATTATTAGAAGTGACCGGTCAATCAGAGACACTAAAATAAGGACCACGCTCTAGCTCCCTTATAGTGGGTGGTGGGGGGCTAAAATTTTCACTGAATAGTTTCTTTAACCTTATGAACTTGCATGCTAAATTTCATTACAACCACATCATTAGAAGTGCGCGGTCAATCAGAGACACTAAAATAAGGACCACGCTCTAGCTCCCTTATGGTGGGTGGTGGGGGCTAAAACTCTCACTGAATAGTTTTTTAAACTTTATGAACGTGCATGCCAAATTTCATTACAACCACATTATTAGAAGTGCGCGGTCAATCAGAGACACCAAAATAAAGACCACGCTCTAGCTCTCTTATAGTGGGTGGTGGGGGGCTAAAATTTTCTCTGAATAGTTTCTTTAACCTTATGAACGTGCATGCTAAATTTCATTACAACCACATCATTGGAAGTGCGCGGTCAATCAGAAACAGTAAAATAAGGACCACGCTCTAGCTCCCTTATGATGGGTGGTCGGGGGCTAAAACTTTCACTAAATAGTTTTTTTAACCTTATGAACGTGCACGCCAAATTTCATTACAACCACATTATTAGAAATGCACGTCAATCAGATAAAATAAGGAACACGCCCTAGCTCCCTTATGGTGGGTGGTGGGGGCTAAAATTTTCACTGAATAGTTTTTTTAACCTTATGAACGTGCATGCTAAATTTCATTACAACCACATTATTAGAAGTGAGTGGTCAATCAGAGACACTAAAATAAGGACCACGCCCTAGCTCCCTTATGGGGGGCCAAAATTTTCACCAAATGGTCGCACTAACTTTGCGAACATGTATGCCAAATTTCATTACAACTCCATTATTAGAAGTGCCTGGTCCTATGGTCAATGCGATTTTTTTGCCCTAGCTGCCCTATAAGGGGCCATGGGGTCTAAAATTTTCACCGAATGGTCGCACTAACTTCACGAACTTGTATGCCAAATTTCATTACAACTCCATTATTAAAAGTGCCTGGTCCTTCAGAAAACTATGGTCAAGCCGATTTTTTTGCCCTAGCTCCCTTACTTGGGGGGCTAAAATTTTCACCGAATGGTCGTATTAACTTCACGAACTTGTATGCCAAATTTAATTACAATCACATTACTAGAAGTACGTGGTCCTTAATTGAGTGACCAGTCAATATTTTCGTACCTTCCCTTGCCAGACAGTTTTTTTTTGTTAAGGGCGTAGTCAGTGCAAGCACTGAAAACCAGACAGTTGGTCACCTTATTTTTTTAGCAAATCACGGGGGTGAAAATGTTAGACGGAATTTAGCAGCTCGAACAGCGCTTTTTTCTGGACACATGGACTAAATTGGAACTAAACATATTGACGTATGACAGTGTCATCCTGTTCTGTGGTTTGTGTGAGAAAGAGAGAGTGCAGACTAGAATTTATTCTGTGGTGAATGTCATTTTTTGCCGGGTGTTCCCCTTAGGGCCGGTTTATCAATGGCGGGGTATCTCGTCGTGTTAGCTAGCCCTGGGCACAACTCTAACTCGCAGGTTGGCAATGTTGGTAACAATCGACCATCTAAGTTTTCCCTTCTTATTTAATAGTCTGTGGAATTTTTGACATTTTCTGGTTATAATCATATGTTTTTTTGTATTGTTGGTTTCGCGTGTTTTGTTAAAAAATATTATTTGGAAAAACTTATTCAGTTTCTTCAGTTATTGTACTGTAGCCAGTAAGTATCTACTATATGTATGATGAAAATAATTTAGCTACATAAAAATTAGCATGTAGTTACAACTTTGTAAATTGTTTCTGTTGTACTTAACTACTAATTATAGTCTAAAATAAAAATGCATCTATAGGTACCTATCTACCTATTAAAGCTAGATAAAATAAGTTAAAAGCAAATGGATTAATGTCTTTGGTATCGGATCATAATTCTGCATTTTTTAAGTTTATTTTTAAACTACTACACCTTTTTTATTTTTGTTACAGGTCATGTCTTTGCAATACAAGGAAGCCAACAAACTTCTACATTTTAATAAAGAAATATCAATAAGGCACATCAACAAGAAATAATGGTACTAGTTTCTGACACATCAACATGTTATCCCGGAATGACTGACATCCCCTTGTGCAGAGCATGCAGAGGCCTCCTGGGTGACCAGAAAGTGTTTAAAAACCTTGATGTGATATATTATTTATTCTGTAGCATATTTTTTTGAATTATAAAAGTGCTCTAGCATGTTGCAATAATTTAAGTAGGTATTTATTTTGATGTTACGTACTATATATATAAACTTAATTGTTAATTATTTCTGATTCCTAAAATACTGTTGTATAACAAAAGAACTTAATAGCCATTTTTCAGGGGCCGCCAAATAAAATTTAAAAAACTCAGTGTTTGAAATATACATTCACTTTTTATTTTACATTTTTAAATACATATTAAAAGTTTAAAAATTATATACATAAATTAGTAATTATAATAAAACTGGTACACATATTGATGAAGATTCATATGTGAGTAGGCTTTGCAGCCCTTCCGCTGCGACCGCCAGTGGGTCTATATTGTGGCTCGGTACCTACACATATTAGGTATAGCTCTGTTGACAGGTGGGATATTTATTGGGTGCTTTTCTATTAAACATGATCTTGCTCATACAAAAAAGAATATTTATTTTTGGCTTGCTTGGTAGACTGCTCCCATTGCAAATCTCCTTGTGTGTGGAGAATTCCATCATCTCAGCCTCGCAGCATAAAAAGTATCACAGCTGGTGTTTCAAAAATTTCGGAGCATTCTATTTAACACTAAAATTGAAGTACACAAGTTGAATGTTATGCTTTTGAGAAAAATCAACCAAAATTTTAAAAAAATGCTTCAAAATAATTTGACGCTAACCCAGAGCTAAATACGCTACCCTGCCGTTCGAGCGCGGATCAAGTTAGCCTAGGGTTAACCCTCGAGTTTGCATTTAACCTTGGATGGATAAACACTTTTGACAACTTTAACCCAGGGCTATCTCTAACTCGAGGGCTAACCCTCCATTGATAAACCGGCCCTTAATCTGATTTTATAATAAAAAAACTAAACTCAAATCATTGTGTACTTGATCGGCATATTTTGTGAGTCGAACAAGCAGTAGCAGTGTAAAAAAGAAGCAGCAGCAGTATAAAAAACAAGGAGCAGCATATAAAAAGCAGTCAATTCAACGACCCCATACCAGTGAGTTTTAAGGTGGATTTATTGTTCGTTAAAGTAAAGTAAGGGGTAAGTTCATTTATTTAGGCTTACTTCATACTTTCCACTGTGAACAATGGACATTTCTATTTTAAGTCAGGCCGCCTTGTTTGTGATGAAAACAACAAGGTTCTAACTTATAAGTCTAAGCTGTTACTACTTCTGAACAGTAACAGTGATCTATCACTAAGCTGCGACATGGGTCTACTACGTTTTACCTCGATGCTTGAAAATGGGTGTTTCTTTTTTTAGTGATAAGTTGAGGTCGTTTTATACTGTTTTCAAGAAAAAAAAATGCGGATTTTTCGCATTTTTTTTAGAAATTTTAAAATTAAAAAGACAGTAAAAACTCATACAAATTGCTATAGAAAGCATTTATTTGACGTTTGTTATTTCTAGAAAGAGAGGGACGGCTCACAATCGACGGAGCTTTAAATAGATGGTAATTTAGCTAAAAATAAGGTGACCAACTGCCTGGCAAGAGGCGATAAAAAGTTTTTTAGAAATGTATTTGCGCATAGAAAAATGGTTACACCATATTTTTGAAATCTAACGTTCGACCTGACATCTTGCTCCAACATTTTAATTTGTCGCGCATTTTTGACTCCGTAAAATCGACCAAAATCGTCTATTGAGCATTTATAATGAAAAAAATGACGCAGAAACAATTATGATAATGATGATTTACAGAAATTCAGCAGTTCGGTTTGGTTCGGGTCGATCTTAGATTAGGTTGGTTGTGTCTTAAAGTAATTCAGCAGGAGTCGGCTGCGCCGACTCCTGCTGAATTACTTTAAGACCCAACAAACCTAACGTAAAACCAAACCGAACGGAACTTAACTGAATCAAACTGAACCAAACCAAACCGAACTAAACCAAAACGAACGGAACCGAACCAAACCGAACCGAACCGGACTGAACGGAACCGAACCGTACCGCACAAGCAATCAGCAAGAATCGGCTGCGCCGATTCTTGGTGAATAGTTCTAAATAAATAATTTCCTATAATTTGGGCCTTTAACCCTCAGATGCACTGTAACAAGGCTTTGCTAATCCATTCTCCTCCTCTATATGAATCTTTGTTGTTTTGTATGTGAGCAACAAGGACTTAATCGCGATTAAATCCATGATCGCGCTTCAGTGCTTACGGTGCATCTGAGGGTAAGTCAGCGTAGGCAAATCCAATTGGGAAATAAGATATGGCCGAATGACCTGGAAAGTGTCGGCCAAGCAAAAACTTTCTATCAATGTGTCAAAACATCTGTGGGAAGGTCAACTGTACAAATTTTCAAAATTATGTGAAAAAACCACAAAAAACCACGAAAAACTAGGTATGTAATTAATTTAAAATTGTTAAATTATTAATCCTAAGCTAATTTATATATTTATGTCGAAAATTTGACGATGCAGTGATAGAAATTGATTTTTTTCAACCAAAACAAGTTAAAGAAAATCACTATGCAACGTTTTTTAAAAAATTATTTTAAAAAAAACCATACTTTTTTTTTTCATTTCCCGTATCCAAATCGACTAAAAATAGTCCAAAGAATCATTTTCATACAAAAAAATCGTTATATAGGGCGTTTTGACGAGCGAGGTATAACGTAGTAGACCCCAGTTTTATGCCAAAAACCACCTTCGCTTAGTTTCTACCACCAAAAAACCAACTACTACCACCTTCTGTGGCTTCTATCCCCAAAAAACCAACTACTATACCACCTTCCCCTACTTCTAACCCCAAAAAACAAACTACTACCACCTTCGCTTAGCTTCTACCCCTAAAAAACCAACTACTACCATCTTCTCCTAGTCTCTACCACCAAAAAACTAACTTCTACCTACGCTTATCTTCTACCACTAAAAAACCAACTACTCTCGTTTGATTATGATTGTAGTAGTTGGTTTTTTGGTGGTAGAAGCTAGGGGAAGTTGGTAGTAGTTGGTTTTTTGCTGGTAGAAGCTAGGAGAAGGTGGAAGTAGTTACTTTATTGCTGGTAGAAGTTAGCGAAAGTTGGTAGTAGTTGTTTTTTGGTGGTAGAAGGTAATCCAAGGGGATAGTAGTTGGTTTTTTAGTGTAAACCTGATCTGTACCTAAGTGATAGATAGATAGGTAACTGTTTGGGAGTGGTAGCAGCTGTGATTTATTAGTTAGGGTTTGTTTTAACCTCAAACAATTTGCTCCAATATCGAAAAGTATAAAAAGATCATTTGTCATAAAAATTTTGGTCTGTAAAATATAGGTAGGGGTGGCCGGTACCCCATGAGGCCATATTTTATGCTATTTTATGTTTGTATTCATGAAATATGTGGAAAATATTAGAAAAAACTCAGCTTTTGAGGGGTTCGGTTCATTTCATAGTGACAAACCAGCTTTACAGCCCCAACTATAAACTCAACTTTACTGTTTCAATTTGATCATGCCACATACCTGCTCTTTTCTGGGGAGAAAGAGATGTGTCAATATGGAACTGAAACAGTATCCTTGAGTTTTATAAATAGAATTTTTAATTGCATAATACCCTGTTCAGACTGTGCAACTTTTCCATGCATGCAACTTTTGTTTCCTCTCTCTCACTCAGATGATGTTACTTAAAGAGAGACAGCACAAACAAGTTGCATGCTTTCTTTGGAAATGAATGGAAATTTGTTTTATTTTTAAGTAAAACAAACACTGGTTTTTAAATTTGCAAAGGCAGTTTTGTTTTCCCCTCAGATAGTACTAACCAAGTGGTAACAGCTAACCCGTAATTTGTACTGTTTTGCCAATAATGCCATGTAAATCTTGGGCTAATGTCAAGAAATCTGTAATGCAATAAGCCATGGGCGCATCCGAGGGGTAAACAGCTCTCACAATTGGTGTACACATTTCTCACAATCTGTTCACAATCCTTCACAATCCCTCCCAATCACCTACAATCTGTCACAATCTCTCACAATCCTTCACAATTTTAGCACAATCCTTCACAATCTTACCTCAATCCTTCACAATCCCGCACAATCTTTACACAATCCCTCACAATCTTAGCAAAAGATTGTGGATTTTCACAATCGGCGTACACATTTTGGGGTTAGCTGGTCACCCCTCGGTTATTAAGTAGCAAGGCTGGTAACGGTAAATGAAGAGGGCGGCAAAGGAAACTATAACCACCCCGCCCCTTCAGGCACGCTACGCCGCTGCACAGTCCTCCACCATCCCTCACAATCTTGCCACAATCCTTTACAATCTTAGCAAAAGATTGTGGATTTTCACAATCGGTGTACATATTTTGGGTTAGCTGTTCACCCCTCGGGCGCATCCAAAGGGGGCCGGCCCCCACAAACCTAAGATTTTTTAAATATATTTTCCACATATTTCATGAATAAACACAAAAAATAGCCTGAAATACGACATCATGAAGCCTCGCCCCCCCCCAAGGCATATTCCTGGGTGCGCCACTGCATAAGCTGTAAAATAATATTTTATTCTGCATAATTACCGGACAAAGTAATCGCAAAGCTAAATTTGTATTCAGGGTAGTAATGCTATGTTTTTTGAACAGGTGTCAATTGGAGCTTCAGCAGTCATGTTTTTTAAGGTGGTTTATAAAGTTTCACTTAGTTTTATTTTAATAAATCTAAATTTTTTAACAATCTTAGTGGAAAGTTTGGTTTGGTGAAGTCAAAAAATAATAATAATTTCTTATGGTAGTGATAGTAGTAATTTTTTATTTTTCGCAATTTTTACTGTAAAATCTTTTAAAATAAAAATTTAGCAATTTTTTTTTTGTTTTATATATTTTTATTTAATTATTTTAAACAGGTTTTCTTTCTAACATAAACATTTTTGTTGGTCCCCCAAAAGAGGATTCTATTCACAAACAATATTTTTTTTCAGATTGTATTGTATATGAACCCCATAGTTATGGCACCTTATTCGAAAGCTTGGGAAAAAAGAAAACAACTAAATAATTTTTTTTACATGTGAATTGTAATGTCAAAAAATGTTTTTTTTTTAACTTGTCGACACATGTAAAAAATATATATTTTTTAAACTTTTGAATGTGGTGGGGGGTGTGACTGTTCTATCTGAAAAAAGTAGTTGTTATTTTGTCTGCAAATTCTATTACATGTCAAAACTTCATAAATCTTTAAACTAGAACAGGATTTTGGTCAATACTTTATATTAGTCTAACTCATTTTATAATTTCTTTTTCAATTTTAAAAGTTAAAAATTAATCCATGAAAGCTTAGTTGTTGTAAAAGAATTATACAGATATAAAGTATTGACCAATATACTGTTATATTTAAAAACTAATTACTAACAGTCATTATTCACATAACTTATATTATCATGGCATTTTTCTAAGTAAGGGCTGGTTTACCCAAAAACTTAATGCACACTGGAAACTCATGGCTTAATTTTAATATCTCTGTTTCCATCTCCTTAGTATTTTAGACATAAAGTAACACACTAAATCTTTCCATTGTGCATTATGTTATGGGTAAATTAGGCATAAAATAAATTGGCTTGTGTATTGTGTAAAAACATATTTTTTGATTTCCGTGCTGAGGATCAGATACAATAAATCAAACTGTATATACAAGTGGCCCATTTTGTCTTATTTTTATTACATATAATAGTGAGTTCATATTGCTCCAATGAAACCTCTTAGTTGTATTGTCTAATGAGGTTGACTACATTCTTGAATTATGTAATGCTCAAGGGGGAGAGGGTTTAGCCTTGCATTATATTCAATGTGCTTGTTTTTTAATGGGGAAAGGAGGCATATTTTTGTCATCCATTACAAAAAACCGCAGACTACAACAAAAAATTAAATAGGATTTGTATTATAGCACTAGTGCAATATTGACGCATTATTCGTAATGCATGTAAGCCAAAATGGGTTATATAGGGTGTTGTAAAATTCAATAAAATATTTTTAAAGATAATTTCCTTGAGTGATTTCAAGACAAAAAGTTTATATAAACAGAGATACAGGGTGTTTAAATTTACTTTTTTTATATAGCTTTTACAGTTTTTGTGATATTTAGCTCAAATTTGGCTCGTATATTTACTTATAGGCACTACAATTTAAGGCATGCCAAATAGGTTTTAATTAATTTGTTTATTTCGATATACTTGCCATACCATACTGGAGCATTTTTTATTTTATGATAGCAGCCTTTGGTGCAACACCGATTCTCTCTAAAACGGTTAAAGATGCAAAAAAAATCAGAAAAACAAAAAAGGTTACAAATGAAACAAAGATTTTATTTCTTGTTTTAAAATCCCTACTTCTCCCTACCAGTGGCTTAAAACAAAAAAAATCTGGGGGAAAAGGCGACATGACCCCTGAAAAAGGGTCACTCTGTACATGTTTACTATTATTTGGCATGTCTAAAAGTGTAGTGCCTATAGCTTAATATACGTGCCAAATTTGAACTAAATATCTCGAAAAGTACAAGAGCTATAAAAAACTAAATAAAAGAAACTTTAAAACAAGGCGTTTAAGGTTATATAAAAATTTTGCCGTGAAACCACTTTAGGAATTCCACACTAAAATTATATTATTGAATTATGAAACTGTTGTGTTTTATTATAAATATAATTGAAACACTTGGGTTCTTATTGAGTTTTTATTTAGGTAAAAACCACACAACAAAACTTATTACAAACGGAATAGAATGAAGGAAATTACGAGGGTGTATACCTGACGAATCTCAAGGGTAGACTGACTGGTTGATAGTTTAGCCATCTGTGCCTAGGAATCTCAAGATGAGTAAGGCTACCAACTTAGTAAGGCTACCAACTTATGATATACATAACATTTTCCCTCTTTCTTAAAAATAGGAATGTAACTAACTTACTTTAAAAACTACTACAAATTCAACCTTTTTGGTGCGTGACGTTCACGAACACTACGCCTTAACTGGGGCACTTCAGGTTCTTTAATTTGAACAGGTGTTAGAGCACTACTCAAGTTTTTAGTAACACTCACTGGACTTTCAACCACATTAGTCTCATTTCTTCGAGCACTTGGTGAGTCAAGTGGGTTTACAACTGGACTATCTAACTTACAGGGTATCAGAGACATATTTGGTGTTAGGTTTGATGAACTAGATGGTATTTGTGATAAGGGAACTGCAGTAGCTATTGGCTCCTTAACTGGTTCAGAGCTTACATATTTCCGAATACTATTAACATGCTTATACATAATTCTTTCATCAACTTTCACCAAATATGTCAGTGAACTCACACTTTTTATTATTTCCCCAGGTCTCCATTTATCATGACAATAAGGTCCTAGCTGTCCAACTAAAACTTTTTCTCCGACTAAAAACACAGGCGGTTTAACAAAATCAAAAGAATTATTTATCTTTACTTTTCCCTCCCTTTTAGGTTTTAAAAGATCTAGTCTTGTCTTTGGCTTAACCTTAAAAATCATTTCGTTAGGGCTTATTCCAGAACTAGTATGAGTAGTACGATAACTAAATAAGAAATTAACAACCTGTTGTTCTATTGTTAAAGTTGTTTCCTGTAAGAAATATTTATCTAATGCATCTTTAACTATCTGGACATGACGTTCAGCAGTGCCATTAGATTGTGGGTGGTATGGTGGAGATTTAAGCACACAATTTACACCATTTACATGGCAAAATTTTTCAAACTCAAATGAATTAAAAGGAGGTCCATTATCACTCACAATTGTATCTGGCAAACCCATTATTGAAAAGGTAATCTTTAACTTTTCTATAGTTTGCATTAAACCAGTACCTTTTGTCATTTTATGAATATCAGGCCATCTAGATTTACTATCTACAATTAACAAAAACCAAACATTATTTTTTTTAAAGAAATCTATATGCACTCTAGAAAATACATTTTCCGTTTTTGGCCAAGATAATAAATATTTTTCATGATTTCGTTGATTTAATTGACATACATTACAACTTAATATTACTGTCTCAATATCTTGCTGTAAATTTGGCCACCATATGACAGACCTGGCCAACATTTTTGATCTAACTATACCTATGTGATCTTCATGAAGCAAATCCAGAACATGTTTTTGCAGAGCTACTGGCACAACTACTTTAATACCTTTCATAAGACAATTTTCTTCAATGGAAAGTTCATTACGCTTAACAAAATACGGTTTTAGATCTGGATCTACTTTACTGTGCCACCCTGTTTTTACATAGTTTATAACTTTCATTAAAATCGGATCTTTACCGGAAACTTTCGCAATGTCCTCATAGGATATTGGCTCATCAGTCAAGTTAAAAGCATTTATCGAACTATCAACTTCAGTGGGATCTTTTAGTGGCAACCTTGATAACATATCAGCTTCAAATAACTGAGAACCTTTTCTATATTCAATTTGATAGTCATACGCTGACAGAATAATATTCCAACGAATAATTCTAGATGCCGACATAACTGAAATGCTCTTATCTGGGTTAAATATCATTTTCAAAGGTTGGTGATCTGATACCAAAACAAACTTTCTACCATAAATATACTTATGAAACTTCTTAATACTAAAAATAATCGCCAAAGCTTCTCTTTCTAATTGAGAATAGTTTTGTTCCGCCTTGGACAATGAACTAGACGCAAAACACACTGGCTTTTCAACACCACCTTCTCTATGGCTTAAAACACCTCCTACACCGTAAGAACTACTGTCACACGATATAACTATTATTTTATTTGGATCATAATGCGTCAAAACCTGATTACTTGCAATGAGCTTCTTACTTGACTCAAAAGCTTTCTTGCACTTAACATCAAATTTAAATTCTACACCTTTTTCTAACAAATTGTAAAGAGGACGCAACTCAGACGACAACATCGGTAAAAACTTATTGTAATAATTAATAAGCCCTAAATAAGCACGCAACTGAGTTAAGTTTGTAGGTTCAGGAGCCTCATTAATGGCACGTAATTTTTCCTAGGAGTAGGATGTACACCTTCACTGTCAATTTTGTGCCCTAGGTACTCAACTTCTGACTCAAAAAATTTACATTTTTCGACATTAACTTTTACATTATGTTTTGCCAATTTTTGCAAAACCAAATTAACATGATGCTGTGCTTCTGCTAAATCTTTTCCAGATATTAAAATATCATCTAAATAGCAATTAACACCTGGAATACCACACAAAATTTGATCCATAATTGACTGAAATATTGCTGGAGCACAAGCTATGCCATAAGTTAACCTAGTAAACTGAAACATCCCAATATGCGTATTATTAGTTAGATATTTCTGATAGTCCGAGTGTACTTTCAACTGCTGATAAGCGCCAGATAAATCCAAGACTGTGAAAACCTTTCCACCGGCCAAACTCGCAAAAATATCTTCTGGTTTTGGCAATGGATATTGATCTACATTTAACACTTTGTTAACTGAAACTCTAAAATCAGTACATATACGCACATCACCATCTTTTTTTGGTACTACAACGATAGGTGATGCCCATTCGCTGAAATTTACTGGTTTCAATATACCTACTTGAACCATCTGCTCTAGTTTATTTTCTACTTTTGGTTTTAATGCATAAGGCATATCATATGCTTTTTTCACGATTGGCACAACATTATCTTTGATGTTAAACTTAACTTCAAAATCTTTAATTGGATTGCATAAATTTTTGTCAAAAACTGTTTTAAATTTATCTTTTCAGTATTCGTTCGATCGCAGTTCAGTACGGTTATATTGCATCGTACCTGCATGATAGTACTAACGAGGTCAAAGTCGAAGTTTGTTTTGTTTACAATAAACCTCGCGCGCGAAATACCTGTGTTAAAAATCTATATACAATGTGTATTATAAATAATATATCATGTTTAAAAGCAAAAAAAGTGTACCATCACCTGTGAAACTTGTTTTAAAAATTAGCGAAAAGCCCAAACAAAATCAAGAAAAAATGGATAATGCCGAATTATTTCAGGATAGCCATGCTAGAACACAAAATGAAAAAGTTTTATATAGCGAATGGAAAAAATCCCAAAACGAAACAAATTCACTTAGTGTACAAGTGGATTATCTCCGAAGTCAACTGGAAAGTATGCAAAGAAAATTTGCAGATTTAGAGACAAAAGTCACTAAAAAAGAAGAGTCTGACATGGACTACATTACTGATGAGGACGATCTGGCAAGAGAAACTGAGTGGATCAGACAAAAAGGAAAAGGTTGGAAAAAACGTCGAATGGATACTTCACTCTCACCACCACAACAAAGCTCGGGCACTGGAGAGCCCTCCAATAAAACACAAAATGAAGAACCCCCAACTAAGGTTAAAAAAGCTCCATTACCTCCACCGATTATGGTAAATGGCGTAAATAATTTTAATGATATTTATGAAAAGTTAAATATCATACAAGGAGTTAAAATAAAAGTTTTAAATAACGAAAATATTAAAATAAATGTACAAGACGCAGACAGCTATCGGCTGGTTACTAAAATGCTTAATGAAATAAAGCATCAATGGCACTCATACGAAAACAAACAAATAAGGCCAATTAGAGTAATAGCGAATAGGCTACACTTCTCATGTGACCCACAAAAAATTGTAGCTGATCTACAAAAAAAAGGTTTTAAGGCACTGGAGGCCAGCAACAAACTTAAATGGAGAACAAGACACCCTCTTAACATGTTTATGCTCACATTTAGCCACGATGAAGATATCAACAAAATTTTTGAAATTTCCAGTATCCTTGGGATTGAAGTGGAAATAAAAGCACTAAAAACCTCAAAGTTAGTCCCTCAATGCAAAAGATGCCAATCTTATGGACACACGCAAAAATATTGCGCTAAAGAACCACGTTGCGTAAAATGCACGGGGAAACATCTTACGGTAGAATGCCCCAACCCAAAAGAATCTGAGCCAAAATGCATCCACTGTGGAGGCAAGCATCCTGCTAACTACAGAGAATGCCTTGTTGCTAAGGAAATACAAAAATTGAAAAATAAACCTAAGAAACCGAATCTCATACCAAACGTGAGTACAAATAGACAAAACCAACAGACAAGAAACACAGTCACACAAAACTCTGTGACAAGGACATACAGCCAAGTAGCAGCAACAGCTACTATACCTGATATTAATATCAGTAGTCAAAATACTATGGAACAAACACTACAATTAATTTTGGAGAAATTGAACAAACTTGATGAGCGATTAACTAAACTAGAAAGTAGCAATAACCACAGAATATATAGGTTATTACCAACAGAAGCACGGTCCAGTTAAAGGCACCTTTTAGTTTACAACGCTAGCGCTGGTTTCGTAACTATATTATATTTAAAATATCGCAGGGCTTCTACTGTGCGAGGTTGCCGCCTGATACGAGGTATCCCGCTCGTGTAGCGTGATCACCCAAGCAATTTAGATGTCTTTTGATGAACTTCCCTTCACGTCCCCTCAACCCGCTTAAAAACCCTGGTGTGTGTTTGTGAGCCGCGTCGTTGAAGGTCATCGGTACACCTGTATTTCATTCATTAATTGAGCCGAAATAGGTCTGAGTAAAATTAAATCTCCGCAAAAAATGAATTAAATACAAAGTATAATAAATTTATACCTACTCTGTTACAGTCTAGGATTTTTTTAGATATTTTCCACATACCTATTTTATTAATAATAAAATAAATAGCCGGTAATATGACATCATGGAGCCTTGGCCCCCCCTAAAACATCTTCCTGGGTGCGCCACTGAATAATCGACCACTTTTAATTACATTTTCGGTTCAGTTCGGGGGTGGGTTGATATATATACCGGGTGGGCCAAAAAAACCGAACAATTTTTTTTCAATATAACTTTTGAACTATAACGTAGATTTTAATGGGACAAACTGCACTTGGCAGAGAATTATTCAGAGTTTTGACTAAATATATTTTTTTGTCCTCCATCTTAAAATCCAAGATGGCGGACAAAATTAAATTGTACCCTTCAAAGATACTCCTTTGTTCTTGTGTTGCGAACATGTTTTAATTATTTTTTTAAATCAGTAAAAAAGCTGCAAAATCATTTTGGTGTTTCTAAAAAAAAAAATTTTGTTTCAACCATTGCGCATTGTTTGGAATATTATACGATTGCCTTGCTAATCATGTCTGGATTTATTTCCTTATAAATTAATTACTACTGAACCGATTTTGATGAAATAAAAAACATTCTGGTGAGAATTGATTGCTTTTTAGAGATCATGACCAAAATTTGCCGCCATCTCAAAATTGAAGATGGCGGACAGAATCATACTTGATTCTTCAAAATGACATGTTTATTCTTATTTTCTGAATATATTTTAGTTTTTTTTTTAATTTATAGAAAAGCACAACAAGTTAAAAATTAGTCAAATCGGTGTGGTTGTTCTCAAAAAATCGATTTTTGTTTCAGCCATTGTTTTACAGATTATACGATTGATTGAATTTCCTTATAAACTCATTATTACTGAACCGATCTTAGTGAAATAAAAAAAATCATGGGGAGAATTAATTTTTCTTTAAAGAATACAATCGAAATTTGCCGCCATCTTAAAAGCTAGGATGTCGGACAGAAACATACTTGACCCTTCAAAGAGGCACGTTTATTCTTACTTTCCGAAAATGTTTTAGTTTTTTTTTAATTCATAGAAAAACACTACTTTATCCCGCATAAGGAAGTACAAATTAATAAAATCGGCGTAGTAGTTCTTAGAAAACTATCACTTCAGATTGCGGTTATAGTGTGGTGATTCTTTTTTTGATTTTTAAAAATTTATTTTATTTACGGACATCCCTGAATTTTTAAAAATTAAATTAATCTTACATTGTTATACATCATTTAAAGGAAATTTAATTTTCTATAATTAACTATACGGCACATTGTTTATAAAGAGCTTGGTTTTTCCTAATCCGGGTGAAACATATATATATATATATATATATATATATATATATATATATATATATATATATATATATATATATATATATATATATTTTCTTTTTTTTTTAATTACTCCCGACGGACGTCGCCCTCGCTGGACAATTTATCATTAATCAAACATCACTGTCTTACACATCGTGAAAAAGGGAATTTTATTTTTTACAACTAAGTATAAAAAATATTTTCCTCAATTGCGCTTAGTTTCTGAGAAAATTGGAAAAACCCTGTAATAAAATTAATGTAGTTACTTGGATTTCTCCAGGTTGAAGGTCACTCATATTGCAATTGAAAAAAAAACCCTTTCCTTCACAAACAAAATTTTATCAATTTATTAATTAACATGGAATATGGACTTTGGTCCAAAACAGCAGTCGCTTTTCAATTGCAAAATTAATGTGTTTGGTGATTTGTAAAAATTGATTTAATTTACGGGCACCTGTGTTTTAAAGTTTTAATCTGAAGATAAATCTCATTTTCTTATGGGGCGTTTAAAGAGAAATTTCATTGTCTAAAATCGACTATAGGGCACAATTTATAATAGAGGGCTTGGTTTTTAAGATAATCGGGTAAAACGTGTCACAAACATGTGGTTTTTGTTTTCAATAAACGGACGCCGCTAGAGAGTTTGTCATTAGTCTGACCCCACCGACTTCCACATTGGTAAAAAGGAAATTTAATTTTGTACAATAAAGTCTCAAACAGATCACCTTTGCTGCTAGGGCCGTACCTAAAATCTTTTTTCGGGAAGGTTACTTCTTTTGTTAAGGAGGTGGGAGGGGGGTGTTCGTGAATTTTGGAAACTATCACTTCAGATTGCGGTTATAGTGTGGTGATTCATTTTTTGATTTTTTCAAAATTGCTTTAATCTACAGACGGCCCTAAATTGTTATAAATGAAACTAATGTAGCCTTGTGACACATCGTTTAAAAGAAAATTTTATTTTCTACAATAAAGTATAAATACAATTTTTTGATGTAAAGCTTGATTTTTAAGAAAATCAAGTAAAACACGTTTCTTTTTTTAATTTTTTTACATTATCCCAATAAACGGACAGCGCTGGAGAGTCTTTCCTTAGGCGTACCCCACCCCATTTTTCCATAAAGCTTAGTTAGTTTTTGAGAAAATTTAAAAGAAAAACAAAAATTTCCAGGTTTTAGAGAGTCTTTTTTGTGGTTTTTTGCAGCTTAAATTTCGAAATCTAATATAATTATATATTTAGGTTAGATTTTACACATTTTTGATGCATTTCTTCTTTCAAGACTATTAAAGGATAACGATAACGAATGTTGAATTTTTTATTGATTTGAAGATTGCTGGATAGTTATATTTATTTTCGAACTTATATGTACCTGCATAGAATGAGTTTTTGACTTAAAATTCTTTTTGGAGAATAACAATGTGTTAGGGAAGAAGAAGAAAACACAAAAATTTTAATTTTAAAAATGTATCCCTTTATGATATGCCTATGTTACGTACACCACTGCTTTCAAAAAGGACTTATGTGCACTACTTGATTTTTCCCAAGTCTTTTACTTTTACATTAAATATGTCAAAAAATTAGAAAAAAGCCTAAAATATCAAAAAACAAATCAAAAATGTCAAAAAACGTCAAAAACTTCAACAAATATTTAAAATGACAAAAAATTTAAAAAAATGTCAAAAATTGTCAAAAAATGAAAAGAGATAATTTTATTACACAAAAAGCTGCAAAATTGACCCAGTCGCATCAAAATGTGTTTTATAGTTTTGCGATACACCCGGTTTCCACCTATACGTGCCCACCCTGATTCAAAAAACGCATCAGGTGACACTGCATTTAAAACCGGTACAACGCCATGTACTTACTGTCAGGTGATGCATTTTTTGAATCGGGCTGGGCAAGCATAGGAAACTAGGCTTTAGGCGTGTCACGGTTACCCCGAACTCCGAGGAGCATGTATCCTACCTTGCCTTATTTCTCTTTTGGTGGAGCCCTTGGGGCACTGTTCTTACCGTCAATAATTTCTAAATCAATCATAGAAAGTACTATTTTTATAATAGCCCACAAAACTGCTTAAAAACTTGTTTAAATTAAACTAAATAAATAAGCATAACAAACGTAAATATCCAGGTGTATCTAGTCAAACTAAATAAATTTTCGGGTTCTTTAAACCAACCTCCATCAAACGTAGAAATTACGTCTGCTGCAAAGCGAGTTGGTGGATCTCTAAAAATCGAGCAAAAAATACCTGCACTACCGTACTACCGACACCCCTCAATAGATGGCATGACTGCTGTAGTAGTTTCTCACACTTTGAATTTCACGTTCCACGAAATAATGAAGGTGCGTCTAAATAATTAAGCCTATAGGCATTATTCTTTAGATGAGTGTGTACCTAATTAAATAAGAAGTACCTATCAAGGTTGCTAAAATACCGGACTTCGCTGCCAAGTTGATAAAAAAACCGGAAAAGTGGCAACCCTGAGGTTAACACTTGTTTTCGGCGCATTAAAGTTATATCTCACCTATATCTAAATTGTACCTCAAGAATATTTTATTATACTTGAAGTACTTTTAATGTACTTGAAGTACTTTGAATGTACTTGAAGTACTTTGAATGTACTTGAAGTACTTTGAAAGTACTTGAAACACTTTGGCTGTACTTGAAGTACTTTACTTGACAAAATCAAGTACATTGTTAAAAGTACTTCAAGTACAATTACCGAATTGTAGATGTACGTTAAGTACAGTACTTGAAGTACTTGTAAGTACTTGA
The DNA here is from genome assembly GCA_963576565.1 of Aspidapion aeneum. Taxonomy (NCBI): domain Eukaryota; kingdom Metazoa; phylum Arthropoda; class Insecta; order Coleoptera; family Brentidae; genus Aspidapion; species Aspidapion aeneum. The sequence continues at coordinate 54,994,253 of OY755044.1, read as the reverse complement.
AGTACAATTTCAATTACTGTACTTGAAGTACCTGACAGCTCTGGTATGCATATTAAATTAATAAAGTTATTTAGTTATTTTAGTTGGATTTCATGGTTTCAAGATATATTTAAAATAAAAAGTTACTATAACTAATTACTTTTTCTAGTTAAGTTAAAAAAATAATTTGTAATTAGTTCAGGCCCCATGAGGTCCGATACTGCGTTTAATGATAGAAGCAACCCACTTGGTATGGATAGATATAAGGCTCACTCGAACATTTTACGAAAGGGAACCATCCCTGGCAGAGGGTTAGGTTCGGTTAACGTGCTTTTTGGCGGTTTTTTGCTGATATCTCGAAAACGGTCAACTTTTCTAAAAATATTCTAAAGATCATTTTGCAAGCGGATGAAATTTCCTTTTTTAGCCATGTACATTAGTCCCCTTTAAAGGCAGTGGTGCACGTTCCATAGGCCTAAGAAGAAGGGGATGTTTAAAATATGTTTTGTTTATTTTTCTTGTGGCATTTTGTATCCTTAACACATTGTTTTTTTCAAGAAAGTATTTTTGTTCAAAACCCCATTGTATACAGTTAAATAGTTAATAAGTTAGACATAACTTTTTAAAGTAGCCGCCTTAAAATAAAACCAAATGTGTTTGTAGAAATCCTCAAATCAAACAAAAATTTTGAACATTAATTTTTGTAACTCACTAAAAAATACTCAAGGTGAGCAAAAAAAATTTTTGATTAGTATTAACTTAAAACTTAATTTTTCAAGTTGATTGCATTTAAATTGGGGGGAGGGGCATTCTGTCTTTTACAGTATTTTTCTAATTTGCAAACTTTTAACTTGGCCAAAAACAACTAAGTCATAGTTATTAAGGTTGACCAAAAGTGCTCTCAAAAGATGTATAACATGCCCCCCCTACATCAGTGGCCAACCTTTTATAGGTATTTAAATAGAGGTGTGGAATAAACAATATTTTATTACCCTACATGTCTGGTTTTAAAACTTATTTTTAAAGCTGAAGAAATTTCCTTTCCGACGATGTATATTACTCTCCCCTCACGGCAGCGATAGATCTATCATAGACGCACAAAAAATAATCAATTTTGGTATACACTTGAATCTTTATTTAACAACAACCATGTTCGAACAGTACTAATACACACATTGCGTTCATTAAGAGAAGCAACACACTTGGTATGAATATACAATATACTTCCTCGAAAAAATAACGAGGGGGAACCATCCGCCTACTCTTGGTGGGGACGGTGCAGTATGTGTATTAGTAATGTTCCAACATGGATGTCAAATGAAGATTCAAGTGTATATCAAATTTGACCATTTTTAGGGGGTCTATGCAAGATTAAAAATAAGTTTTAAAGCCAAACATGTGGGAGTAAAATTTAAGAAAAAAAAATTGATTTTTTCCACACCTCTCATTTATTTACATTGAAGATGCTCATAAGATGCAAAAACGAGTTATCCGAACATTAAAATTTAGGAGTAATTCCACGCCAAATCATCCAATGGGGGTACCTGCCATGTCACGAAAAAAATCCAAAGTTTCCTTAGGAATACCAAATTAACAAATTTTAATTTTTAATGTCGCCGCCCGTATTTTACAGGCCACTTTAAAAGTAAAAAAAGAAGAAAATCAGTTGTGGCCTTATTTTTTTTCCAAAACCATTAAATACCTTCTCCTAAAGATTGAATTTTTCTGAAAGAAGAAATAAATGGTTTTCCAGGACTTTGCTTTTACTCAAGCCCCCTCTCCCAACCCCCTTGGAAAATTTCTGCATACGCCACTGGGTATTAAAAAAACTAAGTCATGGTAAAAGCCCATGTGATGCGTTTGGAGGTACTGTAAAATTATTTGTTTTACATTAAAATCTCAAACAGACAACAACTGGACACCATTCTTTCACTCCTCTGGATGATTTAACTATAGATGCAAATTTACTTCAAGCTCAGAAAAAAAATTTGATCGGTTTCTGAAATTATAGAACTCAACTTCTTTTCCGATTTTTTAAATATGACAGTAGGTAACTACTAAAAAAGTAAATAAACTTGTAAAAAAATTGTGTAGTGACCGTATGAAGAGAGTTTAGATCATAATTTATTGAACAGTGCTCATATAAATAAACTTTACCTTCTGATAAACCTTAATTTCCAGGAGCGGATCTAGAAACTTTATTTTGGGGGAAAATATCATAATAAATATTTCACAAAACTATTTTGCATAGTGACCAGGAGGTGTATTCTATGTGTCAAAACTAAGTAAAGTTTCAGATTTGGGGGGGGCAGCCCGTAGATCCACGCCTGTAATTTGTGATGCAATTTAACATCACTAAAAATATTAAAATAACAAAAAAATGTGTAGTGACCTTAAGGATTACAGACCCAGATTTTTTAGTCTTGTTTTTAAAAGTATATGACACAGTGAAAAATTTACCCTACTTGATTACCACCAGCACCCCGATAGACAGGGTGTTTTTGATGCTGAAGTTGAGGGATTTCTCAGACATTCTTAACTTCTTCGTGGAACTCCAAGGTAACGTCTACTTTTTAAATATATTTTATACAAGGAAGATATAGTCCTTGAGTATAGCTTTCCGACACTGTATCAAAAATTTAAGAAAACATTACATTTATACCCCAAAAAAATATGAAAACTTTGAAAATTTCTGCGTTTTTTGGATATTCTCTAAATTGCTCTAATTAAGCCAGTATAAAAGATTTTGCTAAACATCACATTTTTTTAAAAACTACTTTTATGCATGTTTTCAAAATTATAGGTTAATTTTTTTTAGGTGCTGTTTACTATGAGCATAATTTTTTTCTTTAAAGCCCCATTTGGCCGTTTTTAGACTTTTTAAATGCGTGTACAACAGACTAATTGTTTCATTTAGTAAGCATGATTAAAGAAAAAAATTAAATGTCACGGCGTGGAATTGTTCTTAGGCCCCTCTTTAAAGAATTAAAAATACTTAGTGTCATTGACATATACATCCTAAACTGTGTCACTTACATAAAGAACAATCCTGAAAAACTTAGACAAGATCTTAGTGGGTCAGAGTTTTACAGTCTCAGAAAAAACTATAGTGTAGCCCTGCCTAGGCATTATTCAACTATGGCTGCTAAAGGTCCTCAAGTGGTTGCAATCAAACTTTTTAACAAACTGCCTGCTAAATTATAGAAAATCCAGAGTAAAAATATCTTCAAAAATAGAGTTAAACAAATACTTTTAAGCCACTCATTTTACTCAATATCAGAATTTATGTTGGTTGGTGGTGTCTGATCTTGCACTGCATGTTTGTTTTTGTAGTAGTAGTAGTAGTAGTAGTGTGGGGTAGGCTCTAGGCCAGGCGACTAGGCACATGAAGCGCCCTTTTCGCCAACCCCCGGGCATCCCCCCTACTGCGTCCTTCCTTCGCTAAGGAATCTGCCCGTCTTCTGTACAAAGGCCAGAATTTTTTGATGTAGGTCCTCCGTCCCAAAGGTTTCCTCTTGGAATACCTCTCTTCTTGCCTCCTTATATGCTTCACATGATGAGAGGAAGTGCGCCGAGGTCTCGTCCTCGGCCCAGCATCGCTCGCACGTCGCGTCGGTCTTCACTCTCATTTTCGCCAGGTGTCCTTGTAGGACGCAGTGTCCGGTTAGGACTCCCACTATGGCTCCCACCTCTCTCCGTGTTCTACGGAGCAGCCAGTCCCTACGGGATTTGCTGTATGCTGTCACGTACTCCTTTGCCTGTCTGGCGTTTCCTGTGTTGGTCCATTTCTTTTGTATCTCTTTCTGGGTCCACTCCGTTAGGGCCGACTTCATTGCCCTCGTGTGAGTCCCAGGAAAGGCTCTGGCCCGACTCATTTTTGCCGGGATACACCCCTGGCAAGTTTGTCCGCTTTCTCGTTTCCTGGGACTCCCATGTGGCTTGGGACCCATACGAGCTCCACCTCTCTTACTCCGGCCAACTCTTGAAATGCATCTGCGCACTCCTGCACCAAACCCGCGGACATGGTTGGTTTGCACAATGCTTTCAGCGCAGCTTGACTGTCTCAACAGATGCGGAGGCGCTTTCCTGTTTCGTTCCTAATTTTTTCCTCCATTTTACCGGCAGTATAGCGTAAACCTCCGCCTGAAAGACTGTTGCATTGGATCCTAGCGAATAGCTTTTTTGTTTTTGTAACTTTGTGTTTAATTTGTGATAAAGGATCAGGCAAACCTCTTATGGGACTTCTGTAATCCGTCAAACTTCATGAAATTTTGGTATGTTGTCGACTGAACCTTTCTTATCAAAAGCTCTCATGAGCCCAACTTAAATTAAAGACCAGTTTTTGAATTACAGGGTGTTGAATGTGTTAATGTCCAAGAAACATAATGGCTTTTTAAAGGGGTTTTCCAAACATAAACGCAATGTTTTGATTTTGTATATTTACGATCTATTTATTATTTTTAATCTGTGCCTTTTAAACATTATCTACAGGATGTTTAAGTAAATATTAGTCAAATGTTTTAATGAGAAATAAGCTTTAGTGTGCTGTAGATTAAGCCTTGCTCATCAGAAGTCCTCATGAGCCCAACTTAAATTAATTTTCAGTTTAATAAATACAGAGTGTTGAAGGTGATAATGTTCAAGAAGCATAATAGCTCTTTAGACGGGTTTTTCAAAGTTATTTACAAATTTAGATTTAGAGTACAGTCGAACCTCTCTAACTCGAACCTCTATAACTCGAACCCCTCTATAACTCGAACATTTTAAGCGGTCCCTGCACTTTTTACATGTATTTTAACCTATGTAACTCGAGTTTCTATAACTCGAACTCTCCATAACTCGAACTGTTTTGGTTGTCCCTTCAGGTTCGAGTTATAGAGGTTCGACTGTATTTATTAGTTTTCTAATGATTCTTTTAATGATAAAGCTGGACTTATTTAGTATTTAATACAGGGTGTTTTGACAAATATCATTTTTTAAATACTAATTAAAAATCTGTGTATTGTATATATTATTGAGCATCTTACTATTCATTTAGCGAAATTGTGGTGCAAAAAAACTAAAGCATATTTGTAAAAAAAAGCCTTTTTTTAAAATCCTCTACCAAAATACTGGATGAAAAATCATTTCTTGTTTGGACAACCCGTCCAAAGAGCTATAATGCTTCTTAGACATTATCACTTTCAACACCCTGTATTTCAAAAACTGGTCAATAATTTAAATTGGGCCCATAAGAACTTTTGATAGGAAAGGTTCAATCTAAAACACAGTGACGTTTATTTCTCATTAACACTTTTGAATTTCAAAAGGTGCGCCACTGATGTAGGGGGGCGTGTTATACAGCGTTAGAGAGTACTTTCCATCAGCCTTAATAATTGTTACTTAGTTATTTTTCCCAAGTTAAAAGTTTGCAAATAATTGGGAAAATACTGTAAAAGAGCACTTTTGAGGGGGGCGAAAGGGGGGAGGCCCCCCGCTTCCACTTTAAAGTAGGTCAACTAGAAAAAGTCAGTCTTAAGTTATTACTAACCAAAATTATTTTTTTTCTTATTCTTATTATTATTTACTGAGTTAGGTACAAAAATGAATGTTCAATTGTTTCATTTAAGGATTTCTACAAAAAAAATTATTTTTATTTCAAGGCGACTTTTTAAAAAATATATGTCTAACTTAATAAGTATTTAACAATTTACAATCGGCTTTTATGAAAAATATCTTTTTGAGAAAAAATTGTGCTAAGGATTAAAAATACCACAAAAACAAATAAAGAAAAGATTTTAAATATGTTTCTTTTTTTCGTACGCTAATGGAACGTGCACCACTGCCGTCAGATACTAGGATACATCGTTGAAAAGGAAATTGTATCTGCTTGAAAAATGATCTTTAGATGATTTTTGGAAAAGTTGACTGTTATCAACTATCAAAAATCATGTTTAAAGGGGGGAACAACCCCCCTGCAAGGAATGTTCGGTTCATACATATCCATACCAAGTATGTTGCTTCTTTTATTAAACGCAGCATATCGTTTGAACCTCGGATGTAGGGCCTGAACTAAATAACAAAACCAGAAAAAATACTCTGCCAATATATGGGCCCCTAAGCTCACACTAGGTACTATAGTTATAGTTTACGTGTGAGCTAATATAACTAAAAACTGAAATATATTTTATTCAACTCCAGACTAAATTACCTTTTGTTTGATACCACACAAGCCTTGTTTTGACTTAAACTCAAATTTTTAAAATCTACCCCCCCCCCCTTAAAAAAAGCAAAAACTAAAATTTTATTTGTTAAACTCTGGACTCAATTACCTTTCGTTTGATATCACACACGCTATATTTTCACTTAAACTCTAATTTTTGAAATATTACCCCACCCTTTTTTTTAAATAAATTAAAATGTATTTTGTTTAACTCCAGACTCAATTACCTTTTGTTTGATATCACACACGCCATATTTTCACATAAACTCTAATTTTTGAAATCTACCCCCACCCTTTTATTTGGTTTGTGTTCGGTGGTACCTAATTTCATTAAAATCGGTCAAGCGGTTTTTGAGTTATGCGCGTTGGTCGTTACAGACAGACAGACAGACGGCGCAACAAAAAAGTTTCAAAATCATCTGAAACGCAAAGATATATAAAAAATTTTGAAATCGGAGCAACTTTTTTTTTCTCGAAAAAATTAGGATCACCATAGCTCACACTACTATAGTATAGTATATGTGTGAGCTAATATAGCCGGGCTATATTCTTTGTGATAAAACTAATGGAATAAACGAGCTTATTTCTTAACGAGCCTGTATAAAATTTAGATTTCTACTGTTTTAGCTCTTATTTGTTCATAGTTTCGTTATGTGCAGTAAAAATTGTAGGTGAAATATAAGAATAGTAAGAAATATAAAAACTAATATCTTCATAACTAGAGAGAGAAAATAAGATATATTTTTTCCTAGTGTAACACTAAGTTACGAAAATATGCAGGTAAAATTTTATCAAAATCGACCGAGCCGTTTTCCACAAATAACTTAAAAATCATTTAAAAGCCAAAACAACGATTTTTGTTAATAGATCCTTTGGCTAAACCAAAAGCAATGGCATTTTTTAAAATATATTTAAAATACTTTTTATGCTGTTTTCATACAAAATATTTAATAAATTATTTTTTTTCATACAGAAAATAGCTTAAAACCTCTGAATTTTATTTAGTAAGTAAAAAAATTTGCAATAAAATAATTCATATCTATAAAAGTGGGGGCAATCAAAAACCTAAAATATTTTTTTCTTAAAATATCGTATGAAACTATTAATTCGTGCCAAAGTACAATGTGCTAGGTCTAAAATTTAGTAATAGTGCAGATATAAAACAATTGTTTTTTTGACGACCCCCCGTATATTATCGATATATTGACAAGAATGGCATTATAAGTGACTTTGTCTTTAGGCCTTTTAAGTGTCAAGTCAAGGTGTAGAGTTTTTATTATTAGAACATACACAAAAACGACCTTTTCACGAACTACTATACTATAACATAGTAAAATTATAGCCAATTCTGTGTAAGCAAACGGGTGCGGTGTTCATTATAAAATAGACATTTTTCAGGTTCATTTTAAAAAATGTGTATTTATAAAACTGCACCAAGAACCCTTATAATTAAAAAAAAAATTGGTTGAAAAAAACAAATGTGACTGTGCGCGAGTTTACTGGAATCTTATCTTATTCAATACTACGATCTTCTATAGGCTATTTACTTCGTAAGAGAAGTCAACTTTCATGTAAACCTAGCCGCGTACACTCTTTAAGAACACATGTGATGCCGCTGAAAGTCAGACATCGAATGAACCGACTGCCGACGGACGCGCTAAACTCAAGGTCACAAATCGATCGATGGACTGCAAATTTTTACAGAGAAATACATCCTTCTTGGTAACACCGGCAACTTCCCGAGGGGAAACCCAATTTGATTTCAGAGTTTTGCGTGAAGGCAAAAGCCTGTGATCAAACCGGTTCGCCTCGCGCTCCGTAAGCTTCAGACCTCTGTAGTATACTTTGTGCAATAACGGAGCTACCAATATGCCTCAAAATGGTCAGTAATCTTAGAATCCTAGCTTGGAATGCCAATGGTCTCTTGCAACATCAGCAAGACTTGCAAGTTATTCTAGACATAGAAAAAATTGACGTCTGTCTTGTGTCAGAAACGCATTTCACTAACCAGTCTCACATTAAATTTAAAGGTTATAAAGTGTATCATACAACTCACCCTAGCAATACTGCACATGGGGGAAGTGCTGTAATAATTAAAGAAAATATATCACACTATGAGGAGATGGGATATAAAACCATAGAGATTCAAGCTACATTAGTAAGTGTAAAAACCAAAACATATACATTAGTCATAAGTGCTGTCTATATACCACCAAGGCACTTACTAAAGAAAAATCAATATCTTAATTTTCTCAGAAAATTAGGAAACCGTTTTATAATTGGAGGTGACTTTAATGCAAAAAATACCTACTGGGGATCTAGACTGACGAATTCTAAAGGAAAAGAACTTTTGCAAGCTATTAGTGAATATCAATGTGAGCCGATATCAACTGGTAAGCCCACATACTATCCAACAGATCCAGGAAAAATTCCAGATCTAATTGATTTTTTTATAGTAAAAAATATATCTTTAAGTTTTGTAGATATAGAAGAAAGTTTTGATTTACACTCAGATCATTCACCTATTATTCTAACTCTTAGTAAAAACATAATAAAGAAAGAAGCAAATATCTCACTAGTTAATAAACTGACTGACTGGATTAGTTTTAAACAAAGTCTGTCAGAAAAAATAAACCTATCAGTACCATTGCAAACGCCAGAACAAATCGATAAAGAAGTTGATTATTTTGTTACAAATATTCAACAAGCAGTTTGGGAAAACAGTCCAAAACCAAAGAGAATTTTTAAGGGAAAAAACTATTCAAAGGAAATTAGAGACCTTATATTGGAAAAAAGGAAACTAAGAAGAAAGTGGCAACAAAGCCGTGATCCTCGGGACAAAACAAATCTCAACAACATGACGCAGCGCATTAGGCGAGAAATTCTAGTAATAAAAAATGAATCTATTAACCATTTTCTTAATGAACTTACAGATGATAAAAATACCGACTATTCCCTTTGGAAAGCAACCAAAGATTTTAAAAGACCAATTATCCAAATTCCACCCATACGAAAATCTAACAACCAGTGGGCAAGGAGTAACGAAGAAAAAGCAGATATTTTTGCAAGTCATTTAGAAAAAACATTTCAGCCCCACGAAGCACCAGATGAACACTTTCATTTAAATGAACCCCATCAAATCGAGGATATATTTTCTTTAATTATTACAGCACTTCCCCCATGTGCAGTATTGCTAGGGTGAGTTGTATGATACACTTTATAACCTTTAAATTTAATGTGAGACTGGTTAGTGAAATGCGTTTCTGACACAAGACAGACGTCAATTTTTTCTATGTCTAGAATAACTTGCAAGTCTTGCTGATGTTGCAAGAGACCATTGGCATTCCAAGCTAGGATTCTAAGATTACTGACCATTTTGAGGCATATTGGTAGCTCCGTTATTGCTACTTTCTAGTTTAGTTAATCGCTCATCAAGTTTGTTCAATTTCTCCAAAATTAATTGTAGTGTTTGTTCCATAGTATTTTGACTACTGATATTAATATCAGGTATAGTAGCTGTTGCTGCTACTTGGCTGTATGTCCTTGTCACAGAGTTTTGTGTGACTGTGTTTCTTGTCTGTTGGTTTTGTCTATTTGTACTCACGTTTGGTATGAGATTCGGTTTCTTAGGTTTATTTTTCAATTTTTGTATTTCCTTAGCAACAAGGCATTCTCTGTAGTTAGCAGGGTGCTTGCCTCCACAGTGGATGCATTTTGGCTCAGATTCTTTTGGTTTGGGGCATTCTACAGTAAGATGTTTCCCCGTGCATTTTACGCAACGTGGTTCTTTAGCGCAATATTTTTACATCACCAAAAGAAATATTAACAGAAATCAAAAATATTAATTCGCAAAAAGCCCCAGGGTATGATCTTATTAACGGGGTAGTCATAAAACAACTCCCCAGAAAAGCTATCGTAAAACTATGCAACCTAATTAATGCGTCTTTTAGGCTTAGGTATGTACCTAAACTGTGGAAAGTTGCAGAAGTTATCATGATTCCAAAACCGGGAAAACCACTCCATGACGTGTCATCTTACAGGCCAATATCTTTGCTGCCAATTATATCCAAGCTCTATGAAAAATTATTGCTTAAAAGAATAAAACCCATCATAGAAAGACAAGAAATTATTCCATCTCATCAATTTGATTTTCGAGACAAGCATTCCACGATAGATCAAGTACACAGAATTACTAATATAATAGAAAAAGCACTAGAAGAGGGAAAAGTTTGTTCTGCAGTTTTTCTAGATGTAGCACAAGCATTTGACAAAGTGTGGCATGAAGGCCTTAATTTTAAACTAAAAAGGTTTCTGCCAAAACAATATTCGGATATTTTGGAATCATACATATCTGATAGACATTTTAGAGTAAAACAGGAAGACTCATACTCAAATTTAAGAGAAATTCAAGCAGGCGTGCCCCAGGGTAGCGTACTAGGCCCTTATCTATACTTATTATTCACTTGTGATATCCCAAAGCCAGCAACATTTGCCGATGATACTGGTTTATTGACGGTAGAAAAATCTATTGAAAAATGCATAGAAAAACTTCAGGATGCAGTCACCCAAATTCACAGTTGGACCACAAAGTGGCGAATAAAATTAAATGAAACCAAATCAATTTATATTGATTTTACAAACAAAAATATAAATCACATACAAATAACAATTAACAACATTCCAGTACCATATTCGAATCAGGCAAAATATCTAGGTATGACACTTGATGCCAAATTGCGCTGGAAAGCACATGTTAAGAAAAAAAAAGAAGAACTTGAGATAAGGTATAGAAAAATGAACTGGCTAATTGGAAGGAAGTCCAATTTAACAATTCATAATAAGTTACTGCTTTATAGACAAATACTGAAACCAGTATGGACATATGGTATTCAACTATGGGGTTGTGCAGAGATTTCAAAATAAAGTATTAAGAAACATTGTGAATGCACCTTGGTACGTTCGAAATAGTGACCTTCATCGAGATCTAAAAATCGAAACTGTAGCAGAGACTATAAAAAAGTACGCAAAAAGCCATGAAGATAGACTCCATCGGCATGTGAATGTGGAAGCAATTCAGCTTCTAGACAATACTATGCTAGTTCGACGACTAAAAAGAGTGAAGCCGTTTGAGCTAGTAAACTAAGTGAATTACACATAAAACAAAATAATGCTATAAACACAACACAATTGTGAGTTACAGACTAAACAAAGCGGGGAGAACTGTTGAGTGAACCCTAAGTTTAAATCTGACTTTTCTAGTAAATTAAGTTAAAACAAAATTGCTAATTAGTCTTACTGACTAGATTGTAATAAAAAAAAACACAGTGTGTTTGACAAATTAAAAAAAAAATTATGTTTTAAGGCAACAACCAGATTTGATTTATTTGCAATTCTTAAAGAAATAATTGAAAAATTGTTTTTCCAATCGGGAAATAAAACATTTAACCAATTCCTACCCAGCAATGGAATAAAATCTTTTTTAGATTCTATAACTGTTATTAACAACTGAAACTTTTCATTATTATGAACAATCGTGACTATACACTCTCCTAATGCTTTTATTACTTGACCAGACACAGCATTCAATTTAAAAGAAACTTTATTCAAAGGCAAATTTATCATTTCTAAAAACTTTTTATTAGAAATTACTGTTTTGCATGCACCTGTGTCTACCTCAAATAACATAGGACGATTGTTCATTTTTAACGTGATCTGATGTGGGGAACTACTAGTACTAACACATACCTGGTTTAGGTTATATAAATCACTATTTATATTTTCAAACTGTACTACGTTTACCGTTTCATCGGAGTTTGTCTGCTGCTCTTCTTGTTCAACTGCACCCAATCTACACTTGGAAGGACATAAATATTGAATGTGTCCAAACTTCTGACACAAGAAACATTTCCATCTTTTTGCCGGGCATTTCTCTTTACTGTGGATACGGCCACATTTATCACAACGCGTATTATTAGACGCACTGTTGAACGCACTACTGGACGCACTGTTTGACGCACTGTTGAACTGCCGATTATCACCTTGCAATATAAAATTTTGTTGGTTTCTATTCTGTGATTTATATTTCTGTGATTTAACATAGTTCACACCACCGCTAACTTCATCGGACAGACTTTTGACCTGTTTTTCCGCAACCTCTGCGACTTGCGCTGCTTTACAAGCACTTTGAAAAGTCAAATTATCATCTGCCAACAACTTCCTTTGTATACTTTCCGATCTTAGGCCACACACAAACCTATCTCTCAATGCATCATCTAAGAACGTCTTAAAGTTGCATGTGCTTGCCAGCTTACGTAGCTCGACTACATACTCTGCTACACTTTGGTCGGATTTTTGATTACATTTATTAAAATTAAATCTTTCATAAATTTCGGATACTTGAGGAGAATAATGTTGTTTTAAATACTGTACCACCTGACCATAAGTCAGATCTCCTGGCTTTTGTGGCGCTACCAAATTTTTTAACGTCTGATACACCCCTGTACCAGCCAACGTTATTAACATAGAGACTTTTAACTTTTCCTCTACAAAGTTAACTACAAACAAGTGCTCCAATCTTTCTACATACGTTTCGAATTCCTCAGCAATGCCACTGAAAGGCTCAATGTTTCCAATCAAAGCCATTTTCCGAACAAGATTTTACTTTTAAATTCAAAAATACTGTAGAAAAACTTAATTGTTGTGTGCGTATGTATTTTCAGTCCATAAAGGCCGCACAATACCTGCGTTGACACTGTATAAAGTACCGGAACCTTCCTGAGTAACTTTAAACTGATCTAACTCACCCTAGATACTCGCGACAGCGTTTAATCGAACAACCGCTCACAGCAGGCCACGCGACTTAACTTTCACCCGTCGGTATTCCGTCCGTCTGCGAAACAGTTATGCCGATTTTACCCTTTCAGGTAAAAAAAACCCAAATCCATCTTCGTCGCCAAATGTTGTGTTTTATTATAAATATAATTGAAACACTTGGGTTCTTATTGAGTTTTTATTTAGGTAAAAACCACACAACAAAACTTATTACAAACGGAATAGAATGAAGGAAATTACGAGGGTGTATACCTGACGAATCTCAAGGGTGGACTGACTGGTTGATAGTTTAGCCATCTGTGCATAGGAATCTCAAGATGAGTAAGGCTACCAACTTAGTAAGGCTACCAACTTATGATATACATAACAGAAACACCCTGTATAATGTGTATTTTATAAAAACTTATTTCAATATGTAAATAACCAGTGGCAGAACTACAATGCAGCAAGGCACAGGGTTGCAGAGAGGCTTATGCTCCATTGAGAGCCCGAAGGGCTGAAGTGATCACACACACAGTGATAAGTAAAAAATGATTTCAGCAAAATTAAAAAGGTTTAGTTAGTGGGAGCACCTGTGCCCTGCAGATCCCCTAAAGATGCAACAGCCCTACACTAGAAGGTCTTGCTGTATGGTGGTTCTACCAAAGCTTGTCTTGCAATTCATTGCAGGGCGAAAGGCTGATCAATAGCAAAAATTTTGTACAGTTCTTTACATAATCCATATTTTTGTTGTCAGTCCCTCTTGGTCTTATTTAGGTATAAATGATGAAAAAAAAAAGACAAAAATGCCTAACGAATAATACCAAACCAAAGGTCCTGCCAGTACCTAATTTTTACTGATTTTTATTAGTCCGAAGCGCATTGATCTTCCCGTCGGCGCAGGATATGTCCTGGGAAGGGTTTTAGTTGAGCGAACTGTCTATCCGGAAAAGTGTTTATTCTGTAGTGTTTAAGTTCAATAAACTGTGTCTATCCCGAAAAGTGTTTTAGTTTACTATCTGCTCAACACTGAAATGACAATATCACAGTTCATATAAATGTATCTTTAGCAGTAAAAAAGCTGGTAAGTACTATAATATGTTTATTAATTAATTTTTAAATATTAATAAAATTGAAAATCAGCTGCTGATGGTACAAAAAGTTTGTTTTTGTTTAAAATGTATTTTTTCAGAACCATTTCATATAAAGTTTTGGTATTTTCCATAAATTTTGTAAAAAAATTATTGTCCATAAAGTTCTATTTGACGATATTTTTGTGCAAATTTGACGGAAAAAGTATGCCATGATTTAAATGGGATTGTTCTGAAAAAATACATTTTAACAAAAACAAACTTTTTTCCCATCAACAGCTGATTTTCACTGAACAGCTGATTTATTTTAACAAATATCAGCTCAGCTGGTGTTCTGTGATATCAGCTGATTTATTTTGACAAAAATCAGCTGTTGACTAACCAGCTGATGTCCCGACATGTTTGATCTCGACAGAGCTACATGCCGTATTCCATTGGGAAAATGAGTGCAGCCTGGTGGTGCACTGACACGAAACGGTGCTGTCAAAAATTTGCACCGAGTGCAGTTTCAATGGAACACGCGGAAAATGAAAAATCGCACTCGTGTTGTATAAGGTCACTATATCACGAACTTCCTAACATCGTGATATAGTGACCTTAGTGTATGCCATTATGAGCTGTAGAACTTCTTTTTTATTCTTGCTTTAAGCAACGTTAATATAACATTTTCTTGCAAATAATTTTTATAGTATATCCATTATGAATAGGGCAAATTGATTATGCAAAAATCTCATTTTTGAAAAAAATGTCACACAACCTGTAGTTTTATCAGGCCAACGACGATATCCATTTTTATTTGTTTCAAAGTTACACGCCGATAAATATTATCCTAAGATAAATAAAATTCGTCAAATAAATAAATAATGATTTTATTTAAAAAAAGTTAATAAGAATATTTTAAAAATGCCCACCTCCTTGTTGAATGCAGGCTTGTGCTCGTGTACCAACAGATAGAGTAGTTATCTATATTTCGCGCTTGTTTTGCAAAAAACCCTAACCAGAATTGTACTTTATGCTCCCAAAATTTGAACATAAGTATTCGAAACACCTTGTATACATATATAATATTTCACAAGTTTCTTTCAACTAAACCTAACTTTCCTGCCTTGCAGAATTTGGTCAAAAACATGTTGTTCAAAATCCATTTGTTCGAAAGTAATATTAATACTTCAATAACATTTTCTTGAAAAGGAAAATTATTTAAAACATTTCCTTTAAAAAAAAATTGTTTGAAATCATTTTATTAAAATTTTTTTGTTCAAAAACATTTTCTTTGAAAGTCATTTTTTTTCATAAGGAAAATTGTTCAAAAAAGTTTTTGAAGAAAATATTTTTGAACAAATTTCCATTCAACAAGAACATAACCTAACCTAACAGCTAAGCGTAAGGGTGTTTTAACATACCATAAAAATGGCAAGACATGTGCCTCAGCGCTAATGGGGTTTGTTCTTTTTTTGGACAAAATTGAGGCTACTTGAATTTATTTATGAGGAATTCTGCAGTGCTCATCTCGAGCCGAAAGTGTTTCTTGAACTAAAAAATACATTTATTTTTACTTATAATCATAGCTGCCAGAAAACCCCAACTGTCGGAAAATTAGCCCCAGGGCCCCAGTCAACCAAATCCGTACAAATCTACTTACCTGTTTGTTGTTAAATCGGTAAACCATAAACATTTTCAATAAAGTTTTCTATTTTTGGGGTTTCCGTTCTCATTGTTTTTATTGCACAGAACTGTTCTTCTTCATCTTCATCGCTGCTACTACTTAGCAGCGAAGAAAATAATAAAAAATCGCTAACAACTTTATTTTCACTCATTTTTACGTCCCACGACAATAATAAGTGTTTAAAATTAATGGCGGGAAAAAGTTTTCGGTGCGGCACGAGCCCTCAGAGCCTGTGTCAAAAAAGTCGCACTCAGTGCAAAACTGAATTCCTAAGTTCCTCAATGGAATACGAGACGAATTTTCTTGCTGTCTGGGACCCAATTCTTGAATCACTCGGATTTTTTGTCGTATACGAGTAAAATTCGAATGGTAGTTTCGAGTGCTTGGAAAAATAGCTATTCTTGAATGCCACTCGAACGCCAATTCCGTGTAAGACTTTTCTTTCGACTACACTACTTGGCAACGCTGCTTTCGTATAATTTGACCAAACTAACGCCGGTATGTGCGCCTAAACTTGCCGCGATGAAGTAAGGTTGACAGTAGATTGACATTACATATTTTGTTTAATTTTTTTTTAGAGTGATTTATTTTCATGATATGCTTTTATTAACAGAACAAGAAGCTGTGTTTTATTTTGGTAACAGCAATGATTGTGTAATAATTGGTAACGGTAAGTACCAAATTATAGTAATGGGAATTTGGGGCCTAGGGGCATCTAACCTCTTTGAAGTGTGGAAATTTGGGGGTAAAATTCGCAGTTGAATTTTGAGACTGCTTAAAAGAAAACAAATAAACTTCATAAGTATTCTAAAGGGGTCTTGAACTTGAGGCTTGGTTTGTAATGAGTGGCCTGTGTTTGACGAACTTTCATACATCATGCTTTGACAAAAATTGGACAAGTGTTAAGTAACATAGGGGTTTTTACTGAAACATTTGGAGTTTGCATTTTGTCTGTAGTATAGAAACAATTTAATTTTTTGCTCCCAGTGTTTTTTTCTCAGTTTCTTTTTGAGTATAGAACAGTTTTGCCTTTTAGGCCGATAAGCATAATAAACATTTCAAGTAAAAATTGACAAAATCAGTAACCTTTGTTCAAAAAACCCATTTTTTTGTTTAAATTTGAATGTCTTTACCTGTCAATTAACTCCAAAAAAATTAAAAACTGTTGTAGACTAAAGCAGCCCTCAGATGATCAGTGTGATTTGATTTGAATATGTACATTATTTTTGTAGATGTCTTTGTTTTTCAAAAGTTATAAACAAGGACATATATAAAAATCCTGCCAGTAATACAGATCCAGTGAGGTCTGCTGTGGTACACTCAATGAAAAAACTTTGTTACAGGTTTCTCAGAGAAGACATGAAGATCATTTTTGAGGTGTGAAGCAGTTTTTGCCTAGCAGTCCTGTTGCAATGATGATCCTACTAGAAATACTCAGATGCAATTTTTTTTAAAAATTATAAGTAAAATAAAAATAAGTTTATTGTAGTTTTTATTGTAAAAAAGATTATACAACTTCTTACGTAAAAGCTTATACAGTGAGAACAAGCAAGTTGGAATACATTTTCTACCAGGTTAAATTAAACATTTTTAGAATAAACCAAAAACATGTCTACTGAGATTTTTAATGAGCAATATTTTTGATGATTTTTTTTTACAGAACCCCAGAAAGGGGTCCAACAAGATAACACTTGTGGCACCTTGTTGGAAATCCTATTGAAAAAGAAAAATTATGGTTCACTTTTTTTTGGAAATCTGTCAAATAAAAAAAAAACATTTTTTTATTCGTTTTTGAACAAAGTGCTACAAGTTGAGTCTACCAGTTGCAAAAAAAATGTTGGTATTACTGGACCTCTTGTCAGGGGTCCACCACCTATATTTTAATAAAATTATAGGTTTTACTTTAAATGACACTTATATTCTCTAAAAATTACAAAAAAATAGAAATAAATTTCTTTTTATTAATTTTTAAAAATTATTTGATACCCTTTCTAACAAGGTGCCTTAAGTGGGGTCATTCCATCTTAAAAAATAAGTTGTATGCTAGTGGACCCCTTTCTGGGGGTCTGTCCAAAAAATATTCTGTAAAAATATTGCCGGTTAAATATCTCAGTTAACATGTGTTTGGATTTTTTCAAAAAACTTAAATTTAACCGACTAGCAAGTTTATTCCAACTGGCTTGTTCTCACACTGTAGTCATATTACCTAGCGTTTTTTTAATGCACTTGACAGTAAGTACTTATTATGTACTTTGAAATGTAAATAAAGAAAAATAATGTTTTTATATTTATTTTTGGCCAACATAGAAAAAGTCAGAAAACTGGTTAAAGTATGAGATTAGGTTTATTATTTACATGCAGGGGATTTTCCGTCTTGAAGCAGTTGGGCACTTATATTATCAAAAAATTAAGCAAAATAAGATAAGGCGTTATACCCAGGGGGGAATCAAGAGGTATCAATGCCCCACAAAATAGTTGATAAAGTGTGTTAAAAGAGACACAAACAAGACAAAAAAATTGCACAATACTCAAATTTTTATTGAAACTTTTTAATCCCCCGCCCCTCCCGAAAACGCTCCTTTTATATATTTTTTCTTGAAAATGTGTTACAAAGTTGGTACTTTTTTAAATTATTTTTCTTTTTTAGAACTGTTAAAAAAAACAGTAAAATCACCAAAAAATTCATATATTATTAACGCAAAAATTCAGGATTTTTCACTCCCCCCCCCCTAGTCGTAAGGCATTTCCAAGAAAAAAAGAAATTAAAAAAAACAGGCTAAATCCCCCTTCCACCTCTTTGCGTCCTCAAGCCCTTTTATAGCCACTCTCCCAATTTTTTTTAAATAAAAGTGGGTTTACACATGCATGAGTTTAATGGCACGCCAGTAAAGGTTTACACTATTGGGCGAAAATTAAAAAGACTGGCACGCCAGTTTCATTTTTAAAGTGTACACGATACGCGATATGTCGGCTGAACTCTCGAAGGCCTGCAAAATAGTCGCTAAACTTTTATTGAAAAAAAAAATAAAAGAGATTCAGGAAAAGGAACAACGAAAAGGCCGTATCTGCATGGGTTAAAGCATGGATTGCTAGTCGATCTACTTTGGGTGCTTCCGAAAAACTTTTAGGAGAACTTGCAGCAGAAGATCCTGCGAGCTATAAAAACCATCTTCGAATGACAAAGCAACATTTTGATATTCTTCTAGAGTTTCTCTTATTTAAACAATATTCTTTAAAACTCGGTCTGCTACTTTAAACCATGGTACTTTTGGGGTGTATACTTCATTTGCACCGGCTCCGGAACGTTGGCTTTTTTTAATTTTTGTCAATTCCAAAGCATATGTGTTTCTTATGGATCATATTTTTGCTTTTACTTCTGCAACTTCAAAGCCTTCAATAGTCATTATTTTACTAATTTTTTGGGAAGCATTATCTCGACTATCTTTGTTTTTATACGAACTATTGTGTACATCCCATAAACAAGGAAAACATTCATAGCCTTCAAGAAACTGTATGGTCAGTTCTGCTGACCATTTTTTTTAGCCATATTAAGCTATAAAAACAAAAATAAACAAAATTTTGAAGCTCAAACACAATGAAAATGAAAAATAATTTAAAATAATGAACTTTAAACTGGCGAGCCGACGTGCAAGCACTTGTTTACACATTAAAATTTTCCTTTTCTGCGCGCATGCGTCACCACTGGCGCCAGCAAATTCAGTCAGCTGCAGACTTTTTTGATACATGCATGCAAAAAAATAACTTGTGTGCAAGTCGGTGTTTACACTTCAAATTTAACTTACTGGCGCGCCAGTTTTTATTGGCGCCAGCAAATCCATGCATGTGTAAACTCTCCTTAAAGAAAAATTAAGCAAACACCAAAAAATATATTAAAGTAAACAAAAATGTTAGGTTGGATCACTCAGATTCGTATACGGAAATTGAGATTCGAGTGGACTTTACCACTCGACTCCATTTCCGAACGAAAAACTCGTATACGAGCTTTCAAGAATTCGAATGGTGATTATCCGTATACGTTTCGCCGAATCCGTATCCGTCCCTGTTTCGAAACAGGGACCCAATTCTTGAAGCACTCGGATTTTTTGTCGTATACGAGTAAAATTCGAATGGTAGTTTCGAGTGCTTGGAAAAATAGCTATTCTTGAATGCCACTCGAACGCCAATTCCGTGTACGACTTTTTTTTCGACTACACTACTTGGCAACGCTGCTTTCGTATAATTTTGACCAAACTAACGCCGGTATGTGCGCCTAAACTTGCCGCGATGAAGTAAGGTTGACAGTAGATTGACATTACATCTTTTGTTTTTGTAATTTTTTTTTAAAGAGTGATTTATTTTCTAGATATATGTTGTTGTTTTAATAAAAAAAGAAGCTGTGGTTTATTTTGGTAAAGGCAATGATTGTGTAATCATTGGAAACGGTAAGTACCAAATTATAGTAATGGAAATTTGGGGCCTAGTGGCATCTAACCTCTTTGAAGTGTGGAAATATGGGGGTGAAATTCGCAGTTGAATTTTGAGACTGCTTAAAAGAAAACAAATAAACTTCATAAGTATTCTAAAGGTGTCTTGAACTTGAGGCTTTGTTTGTAATGAGTGGCCAGTGTTTGACGAACTTGCATACATCATGCTTTGACAAAAATTGTACAAGTGTTAAGTAACATAGGGGTTTTTACTGAAACATTTGGAGTTTGCATTTTGTCTGTAGTATAGAAACAATTTAATTTTTTGCTCCCAGTGTTTTTTTCTCAGTTTGTTTTTGAGTATAGAACAGTTTTGCCTTTTAGGCCGATAAGCATAATAAATATTTCAAGTAAAAATTGACAAAATCAGTAACCTTTGTTCAAAAAACCCATTTTTTTGTTTAAATTTGAATGTTTAAATTAAAAACTGTTGTAGACTAAAGCAGCCCTCATATGATCAGTATGATTTGATTTGAATATGTACATTATTTTTGTAGATGTCTTTGTTTTTCAAAAGTTATAAACAAGGATATATATAAAAATCCTGCCAGTAATACGGATCCAGTGAGGTCTGCTGTGGTACCTCAATGAAAAAACTTTGTTACAGGTTTCTCAGATAAGACATGAAGATCATTTTGGAGGTGTGAAGCAGTTTTTGCCTAGCAGTCCTGTTGCAATGATGAACCTACTAGAAATACTCAGATTCAATTTTTTTAATAAATTATAAGTAAAATAAAAATAAGTTTATTGTAGTTTTTATTGTAAAAAACATTATACAACTTCTTACGTAAAAGCTTATACAGTGAGAACGAGCAAGTTGGAATACATTTTCTAGCAGGTTAAATTACATTTTTTTAGAATAAACCCAAAACATGCCTACTGAGATTTTTAATGAGCAATATTTTTGATGAATTTGTTTTGGACAGAACCCCAGAAAGGGGTCCAACAAGATAAAACTTGTGGCACCTTGTTGGAAAGCCTATTGAAAAAGAAAAATTAGAGTTCACTTTTTTTTTGGAAATCTGTGAAATAAAAAAAAACATTTTTATTAGTTTTTCAACAAACTGCTACAAGTTGAGTCTACCAGTTGCAAAAAAAATTTTGGTATTACTGGACCTCTTGTCAGGGGTCCACCACCTATATTTTAATAAAATTATAGGTTTTACTTTAAATGACACTTATTCTCTAAAAATTACAAAAAAATAGAAATAATTTTCTTTTTGTTAATTTAAAAAAATTATTTGATACCCTTTCTAACAAGGTGCCTTAAGTGGGGTCAATCCATCTTAAAAAATAAGTTGTATGCTAGTGGACCCCTTTCTGGGGGTCTGTCCAAAAAATATTCTGTAAAAATATTGCCGGTTCAAAATCTCAGTTAACATGTGCTTGGATTTTTTCAAAAAACTTAATTTAACCGACTAGCAAGTTTATTCCAACTGGCTTGTTCTCACACTGTAGTCATATTGCATAGCGTTTTTTAATGCACTTGACAGTATTAAGTACTTATTATGTACTTTGAAATGTAAATAAAGAAAAATAATGTTTTTATATTTATTTTTGGCCAACATAGAAAAAGTCAGAAAAAATAGTGAATCTGGTAAAAGTATGAGATTAGGTTTATTATTTACATGCAGGGGATTTTCCTACTTGAAGCTGTTGGGCCCTTATATTATCCAAAAATTAAGCAAAATAAGATAAGGTCTTGTACCCAGGGGGGAATCAAGAGGTATCAATGCCCCACAAAATAGTTGATAAAGTGTGTTAAAAGAGACACAAATAAGACAAAAAAATTGCACAATACTCAAATTTTTATTGAAACTTTTTAATCCCCCAGTCCCTCCCGAAAACGCTCTTTTATATATTTTTCCTTGAAAATGTGTTACAAAGTTTTTTAATTATTTTTCTTTTTTAGAGCGTTCATTCATAAATTATTAACGCAAAAATTCAGGATTTTTCACTCCCCCCCCCAGTCGCAAGGCATTTCCAAGAAAAAAAGAAATTAAAAAAAACTGAGTGTCACAAGAGGCTATCTCCCTTCCACCTCTTTGCGTCCTCAAGCCCTTTTATTGCTAAATCGCGTCTTTTTTCACAAGACCTCCCAGTTTTTTTTAAATAAAGAAAAATTAAGCTAACACCAAAAAATATATTAAAGTAAACAAAAATGTTAGGTTAGATCACTCAGATTCGTATACGGAAATTGAGATTCGAGTGGACTTTACCACTCGACTCTATTTCCGAACGAAAAACTCGTATACGAGCTTTCAAGAATTGGAATGGTGATTATCCGTATAGGTTTCGCCGAATCCGTATACGGATTTATTTCAAGAATTGGGTCCCAGTCTGGTTCAATAAATACGTCCTAATATTTGGTGACGTCATTACTTTGTTCGTGGCTATCTTCGCTTACGTCTTCTCCGACTGCGCGGGCCAATTCTTCAATGGGAACGTGTGGTTTTTCATGCGAACGTTCACTGGTCGTGCGGGAAAGCTCCCTACATTGTATTTGTGTGATCATGGGAGACCGGGAACGATCACATCTCTCGAGAGAACGGTTATTCCTATACTCTTCCAAAAGAAATTAAACTAAAAAAACGTTATAATATATTTTCTCAGGGCCTTAAAATACACTTTTTCTACAAGCGTGCGTTTAGTTCTGAAAGTGCAACTTTTCAGCACGCTTCTAAAACTTTAGATTCGGTAAGGCCTTCACACACACCTCCGTAGCATGGTGCATAACGCGTGGCATGGGGCTTTCAACCAATCAACGATCGAATATCAGCGGCCATATTGGTTCTGCATAAGAAAAGTCCATAAGGTTGAACTTCTATGCGCCATGCTATGCGCTATGCATTTTTGTGTGTGATCGGCTTTACCTTAATATTTGTGTTTTTAGGTGTCTTTGACAACCCAACTTTCAAATAGTTGCCAAAAACCGCCCATGTCAAGCTTTTATTGCAATATCCGCGTGAGCTAGTGGATGGAGTGTGTGTCACTTTTTCGTAGTTTAAATTATTTTTCTTATAATTTTATTATTTTTATGCTTTCCACACGCTCGAATAAAAAATAGTGTTGCTAACTCTTGCGAAAAGTTTCTTTTCCTAATTGCTGGCTGCGATCGCGTGCGGAAAAGTGACACTTTCCGCACTTGTTCGGAAATATACTATTTTAGCATATCAATAATAATTTTTATTATTTATATAATTTATTAAAAAATAACTACCTAATTCATAATGTAGTTTTTAGTTGCAACTTGTACCTGTTTTAAATATCATAGGAAAAATTAGTTTAGTTTTAAGTGTTGAGTAAAATTAAGATTATTTTTGTACATGTTAGCATAGTTCTCCTTTACATTAAGCTTGTTTATATGTAAAATTTGTTAATTGTAAAAACTTTTGCGGCCAGAGCTTCAAGCACTGATTGGAGAATATAAGTTTGTATTTTTCTATATTAACACGTTAACTGCCATGTGTACCCAGCGTGCGGACACACCAATATTTTCAGTTGAGGCCGTGAGACCCCACACTGTGGTCTCTTGTATTTGCAACAAATTTTCGCTGCGAGGTTCTCAGTGCATTTTTTTTACTATGGATAACGAAAACGGTGGCCTGTGGAGTAAAAGTATGTGCTTGGCCGTTAAGTTTTCTACTAGTTATGGGTACACTCGGCCAGAATGCATAGTATTCTCGTGACAAACTTGAGCAATATATTTTCAACAAAAAAGTCAAAGCTAAGATGGTACTTTTTTCTAAAAAGAACTTATTTTACAGAAAAAATAGAAAAAAAAACAGCAGAGCTTAGTTTAGACAAAACAGTACGTTATAAAAAAATTATTTTGATACTTTGTGAGAATCAAAAAAGTATTCCTTATATGCGATTTTCAATGCATTATGGCCGTGAGTACCCAACGCGGAATCTCAGCGAAAAAACCAGCTTTTTGCCTACGAATCTCCGAATTTACTATGAGCTGTCTATAATCACCATAATATAAACTCAAAAAACGATAAAAATGAAAGCGGCCGTAAGAAAACGATTTTTTCAATACATTGTTCTTTTGGTAGTAGTAAAGCCGATCACACACAAAAATGCATAGCGCATAGAAGTTCAACCATATGGACTTTTCTTACGCAAATCCAATATGACCGCGGCTATTCGATCGCTGATTGGCTTTGCACCACTATGTGCAGCATGGCACATAGTGGTGCAAAGCCAATCAGCGATCGAATAGCCGCGGTCATATTGGATTTGCGTAAGAAAAGTCCATAAGGTTGAACTTCTATGCGCTATGCATTTTTGTGTGTGATCGGCTTTACTACTACCAAAAGCATAGCAATGCGCTTATGCAATTTTGTGTGTGATGGGCTTTAACGTGTTAATTAACCATTTAAGAATTGACCCCCAGGTGCTTGTCAGCATCGCAATTTGTAGGGCCTCCAAAAATTTTAGGAGGCATTGCACAGGCGTTTGCGGACGCCTTGAAGTTAGCCAATTGACGTAAGCAACCGCGCGTGCGTCGGTAACAACTGGCGCCCTTTTGAAATTAAAAGTGGTATAGGGTTGATTCTGGTGATTTCTTGTAACATGGAAACATTGTTGAGTGGTTGAGATTACGTAACTGGTGAACATATAAGCTGATTTTGTTTAAAGGAAAAAAAATTGTTGCTAGAAAAGTGTAAGCTAACAATGATAGTGAGACACAAGGACTGTACACAGAGAACAGGGACCCAATTCTTGAAATAAATCCGTATACGGATTCGGCGAAACGTATATGGATAATCACCATTCGAATTCTTGAAAGCTCGTATACGAGTTTTTCGTTCGGAAATAGAGTCGAGTGGTAAAGTCCACTAGAATCTCAATTTCCGTATACGAATCTCAGTGATCTAACCTAACATTTTTGTTTACTTTAATATATTTTTTGGTGTTTGCTTAATTTTTCTTTATTTAAAAAAAACTGAGAGGTCTTCTGAAAAAAGACGCGATTTGGCAATAAAAGGGCTTGAGGACGCAAAGAGGTGGAAGGGGGATAGCCTCTTGTGACACTCAGTTTTTTTTAATTTTTTTTTCTTGGAAATGCCTTACGACGGGGGGGGGGGGAGAGTGAAAAATCCTGAATTTTTGCGTTAATAATTTATGAATGAACAGCTCTAAAAAAGAAAAATAATTAAAAAAATTACAACTTTGTAACACATTTTCAAGAAAAAATATATAAAAGGAGCGTTTTCGGGAGAGACGGGGGGATTAAAAAGTTTCAATAAAAATTTGAGTATTGTGCAATTTTTTTGTCTTATTTGTGTCTCTTTTAACACACTTTATCAACTATTTTGTGGAGCATTGATACCTCTTGATTCCCCCCTGGGTACAACGCCTTATCTTATTTTGCTTAATTTTTGGATAATATAAGGGCCCAACTGCTTCACGTAGGAAAATCCCCTGCATGTAAATAATAAACCTAATATTATACTTTTACCAGTTTCACTATTTTTTCTGACTTTTTCTATGTTGGCCAAAAATAAATATAAAAACATTATTTTTCTTTATTTACATTTCAAAGTACATAATAAGTACTTACTGTCAAGTGCATTAAAAAACGCTATGCAATATGAGTACAGTGTGAGAATAAGCCAGTTGGAATAAACTTGCTAGTCGGTTAAATTTAAGTTTTTTGAAAAAATCCAAACACATGTTAACTGAGATTTTTAACCGGCAATATTTTTACAGAATATTTTTTGGACAGACCCCCAGAAAGGGGTCCACTAGCATACAACTTATTTTTTAAAATGGAATGACCCCACTTAAGGCACCTTGTTAGAAAGGGTATCAAATAATTTTTTTAAATTAACAAAAAGAAAATTATTTCTATTTTTTTGTAATTTTTAGAGAATATAAGTGTCATTTAAAGTAAAACCTATAATTTTATTAAAATATAGGTGGTGGACCCCTGACAAGAGGTCCAGTAATACCAAATTTTTTTTGCAACTGGTATACTCAACTTGTAGCACTTTGTTCAAAAACTAATAAAAAAAGATTTTTTTTAATTTGACAATTTCCAAAAAAAAAGTGAACCATAATTTTTCTTTTTCAATAGGCTTTCCAACAAGGTGCCACAAGTTTTATCTTGATGGACCCCTTTCTGGGGTTCTGTCCAAAAAAATTCATCAAAAATATTGCTCATTAAAAATCTCAGTAGGCATGATTTTGGTTTATTCAAAAAAATTTTAATTTAACCTGCTAGAAAATGTATTCCAACTTGCTCGTTCTCACTGTATAAGCTTTTATGTAAGAAGTTGTATAATCTTTTTTACAATAAAACTACAATAAACTTTATTTTACTTATAATTTATTTAAAAAAGTTCTTTAAAAGTTAATAGATCACCAAATGCATCTGAGTATTTCTAGTAGAATCATCATTGCAACAGGACCGCTGGGCAAAAACTGCTTCACACCTCAAAAATGATCTTCATGTCTTCTCTGAGAAACCTGTAACAAAAAGTTTTTTCATTGAGTGTACCACAGCAGACCTCACTGGATCCGTATTACTGGCAAGATTTTTATATACAGTCGAACCTCTATAACTCGAACCTGAAGGGACAACCAAAACAGTTCGAGTTATGGAGAGTTCGAGTTATAGAAACTCGAGTTACATAGGTTAAAATACATGTAAAAAGTGCAGGGACCGCTTAAAAGGTTCGAGTTATAGAGAGGTTCGAGTTATAGAGGTTCGAGTTAGAGAGGTTCGACTGTATGTCCTTGTTATAACTTTTGAGAAACAAAGACATCTACAAAAATAATGTACATATTCAAATCAAATCATACTGATCATATGAGGGCTGCTTTAGTCTACAACAGTTTTAAATTTTTTTGCAGTTAATTGACAGGTAAAGATATTCAAATTTAAACAAAAAAATGGGTTTTTTGAACAAAGGTTACTGATTTTGTCAATTTTTACTTGAAATGTTTATTATGCTTATCGGCCTAAAAGGCAAAACTGTTATACTCAAAAAGAAACTGAGAAAAAACACTGGGAGCAAAAAATTAAATTGTTTCTATACTACTGTACAATTTTTGTCAAAGCATGATGTATGCAAGTTCGTCAAACACTGGCCACTCATTACAAACAAAGCCTCAAGTTCAAGACACCTTTAGAATACTTATGAAGTTTATTTGTTTTCTTTTAAGCAGTCTCAAAATTCAACTGCGAATTTCACCCCCAAATTTCCACACTTCAAAGAGGTTAGATGCCACTAGGCCCCAAATTTCCATTACTATAATTTGGTACTTACCGTTACCAATGATTACACAATAATTGCCTTTACCAAAATAAACCACAGCTTCTTTTTTTATTAAAACAACAACATATATCTAGAAAATAAATCACTTTTTAAAAAAAAAATTGCAAAAACAAAGGCGGTAATATGTCTATCTATTGTCGACTTTACTTCATCGCGGCAAGTTTAGGCGGACATACCGGCGTTGGGTTGGTCAAAATTATACGAAAACAGCGTTGCCAAGTAGTGTAGTCGAAAATAAAAGTCGTACACGGAATTGGCGTTCGAGTGGCATTCAAGAATAGCAATTTTTTCGAGCACTCGAAACCACCATTCGAATTTTACTCGTATACGACAAAAAATCCGAGTGGTTCAAGAATTGGGTCCCAGGGACCCAATTCTTGAATCACTCGGATTTTTTGTCGGATTTTTTGTCGTATACGAGTAAAATTCGAATGGTAGTTTCGAGTGCTTGGAAAAATAGCTATTCTTGAATGCCACTCGAACGCCAATTCCGTGTACGACTTTTCTTTCGACTACACTACTTGGCAACGCTGCTTTCGTATAATTTGACCAAACTAACGCCGGTATGTGCGCCTAAACTTGCCGCGATGAAGTAAGGTTGACAGTAGATTGACATTACATCTTTTGTTTAATTTTTTTTTAGAGTGATTTATTTTCATGATATGTTTTTATTAACAGAACAAGAAGCTGTGTTTTATTTTGGTAACAGCAATGATTGTGTAATAATTGGTAACGGTAAGTACCAAATTATAGTAATGGGAATTTGGGGCCTAGGGGCATCTAACCTCTTTGAAGTGTGGAAATTTGGGGGTAAAATTCGCAGTTGAATTTTGAGACTGCTTAAAAGAAAACAAATAAACTTCATAAGTATTCTAAAGGGGTCTTGAACTTGAGGCTTGGTTTGTAATGAGTGGCCTGTGTTTGACGAACTTTCATACATCATGCTTTGACAAAAATTGGACAAGTGTTAAGTAACATAGGGGTTTTTACTGAAACATTTGGAGTTTGCATTTTGTCTGTAGTATAGAAACAATTTAATTTTTTGCTCCCAGTGTTTTTTTCTCAGTTTCTTTTTGAGTATAGAACAGTTTTGCCTTTTAGGCCGATAAGCATAATAAATATTTCAAGTAAAAATTGACAAAATCAGTAACCTTTGTTCAAAAAACCCATTTTTTTGTTTAAATTTGAATGTCTTTACCTGTCAATTAACTCCAAAAAAATTAAAAACTGTTGTAGACTAAAGCAGCCCTCAGATGATCAGTGTGATTTGATTTGAATATGTACATTATTTTTGTAGATGTCTTTGTTTTTCAAAAGTTATAAACAAGGACATATATACAAATCCTGCCAGTAATACAGATCCAGTGAGGTCTGCTGTACGGTACTCTCAATGAAAAAACTTTGTTACAGGTTTCTCAGAGAAGACATGAAGATCATTTTTGAGGTGTGAAGCAGTTTTTGCCTAGCAGTCCTGTTGCAATGATGATCCTACTAGAAATACTCAGATGCAATTTTTTTAAAAATTATAAGTAAAATAAAAATAAGTTTATTGTAGTTTTTATTGTAAAAAAGATTATACAACTTCTTACGTAAAAGCTTATACAGTGAGAACAAGCAAGTTGGAATACATTTTCTACCAGGTTAAATTAAACATTTTTAGAATAAACCAAAAACATGTCTACTGAGATTTTTAATGAGCAATATTTTTGATGATTTTTTTTTACAGCACCCCAGAAAGGGGTCCAACAAGATAACACTTGTGGCACCTTGTTGGAAATCCTATTGAAAAAGAAAAATTATGGTTCACTTTTTTTTGGAAATTTGTCAAATAAAAAAAAACATTTTATTAGTTTTTGAACAAAGTGCTACAAGTTGAGTCTACCAGTTGCAAAAAAAATGTTGGTATTACTGGACCTCTCGTCAGGGGTCCACCACCTATATTTTAATAAAATTATAGGTTTTACTTTAAATGACACTTATATTCTCTAAAAATTACAAAAAAATAGAAATAATTTTCTTTTTGTTAATTTTTAAAAATTATTTGATACCCTTTCTAACAAGGTGCCTTAAGTGGGGTCATTCCATCTTAAAAAATAAGTTGTATGCTAGTGGACCCCTTTCTGGGGGTCTGTCCAAAAAATATTCTGTAAAAATATTGCCGGTTAAATATCTCAGTTAACATGTGTTTGGATTTTTTCGGTTCGGTTTTTTCAAAAAACTTAAATTTAACCGACTAGCAAGTTTATTCCAACTGGCTTGTTCTCACACTGTAGTCATATTACCTAGCGTTTTTTTAATGCACTTGACAGTAAGTACTTATTATGTACTTTGAAATGTAAATAAAGAAAAATAATGTTTTTATATTTATTTTTGGCCAACATAGAAAAAGTCAGAAAAAATAGTGAAACTGGTTAAAGTATGAGATTAGGTTTATTATTTACATGCAGGGGATTTTCCGTCTTGAAGCAGTTGGGCACTTTTATTATCCAAAAATTAAGCAAAATAAGATAAGGTGTTATACCCAGGGGGGAATCAAGAGTGCGACGCGCTTTTATTGCATTACCAAGATAATTAATAAATTAAAAATATTTAATATTGTATTAAATATTTTTAAACAATCCAAGAAATCATTTTACTGTGTCTTGCATTAAGGCTGCTGACGCGTGCAAAGGGTGTGCTCGTATGCTCAGAGATCCGGAGCTTTGGGGTGGGTTAAAGCAAAATAATAAATTAATCAAATTAATTTACTAATAAAATAATCAGATGATCTCGAATAATGGACGCCAGGAAGTAGCAAGCCTTCTCCAACCTCTCGATCAACTGAGAACCTTAGTGCACACAGCAAAACGACAATATCAAAATATTTATACCAAAAGATAGCATTGGGGTTTCACGAATAATTAAAAATACTGAAAGTTGGTTTTACAAAATTTAATGAAAATCAAAGTTAAATTCAATGATACATGGCAGAATACAACTTACTAGGTTTGCACGTTTTCATGTAAGATAATTAAAGAGAACTAATAAATTTATACTCCGAAATAGCAAAGCTACGTATAATAACAATAAGAAAATAAAATTATTCAAACTAGGGATACATTAAAAGTGCAAACTCAGTGTCCTTAATAAACCTGATTAGTAACTAGTGTCCTTATCGGAGGCGAGGTTACCGAATAAAATAAGATCTTATTTTTTTTTATCTGCGCATGACCCAGGACCGCATAAATACAAATTAAATAGGTAATTAATAACCACAATTAAGACAGAAAATATATCCAATTAGGTACATGACCTATATACATATAATCATAAACAAGGGAGGGCAAATGATCACGTAAGTAATCAAAGTAAAGTTACTCTTGCCTTAACCGAAGTTAATTCACTAAAACCGAAGTGATATATGAATGCAAGATATAACTAAAATTAACCGAAGTTAATTACAAACAGGGAAGATACATAACCGAAGTTATTCAATACTAATATATCTACAATTGAGTAAACCGAAGTAAACTACTAAATGAAGGTAAGGTAAATATCTACAATCGAGTAAACTGAAGTAAACTACAAATAAACGTAAGGTAAACGTAAGCATAACCGAAGTTATCTATCAAATGAAGGTAAGGTAAGGTAAGTAACTAGATCAAATGAAGGTAAGGTAAACGTAAATAAATAAATTGACAGTAATCAGGTAATTTTCTTACTCCAGGTAACCATCAAACCTGTCCAATCACAGTTCAGGTAGGCCACCACAGAACCACGGGGTAGCGGTACATGTGACTTAGTAGAAATTCATGAGCTGAAGTATTCTTGATCCCAGAAAAGTGTTTGCACGTCCAAGACCACGTGCACATGTACGAAATGTTGCGTGAATACGTCGAAGGAAACGGGAACAGTTGGCCCGTACAAAGTAGTGTCTGGCCTGTACCAAGTAATGGTTGACCCGTACAAAGTCGCGTCTGACCCGTACCAAGTCGCGTGTGACCCGTACCAAGTCGTGTCTGACCCGTACCAAGTACCCTGCAAGGCAAAATGCCTTACTTAATATGACATAAAGTTATAAAATAATACCACACAATATCAAGTTCATTAAAGTTCTACTAATTAACAGATTTATATTTAATAGAAATTGATCAAATTATCATAAAATGTCTCTGGTGATTGGTAAAAGTACCAGCAGCAAGCACTGGTAATCTGGTAAAATTACCGGCATGGAGCCGAAAATTACCAGGCACGCACGCTGATAATCTAGGGAAATTACCAGGTCTACGGAAAAGTTACCAGAAATGCAGAACGAATTACCAGGAATCAAGTCCCTAGGACCATCCTTCTAGTAAATTAAAAATAAGGAAAATATACAGATAACTAAATACAGAGTACATATTAATAAAGAAAAGTAATAAAATTAGTTAGTTACCTCTTATGATGTTACGAGGGTCACTGTCAAGGTTTGCCTAGATGTCCATGGCAACAACACGAGGGCAGGAGAAGTCGGTGCCAATAAATCCTCCTCAGGAGAATATCTCAGTGCCAAACCAAATAAATCCATCACTAAACGCAATCAAATAAATGGCACTTCGATAAATGGAATAATAATTTTAGATCCCTTTCGGAAGCCGCAGCTACGGCATAAAAAAAAAATTAATTATTCACTAAAATGGCGACCTCCTGCACCTCGGACTCAAAAAGTGAAAGTGAAATTTCATCATCGAGGGTGATCCAGTCCCACGCTTTGTGTTCGTTTGAACGATGAACTAAACCAGAAAAATTCCTTGGCTTCTCCTCTCTCTCAGACCAATGGAACATTTACTCGAATTACAGAAGAGTGAGTTTCGTGAAACAATTGACTGCAGTGCAATCTGTCACGTAGACCACTGACAATACGTCACTTTGCCAGGTTGACTAAATGTGCAGGTCAAAATTCCTGTACTCAAGGCATTGATTAAAATCGCAATCACTTTTACGTAAAAACCAACTAATAGCACGTAACATACAAAATCAAACCAAAATATTATAAATACATCTAGAACTTAACCCATAACTAGGTTTTCTAGCTACGGAATTACTTATCCAAGAGAGAGAAACGTACACCTTATAAAAAGGATAGAGAAGGAAAAAGAAGATACATGAATCCTTATACGACTACCTTTAATTACAACTGGCAACACTGCACTGGTCTGACGTTTAACATAACCGTACAAAAATCATAGAAAAATACGCAGATGATAAATTTTTGCACTGTGTCAACAAAAAATGATTTTTCAAAGTTTAACAAATCAATCGAGAAAATTGTCGCTGTTTTTGTGTTGCATAATGAAGTGGAGACAGTCACGAATATCCCACAGTATTGGTGACACTAGGATCAAACAGGAAGAACATGGAAAAACCACTCAAAGGTAGGGTGTTTATTACTAGGTAAAAATAGATGTAATACCACTAATTCATATCTATTTGTAGGTAAATACCTTCTCCGAGACATTGCGCAACTAAATAGATCCTAGCTGAAATAAAAGAAGTCATGTATAAGTAAACAAAATGATGGAAAACCACAGATAAACATAGTAACAAAGTAGACCTTTATGCTGGTCGAAATAGCCAAATAATGGAACTGAATGCACTGGAGAAATGAATATAAGGTAAGTGTAAAGAGTATTACTAAGTAGGGTATAGAAAAGTTACTAAATTAAGCTTAACCTAATACATAAAACATATAAACAAACAAAATAAAATAATCTACGAACCTGAGGGGCTCGTCAAATCCTAGAACTGACCAAAAATGATCTGCAGCCAAACTTAAGGATGTTGTATAGCTCGGTATGAACCAAAGTTGCAAAATTCTATGAAAGTTTTTAGAAAGTTCTCGTTCATTGGTCCCTGCACTCCATAAAAGGACAAAATCTATTCCTTATACAGTCTCTCAAGAAAGTATTTAAAACAAAACTTAACGTATATTAAAACTAATGGTCAATTATTGCATTTTAGGTACGCAGAATTCCCTAAAGGAAGCAGAATAATTATAACCAACTCCAAGAGATAGAAAGAAATGGCGTAGCAAAAGTATCATCTCAACATAGATGACAAAAGGTAAGACAGTAGTGCATTCTTACAATAATAAGGTAAAAGAAAGATTGTGTCAACCTTTCTAGACATAAAAATAATTAAACTGTATTTTTAGGTAAGAAACTACAAATCAAGACCTCCCTGGAAGTCCAAAGAGATTCCAATAAGCCAAGAAAGATGACTACTTCACTGGAATGAATTTAGAGGGTTGTAACTTACTTTGTTAATAGAGCATTATATAATTATTAATTTTTGTGACTTTAGTACATTTCCTGAGTTTTCTTACTAAACTAGGTTGTTTTATTTAATTTAAATGAGCTAAAATTATATAATAAGCAAAAGCTATTAGCTCCATTATTAAGCAGTGATCTTTAAACTCAAAACGCTATAGAGAAATATTAAAAAGTTGAAAAAGGTGAAAGATCATTAACATTTATCTGATAATTTCTATTAATGTTATTAAAAAAAGTTTAGCGTGTCACAATGGCAAGATTGACACGTTACAACACCCCCCCTTCCAAGGAAAGGACGTAAATTCAAAGAATTAACGGACGATCACACGAGAAAATGTAAGAAGATAGTAAGGATAATAATAAAGTAATAAGTAAGTAGCAAAGACGTATCTCTTTGCTAAGAGACTCAATTAAGAGCAAGGTTATTATAAACAATCTAAACCTAAAGTAAGTAATCAGTAACCAATAATTATATCGAAATCAGTAATCAGTAACGAAGCAAAAATTTACAATAAATCATTAATTCAATAAAAAAAACAAAAAAAAAAACAAGTGAGCTTACGGTGTCTAGTCATCTGAATCAGAGCTTGTGACTTCATCAGGTGGTTCTGGTTCTGGTGAATAAAATGGTTTCAGGTCTTGAACATGCCATTCTCCTTTATAGTTTCCTAACTCATCCGCTAGTTGATATGTCCATGAACCAGTTTTCTTTTTAATAACAAATGGACCAAGATATTCCGGAGCTAGTTTTGCACTATAATGTTTTGTGGCATCAGACAAGGTTTTATTCTTGCGCCACACTTTCTGATTAACTACATATTGGACTGGCCGTCTCCTCAAATTGTAACGATGAGTATTCTTCTCAAGAGAAGCCTGAATTCGTTGAGAAACTTCTTTATATAACTTTTTAAAGTTGTTATGACGATTCTGGATCATTTCATTTGTAGGAATTTGCTGATTTGCATTCAAGTTGACATTTTCTCCATAATCTGTCCCAAAAAGTTTATGATCTCTTCCGAAATTTATAAAATATGGACTAAAATTCGTAGTCTCAGATCTTGATGTTCTAATGGCACAAGCAATGGCAGCTAGATTTTCATCCCAGGTTTTATGATTTCCTTTTGATATATAAGAACGAATCATTGTCTTCAAAACTCTATTAACCCGTTCAGTCGGGTTTGCTCGAGGATAATAACTAGGGGTAAAGAACAGTCGTGTTTTATAAGATTTACATAGAGCTTGAAATTCTTTAGATCTCATTTGGGAACCATTGTCGCAGGTTAAAAATTGTGGTGTACTATAAGTCAAGAAGATACCTTCTTCAACAAATTTACAAAGTGATTTTGCCTTTGCGGATCTACAAGGAAACACAACAGTGTATTTACTAAAGTAGTCGGTAACCACGAGAAGATAACTATTCTGTGCTTTTGAACGAGGAAGTGGACCTACATAATCCAAGCTTATAGCTTGCCAAGGCTCTCTTATTTCTGGTCGTTCTCCCATGAGTCCAGGTTGAGGTTTTTGTTGGACCTTGTTTTGTGCACAAATCTGGCATGATCTAATATATTTCGTGATATCAGCTTTCATCTTCGGCCAAAAATAGCGTTCGCTAACCTTCCAAAACGTTTTAAAGACACCCATGTGTCCCGCAGCTGGTATGTCATGACATCTTTTTAATATGTCTGCCCTTTTATCTTTAGGAACCACTAATTTCCAGGCACTTGCAGTACCTGCCAGTTCGGCATATTGAGTTCGTACATGCTTGTAAAGTAAGTTATTTTCCATTCGCCAAGGGGAAATTTATCTGGATGTTTTTCTAATCTCAAAAACATATTCTTATACCACTTATCTTTGGTGGTACTAAAATTTGAGGAAGTAGATGTAATTTCAGTCTGAATCTCATCAACATTAACAGATTCATTGGAAGTCATAGGGTTGTAATCGTAAACACCAGCGTGCTAAGCGACCTTGTAGATCTTTTAAATTTTGTAAATATAACAATGAATGATGGTCAGTTATAACTTTGAAGTGCACTCCTTCCAGGTAGTGTCTTAACTTCTCCACACTCCAAATTACAGCAAGACATTCTTTTTCGGTGACAGTATATTTCATTTCTTGTCGAGTAAGTGATCGTGACAAATAACAGATGACTTTTTCTCCGTCTTCAAATTCCTGAGATAACACTGCTCCCAGTCCAAAGTAGGATGCGTCTGTTTGCAATATGAAAGTTTTAGTGAAATCTGGACATGATAACACTGGTGCTGTAACAAGTATCTCTTTAATTTCATTAAAAGATTTCTGACATTCATCAGTCCAAGACCATTTTGCATTTTTCTTAGTCAAATTGTTTATTGGTGCCATAATAGATGAAAAATTTGGAATAAAACGTCTATACCAAGAGGCAGTTCCGGCGAATCTCCTAATTTCATGAATATTTTTAGGGGGTGGAATGTTAACTATTGCCTCTACTTTATTAGGATTTGGTCTTAGGCCCTGTAAGTCCACTAAATAACCAAGGTACTCGAGTTCTTTTTTGCAAAAGAAACACTTCTTTCTTGAAATCATAAGTCCTGCATTTCGCAGTCTATCAAGTACAATTTCTAAAATCCTTAAATGTTCATCAAAATCCTGTGAGGTCAATATAATGTCGTCAACGTATACCATGACTTTATCTTCTAAATCATAACCTAGAACTTGATCTACGATACGTTGCCAAGTTGCAGGAGAGTTGCATAAGCCAAAAGGCATCCTAGTAAAGTAAAGTACTCTTTTGATTTTTCACTTAAAGGCACTTGCCAGAAAGCTGACTTAATGTCTATAGAACTTAAATAACGAGCATCTCTAAGTCGGTCTAAAATTGAGGATATGTAAGGTAGAGCATAACTATCTTTCTTTGTACAACTGTTAAGCTTCCTGAAGTCTAAACAAAATCTATAGCTATCGTCTTTCTTTTTAGCTAAGCAAACTGGGCTTGACCAGGGACTCTTTGATGGTTCGATTACGCCAAGGCGTAACATTTCTTGTAACTCTTCGTCCATAATCTTTTGTTTTATTGGAGAAACCGGGTAGTAACGCTGTTTTATAGGTTTTGTTCCAGGCAAAAGCTCGATTTCGTGTTCAGCTATTTTACAACAACCAAGTTCATTAGTCATTAGGGAAAATTTTTCCTCTAAGAGTTTATCTAAAGCGTTTTTTTGCTCCAAGGTAAGAGTAGATTCATCTTGAATACTACATATTTGAATTTCTGGCTCTTCTGAAAAATGCCAAACGTCTTCTTTGAGGTTTGGAACAATGTCCATAATTTTCCAAAAATCAATTCCCAATATGAGTTTGTGTGCAAGCTCGGGAAGAACAAGAATGTCTATTATTTTAGTTTTATGTTTCAATGTAACAGGTACTTGAAAATATCCTGGACTATTACATTTTTCTCCGTTAGCAACAGTACAAGTCAAGTTATGTTTTATTAAATGAAGGCCTAATTTCTTAAAAATTTCGAATCCTGGTAATCCAACGATAGTTCTAGATGCTCCCGAATCGAGTAAGCCTTTCATAGGATATCCCATAATTGAGACTTCTAAAAGTGGTCTTTGATCACCTGAAGAGTGACCTATAATAAAATCTAAGAGGATTTTATGAGGATTGTTTTCTGCGCTGATGGTCGATAAATCTATAGCATTGGAAGAAATCTTACGACCTATTGACTCTTCCCGGCGTCGTTTCCCGAAAATTTATTACATTTACGACAAGTCCTAGTACTTACTTCTGGAGTTCCACAGCGGTAACAGTGTAGAGTTTTAGGTTTGGTACAATTTCTATTTAAATGGCCAGTTTCCTTACAATTCCAGCATACTGCACTATTATTTACAAGTGGTCTAGCTGAAGGTTGATTATTAGAATTATTAAAGGAACTAACGGCGTCTATATTAGCCTTAGCATCAATTTCAGATACATCAGTAGTAGAAGAGGAAGCAGAAACATAGCAAAAGCTTGGTTCAACAAATGAATTTATATTTTTCTTAGAAGGAGCTACGTAAGTATCAGATCGGTATTTCTTAACCTCAATCTTTAGGCATTCATCTTCCAATTCTTCTATGGAGTTTACTACTTGGATTCTTTCTCCATAATAGGGATGCAAATTTCTAACCATAATATCCAGTCCAACATCAGAAGGAATACTGCCATAGCGGTTAAATAAACTATTCATATCTGTTAAATAACTGACAAAAGGTTCGCCTTCACCTTGTTTTCGGTCTAAGAGTTGTTTAAAAAGTCGAGATTTATAATCAGGCTCTCCATAGTGTTTAACAAGAAGGTCACAAAGTCCTTTCCAATCTTGAAAACGGGATCGGTTTGATCTAAACCAATGTTCTCCTTTACCTGCGAATAAGTCTATTGCTGATTCAAAAAGTTGTAATTCTGAAACATGACGAGCCATTCTTAGTTCTTCAACTCGTTCTAGAAAGCTATATACAGAGAGTTGTTTAGTATTTCCATTAAAACGGATTCCCCATTTATCAATTTTTGGATCTTTAGTAAATGGTTGCTGCTGTACTACTACTTGAGAAGTCGAAGGTCTATTTATTACAGAACTTCTCCGAGTGGATCTATTTACAGCGGATTCTTTCTTCGCATGATCCAAGCTTTCAGATTCCGCATCACTATCCTGTGAATCATCTTCCTCAGTTAAGATAGTATTCTCCAAAATTGCACTTAAATTTGGATCTCGTTTAGTACATTTTTCTAATCGATCCATCGTACTCAGTATTTCAAAAAGCATTGCTGACTTTATTTTTACTTCATCTTCAGTTAATTTATCATTGGGCATAAGATTAACCCTATTTAAAAAATGAACCAGTCTGGATTGTAGACGGTTAAATTTCTTTCGCACTTTTTCACCATCTTCACCAGCAAAAGATTTCATGAGGCCGGAAATTTCAGTTATACATTCTTGTATGTATTGTCGTTCACCCTCGAAAATAAATTCGTACTTGTGAGTAGAGAATGATTTATTTTTCTTTTCCATATTTAAAAGAGGTCTGAGAATTGATTTTAGTTTATCAACTGTGACATCTTCAGTAGGGATACCACGATAGTTCAGTTCCCATTGGAGCTCTTGTTTTCTCAAACAGTCTAATTTCATTTTATAATCCATTTCGTAATTCACAAAAAAAAACTCCAAGTCACAAGCACTAAGAAAACTTCAAAAAAAAACTAAGTGTGTAAGCTTCACTTATAACAAAACAAAAGAAAATCTCTTTTTCAAAAAAAAGAAATGAATAAATAAATAAATCGAAAGCAAAAAGCTTCTAGCCCGCTTTTCTAGTGACCAGCTAAATACTAGTATCCACTGCGCATAAAAATTTTGACTGCGCATCAGTGTTTGACAAAATTAGTGAATTGCGCATGTACATTTAAATGAAGTTATGAAACGGACGCGCATTAAAAATAAAATTAAAAAAAAAAATTTTGAAAACAAAAAAAAAAATTGTTTTCCAAAAAAAAAAAGCAAGATAAAACTCGTACCATGAGTTCAAAACTTCTTCGTTACTGATTCCTTACAATAATATAACATAACTAAATCAAAAGGCTCAGTAAACAAATAACCTATTTAAAGAAATCGTACTGCGCAAATGGCGTAGTAAATCTGCACAGGCGCAAAAATACTACAAGGTAAGATAAGGGTAAAAATTTAAAAAAAAACAGGGGTTCGTAAATCAAATTCCAATACAATTGGACAAAATCTATAAATAACAGGTAATGTAAGATCCAGTCTACTGCGCATGGGCACCTAGTTACTGCACAAGGTGTATATAATCAAAGCAAGACTTGAAAACCAACTTTCATGTCAAAATAAAATCAACAAAAGTCAAAATTTAAAGAAAATCGCTATTATAAAAAAAAAATTACTACTGCGCAGGTTTCTGCGCAGGGCTAAATACGCCAGGCCCCACGTTGGGCGCCAATTTTGCGACGCGCTTTTATTGCATTACCAAGATAATTAATAAATTAAAAATATTTAATATTGTATTAAATATTTTTAAACAATCCAAGAAATCATTTTACTGTGTCTTGCATTAAGGCTGCTGACGCGTGCAAAGGGTGTGCTCGTATGCTCAGAGATCCGGAGCTTTGGGGTGGGTTAAAGCAAAATAATAAATTAATCAAATTAATTTAATAATAAAATAATCAGATGATCTCGAATAATGGACGCCAGGAAGTAGCAAGCCTTCTCCAACCTCTCGATCAACTGAGAACCACACAGCAAAACGACAATATCAAAATATTTATACCAAAAGATAGCATTGGGGTTTCACGAATAATTAAAAATACTGAAAGTTGGTTTTACAAAATTTAATGAAAATCAAAGTTAAATTCAATGATACATGGCAGAATACAACTTACTAGGTTTGCACGTTTTCATGTAAGATAATTAAAGAGAACTAATAAATTT
Source organism: Aspidapion aeneum (assembly GCA_963576565.1). Lineage (NCBI taxonomy): Eukaryota > Metazoa > Arthropoda > Insecta > Coleoptera > Brentidae > Aspidapion > Aspidapion aeneum. The sequence goes on along the minus strand of OY755044.1, from coordinate 54,953,991 downwards.
ATACTCCGAAGTAGCAAAGTGCTACGTATAATAACAATAAGAAAATAAAATTATTCAAACTAGGGATACATTAAAAGTGCAAACTCAGTGTCCTTAATAAACCTGATTAGTAACTAGTGTCCTTATCGGAGGCGAGGTTACCGAATAAAATAAGATCTTATTTTTTTTTATCTGCGCATGACCCAGGACCGCATAAATACAAATTAAATAGGTAATTAATAACCACAATTAAGACAGAAAATATATCCAATTAGGTACATGACCTATATACATATAATCATAAACAAGGGAGGGCAAATGATCACGTAAGTAATCAAAGTAAAGTTACTCTTGCCTTAACCGAAGTTAATTCACTAAAACCGAAGTGATATATGAATGCAAGATATAACTAAAATTAACCGAAGTTAATTACAAACAGGGAAGATACATAACCGAAGTTATTCAATACTAATATATCTACAATTGAGTAAACCGAAGTAAACTACTAAATGAAGGTAAGGTAAATATCTACAATCGAGTAAACCGAAGTAAACTACAAATAAACGTAAGGTAAACGTAAGCATAACCGAAGTTATCTATCAAATGAAGGTAAGGTAAGGTAAGTAACTAGATCAAATGAAGGTAAGGTAAACGTAAATAAATAAATTGACAGTAATCAGGTAATTTTCTTACTCCAGGTAACCATCAAACCTGTCCAATCACAGTTCAGGTAGGCCACCACAGAACCACGGGGTAGCGGTACATGTGACTTAGTAGAAATTCATGAGCTGAAGTATTCTTGATCCCAGAAAAGTGTTTGCACGTCCAAGACCACGTGCACATGTACGAAATGTTGCGTGAATACGTCGAAGGAAACGGGAACAGTTGGCCCGTACAAAGTAGTGTCTGGCCTGTACCAAGTAATGGTTGACCGTACAAAGTCGCGTCTGACCCGTACCAAGTCGCGTCTGACCCGTACCAAGTCGTGTCTGACCCGTACCAAGTACCCTGCAAGGTAAAAAGCCTTACTTAATATGGCATAAAGTTATAAAATAATACCACACAATATCAAGTTCATTAAAGTTCTACTAATTAACAGATTTATATTTAATAGAAATTGATCAAATTATCATAAAATGTCTCTGGTGATTGGTAAAAGTACCAGCAGCAAGCACTGGTAATCTGGTAAAATTACCGGCATGGAGCCGAAAATTACCAGGCACGCACGCTGATAATCTAGGGAAATTACCAGGTCTACGGAAAAGTTACCAGAAATGCAGAACGAATTACCAGGAATCAAGTCCCTAGGACCATCCTTCTAGTAAATTAAAAATAAGGAAAATATACAGATAACTAAATACAGAGTACATATTAATAAAGAAAAGTAATAAAATTAGTTAGTTACCTCTTATGATGTTACGAGGGTCACTGTCAAGGTTTGCCTAGATGTCCATGGCAACAACACGAGGGCAGGAGAAGTCGGTGCCAATAAATCCTCCTCAGGAGAATATCTCAGTGCCAAACCAAATAAATCCATCACTAAACGCAATCAAATAAATGGCACTTCGATAAATGGAATAATAATTTTAGATCCCTTTCGGAAGCCGCAGCTACGGCATAAAAAAAAAATTAATTATTCACTAAAATGGCGACCTCCTGCACCTCGGACTCAAAAAGTGAAAGTGAAATTTCATCATCGAGGGTGATCCAGTCCCACGCTTTGTGTTCGTTTGAACGATGAACTAAACCAGAAAAATTCCTTGGCTTCTCCTCTCTCTCTGACCAATGGAACATTTACTCGAATTACAGAAGAGTGAGTTTCGTGAAACAATTGACTGCAGTGCAATCTGTCACGTAGACCACTGACAATACGTCACTTTGCCAGGTTGACTAAATGTGCAGGTCAAAATTCCTGTACTCAAGGCAAGGCCAACAATTTTGATAGCCCTGCTCAAGGCATTGATTAAAATCGCAATCACTTTTACGTAAAAACCAACTAATAGCACGTAACATACAAAATCAAACCAAAATATTATAAATACATCTAGAACTTAACCCATAACTAGGTTTTCTAGCTACGGAATTACTTATCCAAGAGAGAGAAACGTACACCTTATAAAAAGGATAGAGAAGGAAAAAGAAGATACATGAATCCTTATACGACTACCTTTAATTACAACTGGCAACACTGCACTGGTCTGACGTTTAACATAACCGTACAAAAATCATAGAAAAAACGCAGATGATAAATTTTTGCACTGTGTCAACAAAAAATGATTTTTCAAAGTTTAACAAATCAATCGAGAAAATTGTCGCTGTTTTTGTGTTGCATAATGAAGTGGAGACAGTCACGAATATCCCACAGTATTGGTGACACTAGGATCAAACAGGAAGAACATGGAAAAACCACTCAAAGGTAGGGTGTTTATTACTAGGTAAAAATAGATGTAATACCACTAATTCATATCTATTTGTAGGTAAATACCTTCTCCGAGACATTGCGCAACTAAATAGATCCTAGCTGAAATAAAAGAAGTCATGTATAAGTAAACAAAATGATGGAAAACCACAGATAAACATAGTAACAAAGTAGACCTTTATGCTGGTCGAAATAGCCAAATAATGGAACTGAATGCACTGGAGAAATGAATATAAGGTAAGTGTAAAGAGTATTACTAAGTAGGGTATAGAAAAGTTACTAAATTAAGCTTAACCTAATACATAAAACATATAAACAAACAAAATAAAATAATCTACGAACCTGAGGGGCTCGTCAAATCCTAGAACTGACCAAAAATGATCTGCAGCCAAACTTAAGGATGTTGTATAGCTCGGTATGAACCAAAGTTGCAAAATTCTATGAAAGTTTTTAGAAAGTTCTCGTTCATTGGTCCCTGCACTCCATAAAAGGACAAAATCTATTCCTTATACAGTCTCTCAAGAAAGTATTTAAAACAAAACTTAACGTATATTAAAACTAATGGTCAATTATTGCATTTTAGGTACGCAGAATTCCCTAAAGGAAGCAGAATAATTATAACCAACTCCAAGAGATAGAAAGAAATGGCGTAGCAAAAGTATCATCTCAACATAGATGACAAAAGGTAAGACAGTAGTGCATTCTTACAATAATAAGGTAAAAGAAAGATTGTGTCAACCTTTCTAGACATAAAAATAATTAAACTGTATTTTTAGGTAAGAAACTACAAATCAAGACCTCCCTGGAAGTCCAAAGAGATTCCAATAAGCCAAGAAAGATGACTACTCCACTGGAATGAATTTAGAGGGTTGTAACTTACTTTGTTAATAGAGCATTATATAATTATTAATTTTTGTGACTTTAGTACATTTCCTGAGTTTTCTTACTAAACTAGGTTGTTTTATTTAATTTAAATGAGCTAAAATTATATAATAAGCAAAAGCTATTAGCTCCATTATTAAGCAGTGATCTTTAAACTCAAAACGCTATAGAGAAATATTAAAAAGTTGAAAGATCATTAACATTTATCTGATAATTTCTATTAATGTTATTAAAAAAATTGTAGCGTGTCACAATGGCAAGATTGACACGTTACAACAGGTATCAATGCCCCACAAAATAGTTGATAAAGTGTGTTAAAGGAGACACAAACAAGACAAAAAAATTGCACAATACTCAAATTTTTATTGAAACTTTTTAATCCCCCCGCCCCTCCCGAAAACGCTCCTTTTATATATTTTTTCTTGAAAATGTGTTACAAAGTTGGTACTTTTTTAAATTATTTTTCTTTTTTAGAACTGTTAAAAAAAACAGTAAAATCACCAAAAAATTCATATATTATTAACGCAAAAATTCAGGATTTTTCACTCCCCCCCCCCCTAGTCGTAAGGCATTTCCAAGAAAAAAAGAAATTAAAAAAAAACAGGCTAAATCCCCCTTCCACCTCTTTGCGTCCTCAAGCCCTTTTATAGCCACCCTCCCAATTTTTTTTAAATAAAAGTGGGTTTACACATGCATGAATTTAGTGGCGCCAGTTCTAATGGCACGCCAGTAAAGGTTTACACTATTGGGCGAAAATTAAAAAGACTGGCACGCCAGTTTCATTTTTAAAGTGTACACGATACGCGATATGTCGGCTGAACTCTCGGAGGCCTGCAAAATAGTCGCTAAACTTTTATTGAAAAAAAAAATAAAAGAGATTCAGGAAAAGGAACAACGAAAAGGCCGTATCTGCATGGGTTAAAGCATGGATTGCTAGTCGATCTACTTTGGGTGCTTCCGAAAAACTTTTAGGAGAACTTGCAGCAGAAGATCCTGCGAGCTATAAAAACCATCTTCGAATGACAAAGCAACATTTTGATATTCTTCTAGAGTTTCTCTTATTTAAACAATATTCTTTAAAACTCGGTCTGCTACTTTAAACCGTGGTACTTTTGGGGTGTATACTTCATTTGCACCGGCTCCGGAACGTTGGTTTTTTTTAATTTTTGTCAATTCCAAAGCATATGTGTTTCTTATGGATCATATTTTTGCTTTTACTTCTGCAACTTCAAAGCCTTCAATAGTCATTATTTTACTAATTTTTTGGGAAGCATTATCTCGACTATCTTTGTTTTTATACGAACTACTGTGTACATCCCATAAACAAGGAAAACATTCATAGCCTTCAAGAAACTGTATGGTCAGTTCTGCTGACCAGTTTTTTTAGCCATATTAAGCTATAAAAACAAAAATAAACAAAATTTTGAAGCTCAAACACAATGAAAATAAAAAATAATTTAAAATAATGAACTTTAAACTGGCGAGCCGACGTGCAAGCACTTGTTTACACATTAAAATTTTCCTTTTCTGCGCGCATGCGTCACCACTGGCGCCAGCAAATTCAGTCAGCTGCAGACTTTTTTGATACATGCATGCAAAAAAATAACTTGTGTGCAAGTCGGTGTTTACACTTCAAATTTAACTTACTGGCGCGCCAGTTTTTATTGGCGCCAGCAAATCCATGCATGTGTAAACTCTCCTTAAAGAAAAATTAAGCAAACACCAAAAAATATATTAAAGTAAACAAAAATGTTAGGTTAGATCACTCAGATTCGTATACGGAAATTGAGATTCTAGTGGACTTTACCACTCGACTCCATTTCCGAACGAAAAACTCGTATACGAGCTTTCAAGAATTCGAATGGTGATTATCCGTATACGTTTCGCCGAATCCGTATACGGATTTATTTCAAGAATTGGGTCCCAGGTAACAAAACGCACGTGTATTCCTAATTCAGTTTTAAACCACAGGTTCCTAAGGTAACTGATAATTGATGCTGCGAAACTAATTATCAGTTACCTTAATGTTAATATAATCGGTCACCACCCTTTATAATAAGGGCTGGTGGATGCCATTGTTTTGACATTTCTGACTTTGAAAGATTATCGCTTATTTTTATTTAAACTCTGATTTTGATTTGGAATAGTTTTTTGAGAAAAGGTTCTGTCCCAAAATGATTTTATGTAATGAAAAATGTATGAACAATTGGGGTGCCCTTCCGGCAAAGTTTCTACATTGGAAGATTTTCAGTGCGACTGACCGTAGAGCTACAAACCATGAACAAACGATAAATTAATGATTATTTAATTTTTTTAAAAATGTTATTTTCTACAATGTATTTCGAGCTGGAGTTAAGCTAAGCTTTGCAATCTGTTTTGGTAAAAATTATGGTTCAAATAAGATTAGGCCCTATTTATATTATATTTTTTGTAAATAGAAGTTTTTAATTTCTTACCTAAGCATAAAGACAATAAAAGTTAAATTAATATTATTTGTAGTTTCCACAAATAAACTCTCGACCTTTATTAATGTAGTACATACTCATTTCTTTGTTACAATAAGTATATAAGCATTTATATTTTTTGTTTAGGGTAAATTAAAACAGTATTTTATTATAATTTTTAATAAATAAACATTTTTTATGGTCGACACATAGATCTTTTAAAAAGTATAATAAGTTCTCAACTGATTTAACTGCTTTGGGAATTTCAACAAAAACAGTATTGTACAGACTGTTTCTGAGTGAATTAAAAAAAATATTTCAGACCAAATATTTAAACTAAACATAGCTATATTGAGGCTACTACTAATTACTAAGTTTAAAATGTTGCAGTAGAACAGTAGAATTCAAGTTCAAATCAAAACATGAAAATTATTATATTAAGCTTTATTTGTATGCTTTTGTAAACCTATTTTCTTAAATTAAATCAACCAAAATACTGAAAATCTAAAATCTAACTAAAAAACAAACTATGCAAATAATAATTATATAATAATTTATTCTCATCGTCCAAAAACTTCATCTCATAAACTGCCATCGTCAGCTCTGACGAGAGGAGCGATATCAATAGCTGTTTCATTTTCTCAGTCTTCCAAAATTAGTTTTTCGCAATGAATCATGTAATTTTAAACAATAGTTTTACAAACTTTTTGAAATAGTTTTCTAAAGTCGTTGTTTTGAATGGCATCAGAAAGTCTTCATACTTTTTGTCATTACCTATTACTGTGTTTCTTAAAATTTTGCTCTGTAGTTATTACGGATGGGACTGAAGATCGAAAAAAGCGTGACAATGATTTTCGATGCTATTCTCTGTCTTCTTTATTGGAGAAAAATAAAAAAGGATTGCAAAGGGACTTGGGGTATTGCAAGGACTATAACGGTAAGTACCAAATTATAGTAATGGAAATTTGGGGCCTAGGGGCATCTAACCTCTTTGAAGTGTGGAAATTTGGGGGTAAAATTCGCAGTTGAATTTTGAGACTACTTAAAAGAAAACAAATAAACTTCATAAGTATTCTAAAGGGGTCTTGAACTTGAGGCTTTGTTTGTAATGAGTGGCCTGTGTTTGACGAACTTTCATACATCATGCTTTGACAAAAATTGGACAAGTGTTAAGTAACATAGGGGTTTTTACTGAAACATTTGAAGGTTGCATTTTGTCTGTAGTATAGAAACAATTTAGTTTTTTGCTCCCAGTGTTTTTTTCTCAGTTTCTTTTTGAGTATAGAACAGTTTTGCCTTTTTGGCCGATAAGCATAATAAACATTTCAAGTAAAAATTGACAAAATCAGTAACCTTTGTTCAAAAAACCCATTTTTTTGTTTAAATTTGAATGTCTTTACCTGTCAATTAACTCCAAAAAAATTAAAAACTGTTGTAGACTAAAGCAGCCCTCATATGATCAGTATGATTTGATTTGAATATGTACATTATTTTTGTAGATGTCTTTGTTTTTCAAAAGTTATAAACAAGGACATATATAAAAATCCTGCCAGTAATACGGATCCAGTGAGGTCTGCTATGGTACACTCAATGAAAAAACTTTGTTACAGGTTTCTCAGAGAAGACATGAAGATCATTTTTGAGGTGTGAAGCAGTTTTTGCCTAGCAGTCCTGTTGCAATGATGATCCTATTAGAAATACTCAGATGCAATTTTTTAAATAAATTATAAGTAAAATAAAAATAAGTTTATTGTAGTTTTTATTGTAAAAAAGATTATACAACTTCTTACGTAAAAGCTTATACAGTGAGAACGAGCAAGTTGGAATACATTTTCTACCAGGTTAAATGAAAATTTTTTTGAATAAACCAAAAACATGCCTACTGAGGTGTTTAATGAGCAATATTTTTGATGAATTTTTTTTGGACAGAACCCCAGAAAGGGGTCCAACAAGATAAAACTTGTGGCACCTTGTTGGAAAGCCTATTGAAAAAGAAAAATTATGGTTCACTTTTTTTTTGGAAATCTGTCAAATAAAAAAAAAACATTTTTTATTAGTTTTTGAACAAAGTGCTACAAGTTGAGTCTACCAGTTGCAAAAAATTTTTTTGTATTACTGGACCTCTTGTCAGGGGTCCATCACCTATATTTTAATAAAACTATAGGTTTTACTAATGACACTTATATTCTCTAAAAATTGGAAAAAAATAGAAATAATTTTCTTTTTGTTAATTTTTAAAAATTATTTGATACCCTTTCTAACAAGGTGCCTTAAGTGGAGTCATTCCATCTTAAAAAATAAGTTGTATGGTAGTGGACCCCTTTCTGAAGGTCTGTCCAAAAAATATTCTGTAAAAATATTGCCGGTTAAAAATCTCAGTTAACATGTGTTTTGATTTTTTTTAAAAACTTAAATTTAACCGACAAGCAAGTTTATTCCAACTGGCTTGTTCTCACACTGTAGTCATATTGCATAGCGTTTTTAATGCACTTGACAGTAAGTACTTATTATGTACTTTGAAATGTAAATAAAGAAAAATAATGTTTTTATATTATATATTTATTTTTGGCCAACATAGAAAAAGTCAGACAAAATAGTGAAACTGGTAAAACTATAAGATTAGGTTTATTATTTACATGCAGGGGATTTTCCTACTTGAAGCAGTTGGGCCCTTATATTATCCAAAAATTAAGCAAAATAAGATAAGGCGTTGTACCCAGGGAGGAATCAAGAGGTATCAATGCGCCACAAAATAGTTGATAAAGTGTGTTAAAAGAGACACAAACAAAACAAAAAAATTGCACAATACTCAAATTTTTATTGAAACTTTTTAATCCCCCCGCCCCTCCCGAAAACGCTCCTTTTATATATTTTTTCTTGAAAATGTGTTACAAAGTTGTAACTTTTTTAAATTATTTTTCTTTTTTAGAGCTGTTCATTCATAAATTATTAACGCAAAAATTCAGGATTTTTCACTCCCCCCCCCCCAGTCGTAAGGCATTTCCAAGAAAAAAAGAAATTAAAAAAAACTGAGTATCACAAGAGGCTAAATCCCCCTTCCACCTCTTGGCGTCCCCAAGCCCCTTTGTAGCCATGATGCTTGCCAAATCGCGTCTTTTTAGCTCACACATATACTATATACTATAGTAGTGTGAGCTATGGTGATCCTAATTTTTTCGAGAAAAAAAAAGTTGCTCCGATTTCAAAAATTTTTATATATCTTTGCGTTTCAGATGATTTTGAAACTTTTTTGTTGCGCCGTCTGTCTGTGTGTCTGTATGTCTGTCTGTAACGACCAACGCGCATAACTCAAAAACCGCTTGAATTTTAATGAAATTTGGTACCTAGGCTGAATCGTAGGTCGAGATGGTCCCATTTAAAAATGAACAAAATCCACCGAACACAAACCAAATAAAAGGGTGGGGGTTGATTTCAAAAATTAGAGTTCATGTGAAAAAATGGCGTGTGTGATATCAAACGAAAGGTAATTGAGTCTGCAGTTAAAAAAAATACATTTTAATTTATTTTAAAAAAAGGGTGGGGGTAAATTTTAAAAGTGTGAAAATATGGCGTGTGTGATATCAAACGAAAGGTAATTGAGTCCGGAGTTTAATAAAATACATTTTAGTTTTTGTTTTTTTTTTAAGGTTTGAGTTTAAGTCAAAACATGGCTTGTGTGGTATCAAACAAAAGGTAATTTAGTCTGGAGTAAAATAAAATATATTTCAGTTTTTAGTTATATTAGCTCAGACGTACACTATAACTATAGTGAAAAGGATTGAAGGGAAAGTGCAAAATACTTCACAATCTTTTTTATTTCTCAAAACACACTACGCGTTTCGATATGTAAATATTATTATCAAGTGTGATCTGCAAGCAAAATAAAACCGGATCTTAGTTAATTAAAAAGAAAAGTATCAAAAAATTTACTTACAGAAAATAAAAATCCCTCTTTTAAGGACAAAATCTGGAACACAAGTCAAAAAAAATTAAAACAAAACCACACAATTAAACAAACATCTTAACCTTAAAATTGAAATACAAACAACAATATTAAAAACAAAATAGATAAAATAAATTAAAAATTGGTACAACTAACGACATCTTACAACAGTTTAAAATACTAAAATTAGTTTAAAAGAGTAAAGGTTCAAAGTTAAATAAAATATGTTAAAAATCAATAAAATATAAAACAAAATCGATCGGGACAAGAAACAGTTTTTAAAAACATTTAATTAAAATAATTGATAACTTTCGCTACCTCTCTACAGTGGGCGCTGGAAGGTTCGTTCAAGCTTAGAACATTAGTATCATTTTCCAATTTAGCAATTTCAAAGTTTTCCAAAAAATTAAGTTTTCTACCCTTATGTGCATCATGTAACATTTTAAAGTTATTATCAATACTAAAATTATGACCTAACTCTCTCAAATGCATACCGAATGCCGAACGTTTTTTTTTGCTTTGCTTTTGCTTGCAGATCACACTTGATAATGATATTTACATATCGAAACGCGTAGTGTGTTTTGAGAAATAAAAAAGATTGTGAAGTATTTTGAACTTTCCCTTCAATCCTTTTCATTATGATTCTACTTCACCCTGGAGAAATCTACGATTCTATAAGATCTTCTAGTCCAAGCAACCTCCTCCAGATGTACAAAAATCTATCTTTTAAACAAAGCAAAATTGAGGGACACATTTGGTTTAATTTGCAATGCATTAAAAGAAATGTTATTCCAAATTACATTCAACATAAATTCAAGGACAAAATAACAATGCCGTACAGAGCTCACCAGAATATCGAAAAAATTAAACGTTCATCTATCAAAAAAGAGAATAAAATTTGGTTCTCGAAAAAAGCTATGCTGGTATTAAAATTGAATTTTATTTTTTCTTTATTAAATCTTCATTCAATGAAGTGAATCGTTTTCATGCAGATATAAAACGAAAAACTGACTTGTCAAAGAAACGACATTTTGTTATATTGAACAAAAAACTTCAAAATTTAATTTTTACTAAGCGTCAACTAGAAATGAACCAGGTTAAAAAATATTCTGATCATGTATTCCATCCAAGAATTTTAAACCTATCCAACTGCCATTTCTCCCAACCGGAATAATCTTTTTTGGAAAAAGGTCTTAAATACAGCCCTAATTTAGGGTATGATCAAAAAGGAATTACTTCTTTATTGGCTGCCATAGAGGTGGCTTTGAACGAGACAAATAACGATGTCATAAATGCAGTTAAAGGTTTTTGTTTGCAGTTAATAGGTAGACATAGTAGTAAAAACAAATTGAACACCAAAAAGAGTATGAAAGAGAAAAAAGGTTCTCCTCAATTAAGCTTAAAATAAAGCAACATGATTTGGTTGTAGGTAAGGCTGATAAGGGCAATTGTTTGGTAGTTTTGGACAAAACAGTTTACATAAAAAAGGTTGAAGATTTTATTTACAATAATTCTATGTTTTTGGAATTAAAAAGAGGTCCAAATTCTGTATACACAACTGATCTGAAAAGGATAATAAATAAAGAGCAAGAATTTTTTAATGAACTAAATGTCAATAAACCTTATATTTCTATGAACTGCAAAACTCCTCTTTTATATGGAATGGTCAAAATCCACAAAAATAACATGCCCATCAGGCCAGTAGTAAGTTTTGTTCAGTCAGCAGCTTATTATCTAGCGATATGGTTAGATAACATTTTGAAAGATGTTTTAGACTTTTCTAACAAGTATAGCATCAAAAATTCTCTTCATCTAATAAACAAACTTGAAAATCTGAAACTATCAGATAATTGTTGCTTAGTCTCATTTGATATTGTTAATTTGTTCCCCAGTATCCCCAGGCTGGACGTAGTCAATATTATTGAAAGAAAATTGAATGAAAACTTGAGCTTATCGGATAGAGTTAGGAAAACAATTTTAATGCTTTTAAATAAATGTTTAAATTTAGACTTTTTTCAGTTTAACAGTAAGTTTTTTCGTATGTTAGATGGACTACCTATGGGATCAGGTTTATCTCCTTTGCTTGCCGAGATATTTATGTCGGATTTTGAAAGTAAGCTTTTTTCTTCTAATTTTCATCTTTTAAACAAAATTTCTTTTTGGACCCGATATGTGGATGATACATTCGTTGTTTGGAATGGCACAAATGATGAGTTGAATGATTTTTTGCTTTATCTGAATTCTTTAAATAGTAAAATACAGTTTACGATGGAAGTTGAAGAAAATTGTACTCTGAATTTTTTAGACTTGTCAATAAGAAGAGATCATAATAATAAACTCCGCTATTCAATTTTTAGAAAACCGACTCAAACTGATAACGTCATTCCTTCCGATTCGAATCATTTTTTTGCCCATAAATTAGCTTCTTTTAACTGTTCAATTCATCGACTATTTTCAGTTCCTTTATTGCCTTTAGATTTTGAGAGGGAGAAAAATATGATTTACCAAATAGCTATTAATAATGGATATAAAATTTCGTTAATTAACAGATTGATTAAGAAAAAGTATAATTTGTTTTTAAAAAATCTTCTGTCTGATCCTCAAGATGTATCCATTCCTCCTTATCAGCCACCAAGATATGTTAAACTAACTTTTCTGGGTACTGTCTCTTTACAGATTGGCAATGTTTTAAACTCGTTAAATAAAAATATTAGAATAGTTTATAAGTCATTTTCCAGTTTAAAAACATATTTTAGTAGACTAAAAGACCATGTTCCGAATTTAGAAAAGAGCGGAGTTTATCTGTTGTCATGTGGTTCGTGCCCTGCTAAATATGTAGGACAAACGGGACGTAGTTTTAAAGTTAGAATTAGAGAACACCTTAACTCTCAAAAATCGCCGTCTGATAGACGTTCGGCATTCGGTATGCATTTGAGAGAGTTAGGTCATAATTTTAGTATTGATAATAACTTTAAAATGTTACATGATGCACATAAGGGTAGAAAACTTAATTTTTTGGAAAACTTTGAAATTGCTAAATTGGAAAATGATACTAATGTTCTAAGCTTGAACGAACCTTCCAGCGCCCACTGTAGAGAGGTAGCGAAAGTTATCAATTATTTTAATTAAATGTTTTTAAAAACTGTTTCTTGTCCCGATCGATTTTGTTTTATATTTTATTGATTTTTAACATATTGTATTTAACTTTGAACCTTTACCCTTTTAAACTAATTTTAGTATTTTAAACTGTTGTAAGATGTCGTTAGTTGTACCAATTTTTAATTTATTTTATCTATTTTGTTTTTAATATTGTTGTTTGTATTTAAATTTTAAGGTTAAGATGTTTGTTTAATTGTGTGGTTTTGTTTTAATTTTTTTTTGACTTGTGTTCCAGATTTTGTCCTTAAAAGAGGGATTTTTATTTTCTGTAAATAAATTTTTTGATACTTTTCTTTTTAATTAACTAAGATCCGGTAATATTTTGCTTGCAGATCATACTAATAATGATATTTACATATCGAAATGCGTAGTGTGTTTTGAGAAATAAAAAAGATTGTGAAGTATTTTGGACATTCCCTTCAATCCTTTTCATTATGATTCTACTTCACCCTGGAGAAATCTACGATTCTATATAACTATAGTACCTAGTGTGAGCTTAGGGGCCCATATATTGGCAGAGTATTTCAGAAGACCTCCCAATTTTTTTTAAATAAAGAAAAAATTAAGCAAACACCAAAAAATATATTAAAGTAAACAAAAATGTTAGGTTAGATCACTCAGATTCGTATACGGAAATTGAGATTCCAGAGGACTTTACCACTCGACTCTATTTCCGAACAACTAAAAACTCGTATAGCTTTCAAGAATTGGAATGGTGAATATCCGTATACGTTTCGCCGAATCCGTATACGGATTTATTCCAAGAATTGGGTCCTTACATACAAATGTCATAGAAAGGTAATGGAAAGAGATAATTTTATTACACAAAAAGCTGCAAAATTGACCCAGTCGCATCAAAATGTTGTTAACGTTTTATAGTTTTGCAATAGGCGTGTCACAGTTACCCCGAACTCCGGGGTAAATCGAACCTACCCCAAAAGACAAAAATTTTAAAATATATCCAAGTTTTTCTGTCTCAAATTGCATACTGTTGTTCCAAATAGATCACATTTGTGTAAATCCAAATATATTTGCTTTGTAATGAGACCTACAAAAAACTCTTGTAAAACCGGGATGCACGTACCCTACCTGGCCTTATTTCTTTTTTGGTGGAGCACTTGGGGCACTGTTCTTACCGTCAATAATTTCTAAATCTCTCATAGATAGTACTCTTTTTATAATACTGCTTAAGAACTTGTTTTTTTAATCAAACTGTGTGTACATTAAAAATGACCTTCATGTCATCGAGAGGAGAAGCTAAAACCAGCGAACCTCGATATCATATGGCTAATGGCACCTCAAAGTCATCGAGCAAGTTCATCTGCTGCCTCTACCGACCGCCAAGTAACACCGAGTACCAAAACTTTTTCGCGACATTATCCGAAAACTGTGATAGTATACAGTCAAACTTTCCCCATGCGGAATTTTCTTTTTGGGCGATTTCAACGTCCATAATATACCCTGGCTAAAACACCACAACAAAACAGATAATGAAGGCAGGGAAGCAGAAGCTTTTGCCATAAGTTGTGGTCTAACGCAGCTGGTGGATGAACCTACCCGTATCTCAGAAAGGGGTGAATCTGCAGCGCTTTTAGACTTGTTCCTAACTACAAATCCTGACTCGTACACAATTCAAGTAGATCCCCCACTTGGTTCATCCGATCATAAACTTATAATAACAAAGTGCGAAATGCTAATACCACCAAGACAACAATCACTTCCGCGTAAAATGTGGCACTATAAATCAGCAAAATGGAATTACCTTAAATAGTTTTACGTGGATTTTCCATTGCAAGAGGTTTGCTTTAAAACAGCTAATCCCACTATTAGTTCAATGAATAGAGGCCAAAATAGGGGGGTACCCTACAAAAGGTCCGGTAGTTCTGAATTTTGGATATGTTGTTAACCTCAGGAGGGTAGTTAAAAATCTGAGTTTTCGTCACCCCCACCCCTGTGCTCCCTCCGCCATCTTAAAAACACTCAAAAATTGGCACTTTTTTTAGTTTTTTGCCTTTAGTTTCGTTCCAATACACTAAATCGCAAAAAGAGTTATATGAAATTTTTTAGAGGATATAATTACCTACAAGTGTGTGGTACCATGGTTGTTCTACGAGCAGTAGTAACGGAGCTAGATAATTTCCAAAAATGACTAAAATCACTTGCTTGGGCAAATTTTCAGATTTTTTCGACTTTAGACGGCATAAGCTCCGAAATACTTCGTTCTAGGGTAAAAGTCCTAAGAACATATCTTGTAGAGAATTTTATCAGCTACAAAATCCATTCTTTAAATGTATTTTTAAATATTGTAACGGAGTGGGAGTAACTTTTAACTTAAAGTAAGTAAGTTAGAAAATAATCATTTTTTTAAATTTAGTGCTTTAAACGGCACGTTTTTTATTTATTTTTATTTTTTTATGTAAATTTAGTGACGTACAAAAAGGTAAGAGAGCTTAGGGGTCAAACACCTCCTTAAACTAACCACCTCTTCAAAAAACCCCCCCAGACCACCCAAAATCTAACATATTCAGGTTTTATCAAATTCTTCTAAGAGAAAAATGTGTAATATACTTTATTGTAGACAATGAAATTTCGTTTTGAAAAAGGTACAACTCGATGGAGGTCCACTATTTATAAATCTTCAGCGGCGTCCGTTAATTGAAGTAATTTAAAAAAGTAAATAAATATCCATATTTTTTCCATGATTTATTCGATTTTTTTTAAACCAAGGTTTATAGAACAAAATGCTGTACAAGAAAGTCGGATTGGTTTCATGGTTATAAATTCAGACGCGCGTAAAGCATCTTAAGGCTGCTAAAAAACAGTCTGTTGTAAGGTCTGTAACAATCTCCAGGTGGATTGCCTTTGTGCCAAAACCTACGAACAGTGCAATGTAAACTTTAATTTGTTTAAAATTTCTACCTTCTCTGTCTGGTAACAAAAAATGTCCGGCATAGTCAACACCACAAACAAAAAATGGTCTTGCAGGAAAAACACGTGTTTCAGATTTCCCTTTAAATGAGTTTCAATTTTAGGATTTAGTATAAAGCAACGCATACAGTCATGAACAATTTTTCTAACAAGATTGCGTCCTGACAAAGGCCAAAACCGTTCCCGAATAGAAGCTAATAATTGCTGCTGTGAACAGTGAAGCAATCGCAAATATTCATGGCGTGCTATCAGGATAGTAAAGTGATGATTAGATGGTAAAATAATTTTTTAAACGTCCGCCTACTCGTATAACTCGTGATGTTTTGTCAAAGAATGGATTCAAACTTAAAATTTTGCTTTTCTTGTCAATAGGCTTCGAGTTAATTAGTTTATTGTATTCATCAGGAAAATATTCAATTTGAACCATTCTGATTATAAAATATAAAGAATTGCTTAAATCTTGTTTAGTTAGTTGCTTTTCAGCAATACGCAAGTTTTTAGGTTTGCGGCAGTTGTTGATGAATCGAAGCTTTGATTCGCTGTAAGCAAATTAAATCCGAAAATTTCGAAATTAAATCAGAAAAGTCTTTTGTCATAATGATTAAGCAATTGGTAGTAGTTGTACGCAATTCAGGTAAATCAGTATTTATTATGTGAACATTATATTCAGGCCATTTATCTTCAGGTAACTTCAACCAAGTAGATCCATGAAACCATTTGTCAGAGTTAATCAATGTAACAGGATCTAAACCCCTAGATAAAAGGTCTGACGGATTGTCTAAAGTATTTACGTATCTCCAATTATTATTGTTAGTCAAAGTTTGAATTTGGGAAACACGCTACAAATGTCTTAAGTTCATCAGGTTGAGTATTTATTCAACAAATAGCGATAGTTGAATCACAACAATAAAAGGTCTGTGAAAAGTTAATATTTACAGAAATCTTTACTTTGTCAACTAATTCACTAAGCGAAAGACATCCAGAAAGTTCAAGTCTCGGAATTGTAATAATTTTGATAGGTGCAACTCGTGTTTTAGCACAAAAAAGATTTGTTGAACAAATTCCAAAAGAATCAAGACATCTTATATAGACTGAAGCTCCATATGCAGCTTCAGATGCGTCAGCAAAACCATGAAGCTGGATAGATATAGGATTAGTACACAATACTTGTCTTGGTATTTTAAAATCATTTAAAAGTTGAAGTTGTGATTTGTAAGTGGACCAAATAGTATGTAAATCAGTAGGTATAGATTTATCCCATGAAACCTTAAGTTTCCAGAGCTTCTGGATAATTATTTTAGCAGTGATAGAGACTGGCGCTAAAAGTCCTAAAAAGATACTCCTTTTCGTAATTTTTCTGAAGTTATCTAAAGGTTTGATTGTATACTCCAAAGTATCAGTAAATGAGTTCCAGACTAAACCCAAAGTTTTTGTTCTTCGTCAGTTCCAAGTTCAATGTTTTGATATGCAACTTCATGCAGTGCTCGAATAGCCAAAAATGCTGAAGAAGCCAGTCCATAAGTTACAGTGTTAAGACAGTAAGCTAAAAGCTCATCATCTGGATGAAAACGCCAGAGAATTTTTTGTAAGTCTCTTTGATCTTTATGTAAAAATACACACCGATACATTTTAGCTATATCTGCTCCTAAAACCACATTGTGTGTACGAAATCGTAAAAGAATGTTAAATAGAAAATCTTGTATTGTAGGTCCAGGTAACATTAAATCGTTAATGGAGATTCCAGAAGTGGAAGAAGAGCTTCCATTAAAAACAACTCTCAACTTAGTAGTTGAAGAAGTCTCCTTAATAACACAATGATGTAGAAGAAAGTATCCAGAGTTATCCTGGTTTTCAGCTACAGACATGTGATTTAAATCGATGTATTCTTGAATAAAATCGTGATAGGATTGTTTTAGATATAAAATTTCGGACTTCCATTGTCTTTATTTATTTTAAAAACACGACATTTCAGTTGGTAAGTATCTCTAACCGTTATCAAGTGTAAACAGTTTACAGTCTACGAGTTTCAAAGAAAGAGGATTGTTTTAGCTTGGGATTTTTTTCAAGCTTACGTTCAACAGATAAGAACTAGTTAGTAGCGTTGGATTTAGAACCTCCTAAATAAGAAGTTGATTTTTTAAGTGGCATTGTAACAGTAAAACTACCGTCTGGATTTTGAAAGGTAGTATCCTTAAAATGTTGTTCACAGAAAAAATCATCATCGGAGATAAATTTCGTTATAGGATACTCTTCCAAATCCTAAAATTTTGTTAATTGTTTGTCAATCTCATGTTCGAAAGATAAAAAACAATTACTTTGTTCAGCAATGTTATTTTGGCTCTGGAACGTAATAGCGATGTACAAAATAGCGACTATTAAAATAGCGGTATCGAAATAGCGACAATCAAAATAGCGATGTAATGAAAAGGAGACTATCAAAATAGCGATGTAATAAAATAGCGATATAACAAAATAGCGATTGTAACAAAATAGCGATGTAACAAAAAAGCGATGTAACAAAATAGCGACTATCAAAATAGCGATGTAACAAAATAGCGACTATCAAAACAGCGACGTAATAAAATAGCGACTATCAAAATAGCGATATTTCGGTTCGGTTTTGGCATATAGCTCGACTAAAGGGTTTCTTTCTAAGAAATGTTTCCAAAAAAAAACTTTCCTGACTTCTTTCCCGGGATCCTAAAGGGTGTGAATCCGAACCGAACCGAACCGAACCGACCCAAACTGAACCGAACCGAACCGAACCAGCATATTTTTCAAAAAAAACTCTCCAGACTTCTTTTCCGGAATCCTAGAGAGTATGAATCCGAACCGAACCGAATTCGGTTCGGTTCGGTTCGGATTCACACCCTCTAGGATCCCGAAAAAGAATCAGGAAAGTTTTTTTTTAATAAGCTGGTATAGTCAAAATAGGATATAATAGCGCATTTCGGTTCTTTTCGGTTTGGATTAATTTGATTCGGTTCGGTTTGGTTTGATTCGGTATTTTGATACATCGCCATTTTCATACATCGCTATTTTGATACATTGCTATTTTGATACATCGCTATTTTGATTGTCGCTATTTTGGTTGTCGCTATTTTGATATATCGCTATTTTGATTGTCGCTATTTTGATACATCGCTATTTTGATATGTCGCTGTTTTGTTACAAACGCTATTTTGATACATCGCTATTTTGATAGTCGCTCTTTCATTACATCGCTATTTTGATAGTCGCTATTTCATTACTCGCTATTTTGAACGTCGCTATTTTGTACGTCGCTATTTCGTTCCAGAGCCTGTTATTTTGTTCAAGATTGTCACTTGTGTAAGTAGAGCATAAATTAGTTTGTTGTTTTGGTGGTAGCATAATAGGACCAGAAATAATCCAACCAAGTTTGGTCTTATGTAGCATAGGTAGTGAGTTTCCCAGTTTCAATTGGCCAATGCACAAAAGATCCCAGAAAGTATGAACAACAACAAATCTCTAGGAGATGATTGATAAAAATCTTTATCAGCAAGAGTAATGTTTGGTGGTATGTTCAAAAATCGGGGGTCAAAAGTAAAAGATGGCAAAAGTTATATTCGGAACAATAAGACAGGAAAGCTGGCTTTGGAAATTATTATAAAGTGATTTTATTTTAACCGAACACTGTAGCTAATTTTGTGATCTGACTGACCTATACCAAAAACTGTCATGTTAGTTTTGTTTTTAGGTAGTTTTAAAATGTTAGAAAGTCTCTCACTTATAAAATTACTTTGGCTTCCATTATCAAGAAGCACTCTACATACCATTTGAATTTACAGTTAAGGTAGCGTGATTGGTGTTAGAGTTTTCTGAATTGTCATTTTGTGGTATGGTAGAATTTTCATTGTCTTGTACCTGTGCAGAATTGCTACTCTTTGGCGTAGAATTTACCGTGGAATTGTCAAAATGTAAATAAGTATGGTGAAAAATTTTTTGTCGAGTGGTTTTCACCTAAGCAGTTAATGCATAAACGCAGACGTCTAGCATTTTTAAGTCGTTCAAAAGCATTAAGTTTTAGAAAAGTTTCGCAACTGTAAATGATGTGATTGCCTTGACACATCGGACATTTTTTGTCTTGAGAAACATGGTTTCTAGTCGAAAAACTTGCAGGATTTGGTTTTCGAGTAAAACTAGGTTTAAAAAATGGTTTCTGAGGTGATTTTTGATGAGAAAATACATTTTTAGTATTTGCATTTAAAGATTGTAAAATACGACATTTTTCCTTTAAAAAATCGGTTAAATCCGTCAAGGTTGGAATTTCAGAAGAGCTTTTTCTAGATTCCCATGAGCGGCGCGTACTACTGTCAAATTTATTTGTAATTAAATAAACAACGGGATCGTCCCAATGTTGTATAGGTCGTCCTAAGACTTCCAATGCTCGTAAATGTTGTCTTAGGCCATCGTAAGACTCCTTTAGTACAGCTGGTAAACCAAACAAAGATTTTAAGTAAAAATTGATTAAAAGTTGTTTATTTTCGTATCTCTCCTCTAGTAAAGACCAGGCAACATTTAGAGCTAAATGCAAAACGTGAAATTTTCGTACGTTCGAAATATTCTTGTCGTGTACAATGGACATAAGAGTGTCACGAAAATACAACCATTGATCCAAAGATCCATCAAACGTCGGTACACTCAATGTAATGCAATGCATTTTCGAATTTGCCCTGCCATGTCGATTTTATTATTTATTTAACTCTTTCAAAGGTACCAGTATACACTCGTGCTCATAAAAATCCCGTACCTGGAAACTTATAGGTTACTTATATTTTGTTTTTACCTATGTTTATAGTGTTATTACCAAATGACATTTAAAAAATTGACTCGGACATTTTGGATGTCTCAAAAAAATTCAAAATGCCAAGAAATCTTAGTTGGATTTTCAGTAACTTACCTACACTAAAAATTATCAATTCAATTTTCCGCATACGGGATTTTTATGAGCATGAGTGTATACAATGTGTCCGAAAAGTCTGGAAACATCGAATTTCCGAGAAAATCGTAACTTTAAAAAAAAAGTTTGGACACGTCGATTTTTATTTAAAAAGGGGATTCAGAAAAAAAATGCGTTATTTTACAGGGTGTCTCAAAAAAAAAGATATGACATAAACTTACATTTTTTCAAATGGAACACCCTCTATATTACACATTACATATTATTACATATTTGGATACCCCAAGTCATTTGAAGTATTTTTTGTTAAGCAATACAGTAAAACCTCCTATAAGCGGACACTCACGGTTCCGTCGATTTTGTCCGCTTATTGGAGGTGTCCGCTTAAAAGAGGGAACTGCGAAATTTTGATATATATTTATTAACAATTTTCGCTGCTTGAGATTTTCCGATATTAAATTTTTCGGCGATCTTTCGGGCTGATTCCTTCTCCGAAATGTTCCATTTTTTCACATAAACTAAGAAGTTTTTTTACTAGGCGCCATTTCAAAGAGATCCAATGTTACCCAACTGAACAATAAAAATAAACACAGCAGTCCCACCG
Source organism: Aspidapion aeneum (assembly GCA_963576565.1). Lineage (NCBI taxonomy): Eukaryota > Metazoa > Arthropoda > Insecta > Coleoptera > Brentidae > Aspidapion > Aspidapion aeneum. The sequence continues at coordinate 54,932,712 of OY755044.1, read as the reverse complement.
AATAAAATAATGTTGAAAATACGACAGAAGTATTTAGTTCCGCATTAAAACGGAAAGAGGTAATTCCTCGGCTGCAGAGTGCATTGTTGCCAACATACTTCATAATGGGAATAATATTTATTCCCATGTCGTGCAGCACTCCGTCCCGTTGTCAGAAGTTCGCGTCCGGTTAAGGGAGGTTTCAAAATTTTTTAACCAAAAAAAATTGTCCGCGTCCGGTTATTAGAGTGTACGGTTATAGGAGGGAATTTTACATTGGAAGACATAGGCAAAAGGCTTGGTTCCAACAAATGTGTCCGCTTAAAGGGAGTGTCCGCTTAATAAAGGTGTCCGCAAGGAGAGGTTTCACTGTATACAGGGTGTTCCAGTGACGTATATAGAAAAAAGTTTCGGGGGGAGGCCCGAGACCGCATGAGGCCGTATTTTATTTTATTTTATGTTTGTATTCATGAAATGTGTGGAAAATATCTCAAAAATATATACGCCACTGGAGACCATTTGAAAAAATATAAGTTTATGTCATAACCTTTTTTTTTGACACCTTGTAGAATTACGCATTTTTTGTCTGAATCCCCTTTTTAAATAAAAATCGACGTGTCCGAGATTTTTTCTAAAAAAGTTACGAATTTCTCGGAAAATCGATATTTCCAGACTTTACGGACACACTGTTTCCAGACTTTACGGACACACTGTATAAACTGTACTCAAACAAAAATGAGCCTAGTAAAGTGCTGGACCAAAAAGAATAGACTATTCGTATTATTTTCTTATTTCTTGTTCTTGTTCAGCGACGGTGCAATTTGTTTACCAACAACTTTCGCCAATATCTTTATGTATAGGTATCTCTAAAGTTCCAACCCAGGTGACCATTGGCGTAGCTAGGGGGGGCCAGGGGGGGGCCTGCCCCCCCCCCCCCCCTGAAGTCCCTCAGGCCCCCCCTAAGATATTTTAGGCCTTCCCTACCGACTACTAGTAAAAGAACATGACGCTGAAAATACATACTTTTCTATTATTATTCGGGAAATATTCAAATAAAATAGGTGCATTAAAATTTAAAATCATTCAGATAATGTTTACATTTCAGGAAAAAGCCCTTGTCTTGTGGAATTAGGCTTTTTCTCTTTAAATTATCGGTAACTTTTCTGCACTTATGCAATTTCCCGAAAATATTTTTTAAATTTAAACATAATTATGCATATTGAATATTTCATACATATTGGCGACATCTTGTAAAAAATATTATAGAAGTGTAAGTTAAATTTCGCATTTAATAAAGACAGCGACCTTTGCCCCTCTGTTTCCGAAATCGGGTTGTAGATGTCGTAAGGTTATAAAAGACCTTTTTAAACTGTTTTTCTAAAATAAATATAATTATCTTTTTAGTTTTTTTGAGGTTAGCGTTTAGTGTCTTATGAAAATTTTCCGATTTTGGTGACAATTTCATAACCATTTTCATATTAAGTTTTCCCACGTCGTTAAATGGAATAAATTCGTCGAGCAATACCGGGAAATTTTTAATATTAATACTTCTACTCTAAGAGCAGAAATGACCGTTTTAAAGAATTGTATTTTTCGGTTAAATCAAACTGTTGGTCATGATTCTATCAAACAACATATAGCAGAAAACACCTATCCAAACCTCTACCAACTTTTTAAAGTTGCGAGTATTCTTCCAATTTCAAGTGCAACTTGCGAGAGGTCTTTCTCTGCCATGAGGAGAGTTTTTAATTGGCTTAGAACAACTACCTGTGGTTAGTAATCTGTGAACAACTATGACTCAAGAGAGACACTCAGGTTTGTTATTGTTATTCATAGAAAAAGATGTTGAGGTCGACTTAGACAGTGTGGTAGACGCTTTCAGTCAGCGACGTAGAAAACTTTATTTGTAGAATTGCTGAATCACATACTTCCTGTGTATACATATAAATAAGTTGGTAAATGTATTATGAAATTTGTTATATTAAAATATTAGAACATTTAATGCGCGTATTTTTTTTTATTCATTGCACACTTTGCACGACTCTTTAAAACCTATGTTTGCTTTTTGTTCAAGATAGACCGGGGCCACGGCCCCCCCTGAAAAGCAAGGCTAGCTACGCCAATGCAGGTGACCTCAGTGTATACTAGTCAATAAGCATATTTTTTTATAATTCTTGATATGTAGTGGCAAATAATATACAGTGAAACCTATAAGCGGACACTCACGGTTTCGTCGATTTTGTCCGCTTATTGGAGGTGTCCGCTTAAGAGAGAGAACTGCGAAATTTTAATATATATTTGTTAATAATTTCCGCTGCTTGAGTTTTTCAGATATTAGATTTTTCAGCGATCTTTCGGGCTGATAGGTGTTCCTTCTCCGAAACTTTAACAACTTTAATTTTTTCACGTAAACTAAGACGTTTTTTACTAGGCGCCATTTAAAAGAGCCCATCTTAACAATAAAAATAAAACACAGCAGTCTTAGAGTGTCCGATTATAGGAGTGAATTTTACATATAGAGAAAAAGGCAAAAGCTTGATTCCAACAAATTTGTCCGCCTAATAGTCGGTTAATAGAGGTGTCCGCAAGGAGAGGTTTCACTGTATTATATACTAAGAGATAAAAAGTCACTTTTATCAAGAGGTTTATACGCTATTTTTTGAACGTTTTAATTATTTTTGATTTTAGGTTTTGAGTTTTTTTTTAAATTCTGTGTATGTCTGATCATGTAGTCACTTTTCATGGCGATTTTCACATTTTATCCTCACTTTTTATCCCTATTTTGTGTTTATTTGTCACTTTGCATCCAGGAAGGTGACACCTTTTTCCTAATATTCGGGATAAAAAGTAAATTTTGTATGCCAAAAGTGCGAAAACATTTTTTTTTCAACCTTATCCCAGGAGCCCTCCTTTCCTTCCTAGCCCATTTACACATTCTATATCAGCCTTGAAAACAGTTTTTTGTAAATATGTCAGAAACTAAAGCTCCTATGAAGTTTTGGTTAAAACACAAATTATTAAGAAAAATACGTTCTACAATGTTCCAAAGACCGCACATTGATGCGATGTTTTGTTAAAAAGTTAGCATATTTTCAATTTTTTTTTTCAAAACTAATCAGCTCTTAACATTGTTGAACGTTATTTTACCTGAAAATTTCATGAAACACACACATAGTTAGCATATTTTCAATTTTTAACTGTCAAAAAATTAGCATTAACCTATAGATACAATAAAAATACACAGAGGTTTATAATAGACCTCTACTAATGAGCAAAATTATTTAAGAAAAGCCGGACCTGTCCCTCACCCCCTCCGATTTTCTTGATTGTTTGTGGGAATATTACCTAACTGGAGAATAGACAAAAGCCAAAATATTGGGTTTGAAAAAAATTTATTGGCTAGGATATAGCCATTTTTCTGTTTTTCATAAATTTTTGACATGATTTTGGGTAATTTCTATAATTCAGAAGTTTTTTTCAGTAAAATGTTGAAAATTGGTACATTGATGTAGAAGTGATCAGAGAACAAGAATGTGGTCAATAATTTGACCTAGGACAAATTTCCTCAAAAATGGTGGCCAAAACCCCTAAAATTTACAGAAAAATACCCATTTCTTGGGGAAACGTTGAAAATTTTTTTTTAAATTTTTTGATTGCGTCTTTCAGAAAAAGAATCAGCGAATGTAATGAGGCCGTACTCATATTTTTCGGATTAATCGTTTAGGAAATACATAGTTTCAAAATTGGAAGTTGTTTTTGTAGGCGGTAAAAATTGAGATTTTTGACCGAATAAGACAATCTTCGACTTATAGATCTATTTTGTGTGAACGAGACGTAGCTACCTAAAAAAAGTCAAAAAATGCAAACCCGTTAAACGCGCTGGGTGATTTAGCTATATTAGGCCAGTCATTAAAGCGAAAAAGAGACCCCCAGCTTGCAAAAAGTGGTAGTCACGATTTTGACACATTATGTTTACATTGGTGTTCTAAAAAAAAATTTTAGTTTTCGACGGGGGGGGGGGCGGTTCCACGGTCTTGGATTTAGTGTGCTCAAAACGTTTATTTTTTAAATTACTTGGTCCCTGCACATTTTAGAAAATAAAGATTTAGACAAAAGTTGAACACATTAAAATTTCTTGCAAAACGCTATTGTAAAATTTTTTGTCAGAGTTATGTCGCTAAACATTTCTCCGCCTTTTTGGATTTTAAAAAGTTTTTTTATTTAGTGACCTTTAACTTGAAAACTGCTTATTTTTGGGAAAATCTGTTATAACATAAAATAAAGACCAACTAATAGCCTATAAAATGGCCTATGGATACCAATTAAGTGCTAACCGTGGACTTGGCCCACTTAGGTGATACATCGCTTAAAAGATAATTTAATTTTCTACAATAAGGTTTATTAGAAAATTACATAAAACTGAATAATATCGGTTTATTTTGCATATACTATAGAAATACATAGGAAACGGGTGTACTGCTAAGACTTCAGGGTTCGTATCTCAGCAAGGGTACTACCCAGATGAACTCAGTGATATATTATTTTATAGGCTATTAGTTGGTCTTTATTTTACGTTACTACAGATTCTCTTAAAAATAAGCAGTTTCGAAGTTAAAGGCCACTAAAAAAAAATTGGTCAAAATCCAAAGTAGAGGCGAAATGTTTAGCGTCATAACTCAAAAACCATTCATCTGACAAAAAAACTTTCTTTTCTTAAACGTACAGTAACCAAGTAATTAAAAAAAAACCCTGTTTGTGCACACTAAATCCAAGATGACGGGGGGAGGGGGGAGGCGGCCCCCCACAAAGAGGTCGAAAATTTAAATTTGTTTTTAGGACTCCAATGTCAGTGTCATATGTCAAAATCGCGACGACAACAACTTTTGCAAGCTGGGGACCTTTTTTTCGCTTTAATGACGGGCCTAATATAGCTAAATCACCCAGTGCGTTTGACGGTTTGTATTGTTTTACTTTTTTTTTAAGTGTCGCTCACACAAAATTAGTCGAAGATTGTCTTATTGGGTCAAAAATCTAAATTTTTACCGCGAACAAAAAAAATCTTTCAATTTTGAAAAAATGTATTTCCTAAAAGATTTATCCGAATAATATGAAAAAATGCTCATTAGATTCGCTAATTCTTTATCTGTAAGACGCATTTAAAAAATTTGAAGAAATTTTTGTTTTTCAACGTTTCCCCAAGAAATGGTTTTTTTTCTGTGAATTTTAGGGGTTTTGGCCACCATTTTTGTGGAAATTTGTCCTAGGTCAAATTATTAACCACGTTCTTGTTCTCTGGTCACTTCTACATCAATGTACCAATTTTCAACATTTTACTGCAAGAAACTTCTGAATTATAGAAAATACCCAAAGTCATGTCAAAAATTTAAGAAAAACAGAAAAATGGCTATATCCTAGCCAATACATTTTTTTGAAAGCCAATATTTTGGCTTTTGTCTATTCTCTAGGTAGGTAATATTCCCACAAAAAATCAATAGGGTGGCGGAACAAAGATCGAAAGACAAAAGATCGAAAGACAAAAGATCGAATACAAAAGATTGAAAAACAAAAAAGATCGAAAAGACAAAAGATCGAAATACAAAAGTTCGAAAAGACAAAAGATCGAAACCATAAAAGATCGAAAAACAAAAGATCGAAAGTACAAAAGATCGAAAAACAAAAGATCGAAAAACAAAAGATCGAAAATGCAAAAGATCGAAAATACAAAAGATCGAAAAACAAAAGATCGAAAGACAAAAGATCGAAAGTCCAAAAGATCGAAAGTACAAAAGATCGAAAATAGCGCGTTTCAAAATATCGCTATTACATAGTTTTTTCAAAAAAAAACTTTCATGATTTCTCTTTCGGGGTCCTAGAGGGTGTGTAACTTAACCGAACCGAACCGGTTCGACTATGGGGTCTCTTTCTAACATATATTTTCAAAAAAAAAAACTTTCCTGAAATGTTTCCCAGGATCCTACAGGGTGTAAAACCAAACCGAACCGGTTGCACACCCTCTAGGATCCCGGGAAAGAAATCAGGAAAGTTTTTTTTTAATATGATTCAGAAAGAGACCCCTTTATCGAACTATATGATTTGTAAGTATGAAAAGCCATTGGTTTATTTAACGTTTAGGTAATTTTACCTTATCTGACCTGGCTTAAATTGTTTATATGAATATACCTAAGCAAACATGATACGCGTCATTTTGTATATTTCGATCTTATTTACTTGCGATTTTTTTTCAATCTTTTGTCTTCTGATATTTTGTTTTTCGATTTTGCGTTTCGATCTTTTGTCTTTCGATCTTTTGTACTTTCGATCTTCTGTATTTTCGATCTTTTGTTTTTCGATCTTTTGTATTTTCGATCTTTTGTTTTTCGATCTTCTGTATTTTCGATCTTTTGTCTTTCAATCCTTTGTTTTTCGATCTTTTGTATTTTCGATCTTTTGCCTTTTCGATCTTTTGTTTTTCGATCTTTTGTATTCGATCTTTTGTCTTTCGATCTTTTGTCTTTCGATCTTTGTTCCGCCAGCCAAATCAAGAAAATCGGAGGGGGTGAGGGACAGGTCCGGCTTTTCTTACGTAACACAAAAATTCAGGATTTTTGAGCCCCCCTCCCTCCCTCGTAACGCATTATCAAGGGTACGTTCAGATAGCACGTCAGATGTAGTCGGGCGCGCTCAATTCCGTTCAGATTACATACTGGGTGAAAGTTACTCTCGTTCATCTTGGCCGAAAATAACGTCGGGCGAATCGCCTTTTACACCCTTCTCTATAACGTGGGTGACAAACGCTCGAGTTGCGCAGTAGGTATATAAATCAACACTCCAATTTTTTTATTTTTTGTTTTATATTTTCGAAAACATATTACATAAAAGTGGCATTTTCCATAAATAAATAATCAAATTTTACTTTTTTCTTGAAGACAAAAAACACTTGTTTGACTTTTGACAGGTGAGTTTTAAGTTTCTTTAGAAGGGTTAAGTCCCATTTATAAACTCGAGACCATTCAACATGGTTAACTCTGACAAGACAATTTTGTTATGGTTGGGTTTGTTTTATATCCCGTATAGAAAACATTAAATGTAGTACAATGAAACTATTAGCTCACACTTCTACTATAATACTGTAGTAGTGTGAGCTATGGTGATCCTAATTTTTTCAAAAAAAAAAAAAAAATTGCTCTGTTTTTAAAATTTTTTATATATCTTTGCGTTTCAGATGATTTTGAAACTTTTTTGTCGCGCCGTGTGTCTGTCTGTAACGACCAACGCGCATAACTCAAAAACCGCTTGCCCGATTTGAATGAAATTTGGTACCTAGGCTGGGTTTTCGGTCGAGATGGTCCCATTTAAAAATGAACAAAATCCACCGAACGCAAGTCAAATAAAAGGGTAGGATTGATATTGTGTGATATCAAACAAAAGGTAATTAAGTCTGGAGTTAAACAACCTACATTTTAGTTTTTTGAAAAAAAAAATGGTGAAGGTAGATTTTAAAAATTAGAGTCAAAGTCAAAACATGGCTTGTGTGGTATCAAACAAAAGGTAATATATTTCAGTTTTTAGTTATATTAGCTCACACGCACACTATAACTATAGTACCTAGTGTGAGCTTAGGTGCACATAGATTGACAGAGTATTTTTCTTTGTGGGATTTTAGCTAGGGTATGCATGATGGTTTATCCATAGTAACATAGCACAATGGATAAAGTTAATGCCTCGTTTTAAAGCTCCATTTTACCATAATCAGCTGGCAGAAAAAAAAAACGAAAATACCAAAATTAACCCTAAAATTCAATTTTTTGTTATGTTGCTGTGTAAATCGACCCTCAAAACGATTGGTTACAGGTTTCACATCGCTCCATGCAATGAAGACAATTGGCTTTGGAATAACCCTTGGCAGTGTGAGTTATGTTATGAGTATCAAGCAGTTTTTCAAGCAGAATCCTCTTGCAGCGGCACTCCTTTTAGGAAAACACTCTTTCAGATGCAAATGGATCCTTTACAGAATTTCATTTTGACTGTTTAGTTTCTACTTAGGAGAATGTAGAGAATGGATTTTTATTTGGACAAATTGTTATAGGAATATAAATAATATTATACCTAGATATTACTTTGTGCTTTCAAATTAAAATAAAAGACATTTAAACTATGTATATTTGTATTCTTTATTTAATAGTAAATAATGTAACCATATAAAGAGGTTTGATATAATGTAATTGAAGATCTCTCATCGCCCCAGCAAACACTTTGAGAATTAGTCTTCTTTCGCATTCTCACTGTCATACGCTATTATATTATATTGCACATGTATGTACATATAGGTAACTATTAATTTTCAAATTTATTTATTTCCTTTGAAGGTATTGAGCAGAGGAACTTAAAACCTGTATTGCTTGTACAACAAAGAAAATAAATTTGCAGAAAACACAACTTTTAAATCTAAAACAAAGCTTTATTTGTCTAATAAAACTCTGTCAGCCACCAAAAGTCGGGTACTCCAAAAGACTCTCTATTTCCATTTTTCAAAACAAAAAAAAAACACTTATTTGTGTTTATGCTAACTCTACTAAATAAACTGCAACAAATTTTTAAATCTGATCAAATTTATCAATAATTTCAAAATATATATATTTTAAGGTTATGTTTATTACACCCATACCATTGACTTCTATACCCTACGGGTAGACCCGGCATGGGCCTAAATTGCCATTATATCAAGCTTTTATCGCAATTGACCAAATACAAGTAAGAATTTAATGAGCAAGATAGGGATGAAAATAGAATTTCGGTTTGGTAAGTCCGGACACATGCAACATCGCAAAAATATTCTATTTGCTTGTCTTGGATAAAAAAGGGCAGTGGCGGCGCAAAATAAAAATTTTGAATTCCACTAGAATTTTTTTATCAACAATTTTCTGTTTGAATAATAATTCATGAATACTTACTTGTGTATAGTGTGTTTACAAAACTCTCTTCAGTAAAAAAAAGAGTAAAAAGAATTTCTAAGCATGTGGAGTATTAAAATTATTATTTTCATCTTAGAACTTTACAAATGTTTTACCTTCCAGGTAAAATATTTTCTTTCTTTGAACAAGGGTCTTCTTCAACTCTTCTCTTCTTGGGTGGACTACAAGTTATGCTCGAGTCAGATGAAATTTCGGAACTAAAAATTTCAATTCGGAATGGGACAACTGGGCGCCGGGCCAACTCGGCGCCGCCAACAGGGCGCCACGCCGGGCCTAATGGGCGCCGGGCCAACTTAGCGCCGGACTATTTTTTTTCGATAAAATGTGCAGATAAAAAACAAAATAAATATGTTATTTATACAAAAATTTCAACATCTATTAAGTCGAGTGTTGAAATTTGGTAGGTGTAGTGTTCTGCGACTTAAAACACCGCCAAGTTCCATATTGGATACATATCGATGCATAAATAAGAAAGTCCGCCATTTTGGATCCGCCATTTTAATTTTTTTTAAGTTTGTTTTTCATCTGCACATTTTATCAAGAAAAAATTATTTTGTCCGGCGCCCAGTTTGCTCGGCGTCCGGTTGGCCCGGCGCCCAGTTGTCCTGCCGCCCAGTTGGCCCGCCGCCCAGTTGGTGGCGCCGAGTTGGCGGCGCCCAGTTGTCCTAGACTGCAACACATTTCAGGGGTCTGGTACGTTTTACCACCTTTCTTAAAACTACGAAGTTTTTTGAAAAATGATAATTTTAGACCATTTTATAGTGATTTCTAAAAAAAAGTTGGGGAAAATCGTATATTTTGTTAAAAAAATTGAAATTGAAAAATTCTTAAAACCCCATTAAAACCCATACAAATTGCTAGAAAAGAAGCATTTTCTCATTTCAAACTGAAACAAAACGGTCCCTGACGTCTATCAGCTGTTAACAAAAAGTTGAAATCACTGATCGAAATCGGGTCAGTTTTTTTGGTCCTTTTATGAAAATGCACAATTTTGAAAGAAGCATGAAATTCAAAACAAAATCAAGAAAATTATGATTCCTACATTTTTACAATTAAAAATTAGTTTAATTGAACATTATATCAATCTTTATTCCTTAAAACACTAAAAATTAATAATTATTTACTTTTTTTAAATTTATCGAAGGTCTAACCGAACAAAACCAAACTGAACCGATCCATATCGAAATGAACCAAATCAAACCGAATCTAACGGTTCGGTTTGGTTCGGTTCGATTTGGTTAAACTAAACCGTACCTAACTGAATGTAGCTAAACCTAACCGAAACAAACTGAACCTAGCGGAACCTAACCAAACATAATCAAACTGAACCAAACCTAGCCGAACAAAACTGAACCTAACCGAACCGATTCAAAACGAACCGAACCGAACCGAACCAGACCGAATCTGGCTGAACCTAACCAAAACAAATTAAACCTAGCGGAACATAATCAAACTGAACCAAACCTACCCGAACCAAACCGAACCGAACCGAGTAGAACCAACCAAACCAAACCAAACCGAACCGTTAGATTCGGTTCGATTTGGTTAAACTAAACCGAACCTAACCGAATGTAGCTAAACCTAACCTAAACAATCCTAGCGGAACCTAACCGAACATAAACCCAACCTAACCCAACCTAACACAACCTAACCCAACCTAACCCAACATAACCCAACATAACCCAACCTAACCCAACCTAACCCAACCTAACCCAACCTAACCCAACCTAACCCAACCTAACCCAACCTAACCCAACCTAACCCAACCTAACCCAACCTAACCCAACCTAACCCAACCTAACCCAACCTAACCCAACCTAACCCAACCTAACCCAACCTAACCCAACCTAACCCAACCTAACCCAACCTAACCCAACCTAACCCTACCTAACCCAACCTAACCCAACCTAACCCAACCTAACCCAACCTAACCCAACCTAACTCAACCTAACCCAACCTAACCCAACCTAACCCAACCTAACCCAACCTAACCCAACCTAACCCAATCTAACCCAACCTAACCCAACCTAACCCAACCTAACCCAACCTAACCCAACCTAACCCAACCTAACCCAACCTAACCCAACCTAACCCAACCTAACCCAACCTAACCCAACCTAACCCAACCTAACCCAACCTTACCCAACCTAACCCAACCTAACCCAACCTAACCCAACCTAACCCAACTTAACCCAGCCTAACCCAACCTAACCCAACCTAACCCAACCTACCTAGTTGTTAATAAATATAGTAAAAGTTGTTAGGTTTATGTCCAGGGGGTAACCATTGTCCATAATCGTCGGAAATCGAGTTAGGATTAGTGTATGCGACCATAAACATTTAGTGACGCGTGAGTGTGTGGTCTTCAAATTTTTTTAGGGAAATTTTTCAAAATCTTTTTTTCCGCACTCTGGGCACCCTAATAAACCGTAATCTGGTCACCCTAATCCATCGCAATCAAAGAAAATCGGTAATCGAAGTGTCACAAATTTTTTGTTGGTTTCTATTCTTCTTTTGTATTATGTAGGACAAAATTATTAATTAAACTAAGTGACCTTATTAAGTAAGACAGCATGACGGTCAAATGACATTAGAAGGACATACACATATGATACCGGCCTGTAGACCGGTCGCGGTGGCGTTATATAATAATAAATATATACTTTCGCGATGAAAGACCAAAATTTAACTTAAAATTACTGTAAAGTCCGCAAAAAATATTAAATTTATCGAAATTTATAAAAACATAGATCAGTGTGTGTAAAAATTCATCAAGATGTATGAAACTCGACCGTGACATGTCAAAAGTTTGGTTCGAAAAAACAAAACCAACTGGATAAAAATTAGTATGTAAGCATTTAAAAAAAATCATTTTTAAGAAAATCAAATACTTTTTGTTAATTTTCATGCAATGCAAAAAAACCTTGTTGTAATAAGTTTTGAGTAGGGTGGTAAAACGTACCAGAACCCATTTCAGGACAAATTATTATTAAAAAATATTCTTATAAGTGCGGGGAAGTGACACTTTCTGAATCAAAATGTGTGAGGGTAAAATCGCACGGTCGCAGAAAAAAACTATCTATCGTAACGCTACTGAACTTTCTCGTGTTTTAGCAAAAGCTATCCGTCAAGACGACTTACCCACGAAATGTTGTTTTTTTATGGATTTTTATTCTTCTTTTGCACAAAAAACAATTTCGGACCATGTTTGAATTCAAATAGTTACTTCTAAACTTGTTTTTAAACGTTTTAAATTTTCTTTTTGTAATATTCCCGCACAAAATTTTAAAAAAATCATTTCCGTACTTAGACAACATTGTCTGTCAGTTTTCCCTGTATAAACCGACTAGCAGGTAGAATCACTCAAAATACGGCAGGTGGATTAAAGGTAGCCAGCTGCCTTTCTGCCCGTCAGTGTGAAAGAGATAAAAGTACCCATATATTATCTAGGGTATTATTAGCATGCAAAATCACCCTATCTTTGTCCGTTTCACATGTTCAATAATGTCTATCTCTGTTTTTATTGTAAAAGAAATGCCCGCCCATAGAAACCAAATTGGATAGGGTCAATAAAAAATGCCTTGTCTTTCCGTCTCTAACGCCCTTTCAGGGCGTTATACAACTCAATGACCCATACTGTTCACAAAGGCAAGACGTCCGGCGATTTACCCATGACGTCATTCGCTCGGCAAGACGTCTCGCCCGACGTTTCAATCTGAACGTACCCCAAGATAAAACACATAGACCATTATGTAATTTAAGGACAGACCCTTAATGGTTTGCATCATTTATGCGAGCGAGTTTTGCAATGTTCTCATAGTTTATGGACAGCCCCAATATTGTGATTTTTATTTCATGAGGAGGCCCGCGGTCATCATTGAGTGCGTTCGAGTAGAAAACCCGTCGAGCGAGCGGGGCGTCGTGACGTCACGGTCAGAACGCCCTGGTTTTCGTGGTTCAACTCGAACGGAAAAGGCATTCACCGGTTACAAACTTCTAACTCTAAATTTTCGGCAGAAAATCTTTGTTTATTTTTGCAATTTAAAACTGTTTGTAAATAAAAAACCCTAGATTAAAATCGCCTGTAAGTCTATACATGAATGTAGCAAGGCTACAATTTGTAGAAGAATAAAAAGACACTTTGATCACGAGGTTTATTTATAGGTTATTTTTCGCACATTTGGACTCTTCCAAGTTTTTCTTTTTTGATGGCGGTTTTATGCTGGGATTAGACAGATAAAAATAACATAATTTTAAGATTATTTCTTTATTATCTTTTATTTTTACCCTATATCTTGTAAGTAGTTCAAGATATCGCCCAGTTGGCTCGGCGTCCGGTTGGCCCGGCGCCCAGTTGGCCTGCCGCCCAGTTGGCCCGCCGCCCAGTTGGTGGCGCCGAGTTGGCGGCGCCCAGTTGTCCTAGACTGCAACACATTTCAGGGGTCTGGTACGTTTTACCACCTTTCTTAAAACTACGAAGTTTTTTGAAAAATGATAATTTTAGACCATTTTATAGTGATTTCTAAAAAAAAGTTGGGGAAAATCGTATATTTTGTTAAAAAAATTGAAATTGAAAAATTCTTAAAACCCCATTAAAACCCATACAAATTGCTAGAAAAGAAGCATTTTCTCATTTCAAACTGAAACAAAACGGTCCCTGACGTCTATCAGCTGTTAACAAAAAGTTGAAATCACTGATCGAAATCGGGTCAGTTTTTTTGGTCCTTTTATGAAAATGCACAATTTTGAAAGAAGCATGAAATTCAAAACAAAATCAAGAAAATTATGATTCCTACATTTTTACAATTAAAAATTAGTTTAATTGAACATTATATCAATCTTTATTCCTTAAAACACTAAAAATTAATAATTATTTACTTTTTTTAAATTTATCGAAGGTCTAACCGAACAAAACCAAACTGAACCGATCCATATCGAAATGAACCAAATCAAACCGAATCTAACGGTTCGGTTTGGTTCGGTTCGATTTGGTTAAACTAAACCGTACCTAACTGAATGTAGCTAAACCTAACCGAAACAAACTGAACCTAGCGGAACCTAACCAAACATAATCAAACTGAACCAAACCTAGCCGAACAAAACTGAACCTAACCGAACCGATTCAAAACGAACCGAACCGAACCGAACCAGACCGAATCTGGCTGAACCTAACCAAAACAAATTAAACCTAGCGGAACATAATCAAACTGAACCAAACCTACCCGAACCAAACCGAACCGAACCGAGTAGAACCAACCAAACCAAACCAAACCGAACCGTTAGATTCGGTTCGATTTGGTTAAACTAAACCGAACCTAACCGAATGTAGCTAAACCTAACCTAAACAATCCTAGCGGAACCTAACCGAACATAAACCCAACCTAACCCAACCTAACACAACCTAACCCAACCTAACCCAACATAACCCAACATAACCCAACCTAACCCAACCTAACCCAACCTAACCCAACCTAACCCAACCTAACCCAACCTAACCCAACCTAACCCAACCTAACCCAACCTAACCCAACCTAACCCAACCTAACCCAACCTAACCCAACCTAACCCAACCTAACCCAACCTAACCCAACCTAACCCAACCTAACCCAACCTAACCCAACCTAACCCAACCTAACCCAACCTAACCCTACCTAACCCAACCTAACCCAACCTAACCCAACCTAACCCAACCTAACTCAACCTAACCCAACCTAACCCAACCTAACCCAACCTAACCCAACCTAACCCAATCTAACCCAACCTAACCCAACCTAACCCAACCTAACCCAACCTAACCCAACCTAACCCAACCTAACCCAACCTAACCCAACCTAACCCAACCTAACCCAACCTAACCCAACCTTACCCAACCTAACCCAACCTAACCCAACCTAACCCCACCTAACCCAACCTAACCCAACCTAACCCAACCTAACCCAGCCTAACCCAACCTAACCCAACCTAACCCAACCTAACCCAACCTAACCCAACCTACCTAGTTGTTAATAAATATAGTAAAAGTTGTTAGGTTTATGTCCAGGGGGTAACCATTGTCCATAATCGTCGGAAATCGAGTTAGGATTAGTGTATGCGACCATAAACATTTAGTGACGCGTGAGTGTGTGGTCTTCAAATTTTTTTAGGGAAATTTTTCAAAATCTTTTTTTCCGCACTCTGGGCACCCTAATAAACCGTAATCTGGTCACCCTAATCCATCGCAATCAAAGAAAATCGGTAATCGAAGTGTCACAAATTTTTTGTTGGTTTCTATTCTTCTTTTGTATTATGTAGGACAAAATTATTAATTAAACTAAGTGACCTTATTAAGTAAGACAGCATGACGGTCAAATGACATTAGAAGGACATACACATATGATACCGGCCTGTAGACCGGTCGCGGTGGCGTTATATAATAATAAATATATACTTTCGCGATGAAAGACCAAAATTTAACTTAAAATTACTGTAAAGTCCGCAAAAAATATTAAATTTATCGAAATTTATAAAAACATAGATCAGTGTGTGTAAAAATTCATCAAGATGTATGAAACTCGACCGTGACATGTCAAAAGTTTGGTTCGAAAAAACAAAACCAACTGGATAAAAATTAGTATGTAAGCATTTAAAAAAAATCATTTTTAAGAAAATCAAATACTTTTTGTTAATTTTCATGCAATGCAAAAAAACCTTGTTGTAATAAGTTTTGAGTAGGGTGGTAAAACGTACCAGAACCCATTTCAGGACAAATTATTATTAAAAAATATTCTTATAAGTGCGGGGAAGTGACACTTTCTGAATCAAAATGTGTGAGGGTAAAATCGCACGGTCGCAGAAAAAAACTATCTATCGTAACGCTACTGAACTTTCTCGTGTTTTAGCAAAAGCTATCCGTCAAGACGACTTACCCACGAAATGTTGTTTTTTTATGGATTTTTATTCTTCTTTTGCACAAAAAACAATTTCGGACCATGTTTGAATTCAAATAGTTACTTCTAAACTTGTTTTTAAACGTTTTAAATTTTCTTTTTGTAATATTCCCGCACAAAATTTTAAAAAAATCATTTCCGTACTTAGACAACATTGTCTGTCAGTTTTCCCTGTATAAACCGACTAGCAGGTAGAATCACTCAAAATACGGCAGGTGGATTAAAGGTAGCCAGCTGCCTTTCTGCCCGTCAGTGTGAAAGAGATAAAAGTACCCATATATTATCTAGGGTATTATTAGCATGCAAAATCACCCTATCTTTGTCCGTTTCACATGTTCAATAATGTCTATCTCTGTTTTTATTGTAAAAGAAATGCCCGCCCATAGAAACCAAATTGGATAGGGTCAATAAAAAATGCCTTGTCTTTCCGTCTCTAACGCCCTTTCAGGGCGTTATACAACTCAATGACCCATACTGTTCACAAAGGCAAGACGTCCGGCGATTTACCCATGACGTCATTCGCTCGGCAAGACGTCTCGCCCGACGTTTCAATCTGAACGTACCCCAAGATAAAACACATAGACCATTATGTAATTTAAGGACAGGCCCTTAATGGTTTGCATCATTTATGCGAGCGAGTTTTGCAATGTTCTCATAGTTTATGGACAGCCCCAATATTGTGATTTTTATTTCATGAGGAGGCCCGCGGTCATCATTGAGTGCGTTCGAGTAGAAAACCCGTCGAGCGAGCGGGGCGTCGTGACGTCACGGTCAGAACGCCCTGGTTTTCGTGGTTCAACTCGAACGGAAAAGGCATTCACCGGTTACAAACTTCTAACTCTAAATTTTCGGCAGAAAATCTTTGTTTATTTTTGCAATTTAAAACTGTTTGTACATAAAAAACCCTAGATTAAAATCGCCTGTAAGTCTATACATGAATGTAGCAAGGCTACAATTTGTTGAAGAATAAAAAGACACTTTGATCACGAGGTTTATTTATAGGTTATTTTTCGCACATTTGGACTCTTCCAAGTTTTTCTTTTTTGATGGCGGTTTTATGCTGGGATTAGACAGATAAAAATAACATAATTTTAAGATTATTTCTTTATTATCTTTTATTTTTACCCTATATCTTGTAAGTAGTTCAAGATATCGATGTGCGGTTTTCGGCATTAATTTTTTACAAAATTCTGGCTCGTAACATATGTTAGTTTTTTTCTAGCTCCTCTGGAAATGGGCGTTGTCCAATTTGGATCACTCTGTACATAAATGAAAAAAAGCGATAAAAGTTTGAAAAATGAGTTTAAATAAAATGGGCTTTTTATGGAAGAATACAGCGATAATTTGCTTTAGTGCAAATTACCGATAATTTGTTTTAGTGCAAATTGCCGATAATTTGCTCTAGGGCAAATTATCGCTGTAAGTCGTTCCCTTTTCGTCCAAATCTACCAGTCACATTGATTTTATTGGTCAATATTTTTTTGAAGGAAATACTCAATATAGTCGCCTCTTTTTATGGGCAAAGTTGAGACAATTTATTTATTTTATATTATTTTAATTCATGATTTTTTTATTAGACAAGGCTTAGGTATAATTTTTCTGTGCACTCTATTAGTGTGTGTGGTTTTTTATGAGTGTACTCTTTTCCTGTGTGGATATTTTCTGTGCGCTTTTTTCCTACGCGATTTTTTCCTGTACCCTTATTTATAGTCGCCGCTTTGCCATTACCCACCAGAATTTGGTTAGAGAGCCGCTGGCTGGCCGATGGTTAAAGCCTCACTGGGCAATCGCGGATAATTCTGAGCGCTCCGCATCGCGGCAAATTTGGAGTCTTTCTTCTTCTTTCTCCTTAGAATCTTGGAAACATAATTCTACAACAAAACTGAAATGCGTCCATGTATTTTATTTGACAAAACAACAGTAAGAAAACAGTCGTAAAAAATGTAAACAAAAGTTTAAAAGTATAAAAAAGTAGGGTTATGTAATACGCCCGCTTTTCTCCATCCTCAAGCTCGGGTCATCTCGAACGCAAAAGAGCGTGCTCCGAGCGTCAACTCGAACGGAAAAATGGACCTCGGGGGCGCCCGGGTTGCCTACTCGAACGCACTCATAAAAAACGACTTGGGGCGAGTTCGTAAAGGCATCGATGAGCTCATCGATGACAACAATCAAGTTTTTAAATTAATCAGTGCAATTCGTTGAAATCCATCGGGTTCGTAAATTATCTGATGAATTTCACGAAGGCACCAATTGATGGCATTAATGCTCACTGACCCTGAGAGTCGGTGAGCAATCTTCGATGAATGTCAATTACGTCAAAATCAGCTGTTTTTTGTGTTTTTTTTTTTCGGCTGTGTAATTTTATATCTTTTTTGTTGTTTTTTTTTGTTAAATGCTCCACAGTGTGGTAAACAAAGTTTCGATGGTCATCTTAAAAGATATAAATAGTGACTCAAGACTCGGATGATGAAGATCTGGCGTTAATTTCAATTTCTTTATTTATATACGAGTTAGAATTTTTATAAAATCATTTACATTTTACAAACTTATTATTAATTTATTCGAAAGAGCAGTATATGCTAATATGACTTTTTAAAATAAATGGGTTTTAGTTGTTTTAAATTAGAGTAAATTTTTCAAGTAAAATTCCTCATCTTAATCCTAACCTAATCTATACAAAGGCACAAAAGCCTACCTTAACAAAAGCTTAAAAAAACTTAATAACATTAAAACGCTTATAAAATATGAAAAAACCAATCCTGTTTTTTATTTTGTTTTTAAAATTTTGATATCATCAGACCGTGGCATGCCAGGATTGAAGGTTACGTTGAAAATGTTGTTTCCATGTATTAATGCAGAGAATCTTTTAGAAAAAAAATCAAAATCGAAAAAAGCGAGGTTCAGATATCTGATTCATCGCGTTCTTTTTTATTTTCTGGTGTTCATCGGACTCAACGATTATACACTAGACAGGATTGCTCAGTTGGGCGAATCTGTCTGCAATCGATGTTCAAGGTCAAACTCGCTGTTACGTCACCACTTGTGCAGGGCAGAAAGCGCGCCCATCGTTATATTGGATTTTATATGCTTTTAGAGCTATTTTCTTTGTGCAAATTAAATTTTATGCAAAATTGAGGCATTGTACATTTAAAAATATTGTCTTTACAGGGATGATAAATGATTTTATATTTGAAATACCTGTTAAATAAATTAAATTTAAATACTTAAAGTGAAAAAAAAAGCTACACATAATGTAGTACCTATACAGGGTGTCCCGTAACTTAGGGGCCATAGGCCAACAGGTGATAGAGGAGGTCATGTCTGATAAAAAAGTTCCTATAATGCATGGGTCAAAACTCTTTCTTTGTAGAGATACAAAGCATCAAAATTAGCAATTTTTTTAACTTTTTTGATAATAACTTTTTCAAAAAACGCAGTAAAAACATGAAATTGGGTACAGTCGTGTATCAGAACAAGAGCAATAAATTGAAATAAAACTTGTTTTAAAAAAATTAGTCGGTCAATTTTTTTTAGAAAAAACTATTTTTTTGGTATAAACTTTTATAAATGCCATATTAAACGCAATATTTTTTTTATATTTTTCGTTTATAAAAACAAGCCTTTAGCGACACATAATAATTAATAAAATATTATTGATATTTTTTAAAAGAATAGGTAAGCAAAAATTAATTTAAAAAATATTATTATTTTTTATACATTTTTGGAGGTAATTTTGACAGCCTGTATCTTCTTAACTTGTAACTTTATTAAAAAAAGTAGTATCACATTTTTGAATCACAACTAGCTGAGTACTCAGCTGTCTGTGATAGATTTTCTTTTTTTTGCAAAACCCTTTTTCCCCCACTCCTCTAACATTAAAAATCCTATATCTTAAAAACAGATATAATAATTTCTCTCACCTCTATCACCTGCTGCACTATGGCCCCCAAGTTATGGGACACCCTGTATAATTTGTGCAATTGTTTTAAAAGTATGTAAAGAAATTATTTTGCGATAATAATTAAAAACGGAAATATAGGTAGACGAAAAATTTATTGATTTATTTAAAAAAGAAAAAGCACAAATATTGTTCTTAACAAATAGACAACAAAGAGAAAAAAATGCACATAACGTATAGTTGAATTATTACAACCGCTTTATAAAGCACGTTAAGAGGTTATTAATTAGATAATTAAAAAACGGGAATATGGAACATAAAAAAAGTATTTATTATTACATTTTTACAAAAAAACAGAAAACTACAGATACATACAATAAATTAAAAATATTAATATAAATAATAATATTTCATTTAGAAAAATATTCCTTTTCAATTCACAATCTTTTGTAATTTTCTTGATAGATATTATTAAACAAGAAGCCCATTTGCTGAGAAAATCGTGGCCATTCTTTTACCCTGTAAACAAACGTTCTTCTCTGTCCTGAATCGAATTTTTACACACTGTTAACAAACCAAACGTGAAAATGTCTTTTCTTAGTAGCACTGCACTGAAACAATCCAAAAAACACAAACTATTCAGCGAAATATCAACATAACTCTTTTGAAAATACGAATAACATCATACACGACGAACGCAAACAAAGGATTTAGCACAAGTGGTGACGTCACGCCGCTCTCCTCACCCCGCACAAATTGTTAACACAGGTTAAATGGAACTAAGCAGTCCTTTAACGAGTCGTTAAATACCGAGATGAATTCCAAGACGTGCGCAAGCGTTGATCTGTCACTTCTGCCAACCAATCAACTGAGAGATATTTCAGTATAGTTTTATACAGCTAAACTTTAATAATTTCCAGTGCTTTTTGATGAAAATTCGTCGTTTTTGTGCTGTGAAAATGCCGGTGACGTGCAAGTTGTGTGACAAATTATTTAGTGCCCAATTTAATTTGAATAAACACTGTCAAAGTAATCATGGCTTACAAAAACAAAGGTATTCCTACAGAAAGTGTTTTTATGTTTAGATGCCTAGAATGTAAATGCTCCTTCCCAGAAAACTTGGATATGTGTGATGATTTGAAATACAAACACAATCAAGAAATACTTGAAGAAACAGTTGAGTTGAGAGTCAATGCTCCCATGGCAAAACAAAATAAACGTGAAATGCATAAGATCATATAGAAGAAATACTGCATATACCTCAAAAAATATTAATCGCAGCACGTAGATATTGTATATTTTTGAAATCAGAAAGAAAAGACGAATCTTAAAATGCAAAAATATACAAGGTGTTCCCTCTCAAAAAATCGACTTCATTGTCACACCCTGTACAGGGTGTCCCAAATTCGTTGTTTTTTTGTGGTGTCGGGTATTTCTAGGGGAGATAGAAAAAAACTGACCCCCTATGCGACGCTCAAATTTCAAGAGGAGCCTAAAGGTGAAAACCACATTTAGATATAGCAAGCCGTTTTTAAGCTACGGAGTGTTTTTGTCTGCATTTTGGGAGGGGGTCTATAACTTTTTTGTTTAAGAAAATTTTGTTTTTGTGTAAATAGCTTTCTTATAGATTTTTTCTTGAAGAATTGACAGATGTAAACGGTTTTTATTTATCTCTTTTGGTTTTTAAAATAGTGAATAAAGTTGTTATTTTTCTTACAGAATAACTCTTTTTTTATTCGATTTTTAAAATCAGCTTAAAATTTCCTTTAAAATGATGTATCACACTCAATATTTTATTTTTTTATTGTTTTCTTTATTTTTATTTTTTAATCACCTCTTTATTATTTTTATAATTTTATATTAAAATATTTTAAACCCATTAAGCAAACTAAAATATGTGGTAAAAATAAAAAAAATACAAAAATATAAAGAAATAAAGGGATCCTCCCATAAAGCAAAATTAATATTATGTGATATCTCAAAAACTAAACGTGACAAATGAAATTTAATTCCTCTTAAAAAAGTGTCTTAAGAATGTTTTCACAGAAATAAAAAATATTAATAAATAAACAAGTTATAGACCCCTTCCCAAAATGCAGAATTTTTAAAAACACCCCGTAGTTTAAAAACGGCTTGCTATATCAAAATGCGATTTTCACCTTTAAGCTTCTTTTGAAATTTGAGTGTCGCAAAGGGGGATCAGTTTTTTTTAGCCCCTCTAGAAATACCCGAAACCCCCCAAAAACATCGAATTTGGGACACTATGTACATGGTGACGGATAGAAAAAAATTATGTTGGCTTTTAAAGTTGTCATAATTAACCAAAAAAATCTCAATTTATTTTCAATGATAAAGTTGCTGAGTGCTCCGGTTATAAAAAACCACCCGGTACCGATATAAAATCATACCTAAAAATTAGAATTGACCATTATTTTATACCTTGCATTTTTTATTATACGTTAAGCTCTTCGAGCTCGCGCCAATCACGGTATTCGCGCCAATAATTTAAATTGGACATTTTGACGTTAATTTTGGCGCATGCTCATTTGATGGAATTCATCTCGGTATTTAACGACTCGTGTCCTTTATGTCTATAGTCCTTGCATCGGACTCACCGAATGAAAATGTCAAATGAACGTCAAACGTCATATGTCAAAAAACCGATGTATTCGGTGAGCAAAATTATGCCGTACTCCATTGGGAAAATGAGTGCAGCACTGGTGGTGCACTGACACTAAAACGGTGCTGTCAAAAATTTGCACCGAGTGCAGTTTCAATGGAACACGTGGAAAATGAAAAATCGCACGCGTGTGGTATAAGGTCACTATATCACGAAGTTCCTAACTTCGTGATATAGTGACCTTAGTGTTGTATGCCATTATGAGGTGTAGAACTTCTTTTTTATTCTTGCTTTAAGCAACGTTAATATAACATTTTCTTGCAAATAATTTTTTATAGTATATTCATTATGAATAGGGCAAATTGATTATGCAAAAATCTCATTTTTGAAAAAAATGTCACACAACCTGTAGTTTTATCAGGCCAACGACGATATTTTGTTTCATAGTTACACGCCGATAAATATTATCCTAAGATAACAATAAAAATTCGTCAAATAAATAAATAATGATTTTATTTAAAAAAAGTTAATAAGAATATTTTAAAAATGCCCAACTCCTTGTTGAATGCAGGCTTGTGCTCGTATACCAACAGATAGAGTAGTTATCTATATTTCGCGCTTGTTTTTTAAAAAAACCTAACCAGAAGTGTACTTTATGCTCCGGCATATGCCGTATTCCATTGGGGAAATGAGTGCAGCACTAGTGCACAACTGGCTCGGTGTTTGCATTGCATTGACATGCACTTTTTCAGTTTTCGTATTCCATTGAGGAACTTATGAATTCAGTTTTGCACTGAGTGCGGCTTTTTTGACACCGGCTCTGAGGGCTCGTGCCGCATCGAAAACTTTTTCCCGCCATTAATTTTAAACGCTTATTATTGTCGTGGGATGTAAAAATGAGTGAAAATAAAGTTGTTAGCGATTTTTTATTATTTTCTTCGCTGCTAAGTAGTAGCAGCGATGAAGATGAAGAAGAACAGTTCTGTGCAATAAAAACAATGAGAACGGAAACCCCAAAAATAAAAAACTTTATTGAAAATGTGGTTTACCGATTTAACAACAAACAGGTAAGTAGATTTGTATGGATCTGGTTGACTGGGGCTAATTTTCCGACAGTTCGGGTTTTCTGGCAGCTATGATTATAAGTAAAAATAAATTTATTTTTTAGTTCAAGAAACACTTTCGGCTCGAGATGAGCACTGCTGAATTCCTCATAAATAAATTCAAGTAGCATCAATTTTGTCCAAAAAAAGAACAAGGGGGACGAAACCCCATTAGCGCTGAGGCACATGTCTTGCCATTTTTATGGTATGTTAAAACACCCTTACGCTTAGCTGTTAGGTTAGGTTATGTTCTTGTTGAATGGAAATTTGTTCAAAAATATTTTCTTCAAAAACTTTTTTGAACAATTTTCCTTATGAAAAATAAAATGACTTTCAAAGAAAATGTTTTTGAACAAAAAAATTTTAATAAAATGTTTTCAAACTAATTTTTGTTTGAAGAAAATGTTTTTAAATAGTTTTCCTTTTCAAGAAATTGTTATTGAAGTATTAATATTACTTTCGAACAAATGGATTTTAAACAACATGTTTTTGACCAAATTCTGCAAGGCAGGAAAGTTAGGTTTAGTTGAAAGAAACTTGTGAAATATTATATATGTATACAAGGTGTTTCGAATACTTATGTTCAAATTTTGGGAACATAAAGTACACTTCTGGTTAGGGGTTTTTGAAAAACAAGCGCGAAATATAGATAACTACTCTATCTGTTGGTATACGAGTACAAGCCTGAATTTTTAAAATATTCTTATTAACTTTTTTTAAATAAAATCATTATTTATTTATTTGACGAATTTTATTTATCTTAGGATAATATTTATCGGCCTATAACTTTGAAACTAATAAAAATGGATATCGTCGTTGGCCTGATAAAACTACAGGTTGTGTGACATTTTTCCCAAAAATGAGATTTTTGCATAATCAATTTGCCCTATTCATAATGGAATTACTATAAAAAATTATTTGCAAGAAAATGTTATATTAACGTTGCTTAAAGCAAGAATAAAAAAGAAGTTCTACAGCTCATTATGGCATACCACACTAAGGTCACTATATCATGATGTTAGGAACTTCGTGACATAGTGACCTTATACCACACGAGTGCGATTTTTCATTTTCCGCGTGTTCCATTGAAACTGCACTCGGTGCAAATTTTTGACAGCACCGTTTCAGTGTCAGTGCACCACCAGTGCTGCACTCATTTTCCCAATGGAATACGGCAATAGTCTTTACAAACTCGCCCTTGTTACATTTATGTCAATTGTCAATAAAAGTCTAAACAAGACCTACGTCAAAAACATCTGGCCCAAGAAAAATCAAAAACAAATAAAAAAATATTTTATATTTTCCGAATTTTAAACCAAAATAAACAATCAGTTATTTATTAAACAAAAAAGAAATGACCGATTTTTAAGGTCGGATGATTTTTTAGTCAGCACTTTGCGTGAAATCAGAGCGAAAAGTACGTTAGCGGCCCCAAAGAAAAAGGTTCCAAATTCAACATGTATTTTGATAACACTGGGGTAAGTTTCCAATTTAACTATTCTGTATTATAATTTGGTTGATCCTTTAAAATCTGGCCATATAATATCAATCTTTCCATCAACTGGTACAAGGGTACATTGACCCATAGGTTGACAGACCCGTGGGAGTAGGGACTACATTTTATTTTTTAGGGTTGCAGGTAATTTTTTGCCTTTTGGGCTGCTTAGCCAGCATAGGGACTGTCTAAAGCCAAGTCCAGGCCTACAAATTTGCCCTCCAACATAGAAACATTTTATAAAAGCTCGAAAAAATCTTTTTTTTTGTCCATTGCTTCAAAAAAATTTATTTAGAACATTAAAGCATATTAGGCAGGGTTTATGCAGAAACATAGCATTACATAACATAACGGAGTTGAGCTTATGACAAACCCTGTTACCAACATGAGACATTTATTGTTTCCATCATCTCTTTCGTAAAGTCACACTACATGCATGACTGCAATGTCATTAATTACAATGTTTTGTTTTGATATTTCTTTTTGTTTAAAAAATACTAATTAGGCAAAAAAGAAAAGCAACATATTTGATATTTAGGTACATATAGTAGGTTGGCTGTTGTTAATATTGCAGTTAATTTGGTGATGGCCCTTTGGTTACTTTCATAGGTGGTGTTATTTATTTCTTTTAGATCAATAAAGAATCCTTGTCTTTTTTTTTGTACATAGCAGCGAAGCCCTGTACCTGTTCAATTAATTCAGCTGAAAGTTTCAAAATCTTGTACACAAAAGTTAAACTGTGATTGGACCAAGTTTTTATGTTATGTCATATTATATTTTTTGTATAAACACCCTTTTTCCTTCTCTAATGTTATGTTATGGCATGCTATGTCTTATGTCATGCTATGTTTCTGTATAAACCCAGCTTTAAGCATCTCTAGCCCTTCTTCTTAAAGTTTTTCCATGATTTTGTACTTTATCAAGCCATTAAAATTTTATTTTATCTGATGTTGTTAATCTTGTGATATAGCAGAAATAAGGCCATAGTTTTTAACATGTGTAAGATATTAAGGTTCACTTTTGTTCGGTTTGGTTCTGCTATTTATAGGACACCCAGTATAAAATTGTTATTTATACATCCAAAGAGCTTAGTTTTAAGGAAAATTGCATTAAACCTAAATATTCATTTTGGATATAAATATGAACATTAGCAAGGATCTTGGAAATGGTTTTTTGCTGCATCTTTTCTCAAAAACTAGTAGTTTCAGAGTAAAAGGCCAATTAAAGAAAAAAACAGTCAAAAATCCAAGATCATCATCATTTTTACTATGTTCCCCTAATGGCAGGTATCAGGACTTTTAGTATGTTCAATAGAACCATCAAAACCATCAAATAAGATTGGTCTCAGCTTTATGTTATTTTATTCCCAATAAATTTTTCCATAAGTAGCTATTTAGTTTAGTTTAGACAAGGTATGTTGCAATCAAGGTTGGCACCTATCCTGAATTTCGCTGGATGCTAAAAGTCCATAATTTTATACCTGGCCAATACAGTTACTATGATTTTACAATATTAGCCTTATGCTTCAGTGTTGGGTGTTCCACAACAGAGCAAAGTTGATGAACACTCAGAACAAACAATTATAGAGTAAAAATAGAAATTGTTTTATACCAAACAGCTTGATAGTGTTGAAGCATTTTTAGAAGTCTTCAAAAGAAGTAGGATGTTTTGAGTCAGTAATGAGAGCAAAGTAGCACGACAAAATAAAGTGACACAAAGAAATTAGATGACATGCACAAACTTCTAATTGCCAGAGTGGAAGGGATATGTAGTGACTACACAGAAAGACTGCTGTGTCACCTGATGTAATGTTTGGAAAACAGTCCTGGTGGCACATGCATTTCAAAGGGAATACTTGCTTCAGTGCTTGCACTGACTACTCCCTTAAAAAGAAAAAAAAGGGAGCAATGTTGGGTCCTGCAAATAATTAGGAAAATACTATCAGGAAGAACTTTTTCGGAGGGAAATACCCCCCCCCCCTTTATATAAAGCCAACTCGAAAAATTGAATTTCAAGTTCATATTAACCAGAAACCATTTTTTACTCAGCTTAATTTATTATTTACTGATACAAAAATAAATGTTCAATTTTCAGTTATTTTAATTTTAAAGCAGCTGTTTTAGAAAGATATATCTAACTTAGTGGCAGCATCAACTTATAACATATGTAACTGTATACAATGGGTTTTTGACTAAAAATACTTTTTGGAGAAAAACAATGTGTTAGGGATAACAAATACCATAGCAAAAATTTTAATTAAAAAAATTTACCTCTTTGGTATGCCTATGGCATGTGCACACTGCTTTCAGAGGGGACTTGTGTACATTGATAGAAGAAAACTTTGTGTATTCGAAAAATAATCCCTAGAGAATTTTTAAAAAAGTTGACAGTTTTTGAGTCATAAACTGGCAAAATGCTTCTTTAAGGGGGGAAATACCCACATACCAAGTGTGTTGCTTCTCTCAATAAATGCAGTATATCCATTGAATCTTGGATGTGGGGCCTGAACTAATACTGTTGGAAGCTATTTTAATTTAATATTTATTTCTATTCAACATGGTCAGCCTTCTATCTAGGAGTAGGATTTTTCTATGGGCCAAAAAGATTGCATGGGAGAACAGCAAAGTGTAAAACGAATGTTGCCAGATTAGCAAAAATATCAGTATAAGCAGCTACCCAGTTCACGAAAGGTCAACTTAGTCAGTTTTATTTAAATGCATTAATTAAATAGGGTTGGTCACTGTCACATTATTTTCGGAAACTGCAATTTCAAATAAATTTTTTTCCAAATGATGTTTTCTTCGAAAACATTCTTTTTATGTGACATTTCTTCCAAAAATGTTTTTTTCAAATGAAATTTTTTTCGAATCCGTTTTTTCGATATCGTTTATTTCAAATACATTTTTTTTGAAAGACAGTTTTTTAAAAAAAAATTCTTTATTTCCTGTCTTACTGTTGAGAGCTCGAAATCGGTGTTATCCTACCCTTGGTCACATGATAGCAAACGTACCCTAACCTGTCCAGACCCCCCTAATCTTTTTCCTCCACAAAAAATTTCCGGCAGTGGCGCACCCAGGAATATGTCTTGGAGGGGCCCGAGGCCTTTGGGGCGCGCGCAAGGCCTTATGATACTGTATTTTATGCTATTTTATCTTTTCATTTATGAAATATGTGGAAAATATCTTAGGCTTGGGGGAGGGGCCCTGGTTGCGCCCATGGGACAGGTTAAGATATTTTTGCCATCAATTTGCTCTACAGAGAGTTAGTTTATTTATTTATTTATTTATTTATTATTACACTGCTTAACAGGAAAAAAACCCAATTACAAAGCAGGAAAATCTTAAAAATTACACAACCTAAATACTCAAGCAATAAACTAAGTTAAAAAACATTAAATGTAAAATAATTATAAAAATACACTCAGGACATGGTTATAAAATTAAATTAAAAATAAATAAAAACTACATTAAAAATTATGGACAGAATGTTTACTATATCAGAGAGTGGGGAATGACGTTGTAAAATAACCACGAATTTTTGAGATTGTGGTGTTAAATATGTCAAAGTCTCTGTTACATTTATTATAAGTTCTGCACATAACATGAAGTGGAGAAAACTGTAATTTATATGTTCGAACTCTTGGTAAAAAGAATGTCAGATTTTGACGTGAAGACAAACGAGAAACTAGAAAATTAATTTTACTTAATATATCAGGACAGTCGATTTGGTTGTGCAGGACCTTAAACAGAAATACCTGAGAGAAATAGCTCCTCCTGTTAGATAAGGATTGCATATCGAACATTTCAAGTAAATTTTCCTCTGCAAAACCTTGAGGAGGATATATTCCATAAGTTTTAAAGTAAAGTAACTTAAGAAATCTTCGCTGAACCCTTTCTAGATCTTCAATGTGAATGTTATATTCAGGTGACCACACTAGAGAAGCATACTCTAATTTTGACCTGACAAAGGAGAAGAACAATGTTTTCAGAGTTTTTATATTTTGAAATTCGCGGCTTAGTCTGGTAATAAAACCCAAGGTCTTAGTCGTTTCTGATGTTATAGTTTCAATATGCTTTGTGAAGGATAATTTCTTGTCAAAAATTATTCCTAGGTCGCGAAGAGAGTCAGGTCTAGATAAAAATGTTTGGTTTATTGAGTAGTTATATAGAATTGGATTTGCTTTTAATGTAAATGATAGTACTTGACATTTGTCTATGTTCATGGATAGTTTATTTATGGTACACCAAGTTTGGTCTCTTTACACTGGAATTTTATAATTACCAGTTTTAATGGCTGAATACTGAAGTTAATAACATTAACATGCAAGTAACACATAAGTTTTTTACTTTTTACCCTAAGGCCTCTAATATTTATCCTTTTACATTTATATTTTTTTAAATGCTGTTTTGACGAAAATTAAAACAATATTTTATATATTTTTGTGATTCTTAAAAATACTTCCAGGTTACGGACGCACAGTGTAGAAGCACAATCTTGGTAGAAAATATTCATATATGTCAAGATATACAGGGTGTTATTGAATAACATTCTAATATTTAATGAGGTAATTAATTAACTTTTAAAAACAGGGTGTTATAGATTTTCAAAAAATCTCCTTTTTTTATTAATATCTGTGAGACTGCTCTAGATATTTTTGTGAAATTTAGTACATAGTTTCTATTTATCAAAAGGCATTTTTTGATGTCTAACATGTTTTTTTATTTTGACCAGTGGCGTTCGTACGGGAATTTCCCTTGGTATTTTTGAAGTAAGTAATAAATTGTTTTTCTTGTAAGGGATGCAAATAAATTATTTTAATATTTTTTAAACGAAAACCGTACATTAATCGAAAAAAATCAACAGACGACATTTGCATAGCCAAGAATGAAAATTTCAATATTTTTTATTTAAAAAAACAGTGGCTTACCAGTATTTCTTTAAAATGTATGTATTTTAAACATATGTCAGATATCTAAAAATATTCTATAACTGCGTAGTCTGTAAGACACTGTAATTTTTTCTACAGGGTGTTAAAGTAGAAGATCCAAGGACAGTGGAACCTCCTATAAGCGGACACCCACGGTTCCGTCGATTTTGTCCGCTTATTGGAGGTGTCCGCTTATGAGAGGGAACTGCGAATTTAATTTATATTTATTAATAATTTCCGCTGCTTGAGTTTTTCCGATATTAAATTTTTCAGCGATCTTTCGCGCTAATAAATGTTCTTTCTCCGAAACGGTAACAACTTCCATTTTTTCACGAAAACTAAGATGTTTTTTACTAGACGCCATTTCAAAAAGATTTATTACTACCCAACTGAACAATAAAAATAAAACATAGCTGTCCCGCCGATAAAATATTATTATGGGTTCACAACGACAAATTAAAAGTGTCAAAAAAACGATATTTTAATTTATTTCGACAATATGTACAAAACACGCACTTAGTTACTGGATGTTCCACTTGTCCAAATATTCGGCTCGAAGGTCCAAAATGGGTGGTCCTGAACTCGTCGTTTCAGTTACCGTAATAATGACAGATGAGGTTTATTTGTAATAGCTTGTATTGAGATAGCGGACTGTAATTTTGACAATAAATTGATTTTAAATAGGTAATTAATTGTAGCAACGTCTACGACCCTTCTCTGTATGGCTTTGTCGAGCGAATGTCCCCACCTACGTCTCGGCCGGTTACATTACCACAATCCAAACGCTAGCATCAGGTGATCGTCGATCTCCACCAATCAGAGCGTGTGCCGCGCTAAGCGAAGCTTGTGTTTCTTTGGAATGCGAGGGATGATATAGGCCATTGAATATAAGAAATGCAAAGAAGGCCCCGACATATCTCGCCCCCTTGAAAGCTCTTAATAACTTTCAACATTGACTATTGCTGCAATTGGTTGTCACAATTGGGTAGCTTGTCTTCTATAGGGAGAATGCATAGTTTCGAAACTGGTCTTCTAACTATGCCAGATTTTATTTTAACATCTACTACTCGAATGTTGCCGTCGTCACCTGGATAGACCTTTATTATTCTGCCCATTGGCCATTGTAGTGGAACAATATTATCCTCTTTGATAATAACCATGGCTCCAGGCAAAACTGACTGTTTATTTGAAAATTGCCATTTTGAACGCTGCTGCAAGTTTGACAAGTATTCATTCTTCCATCTAGCCCAAAACTGCTGGAACATCTTCTGAACTTGCTGGTAATGGCTAAGTCTATTGAGTGGAATTTCAACATAATCTTGTTCTGGTGGTGTTCTTAACGTGTCTCCAATGAGGAAATGAGCAGGGGTTAAAAATTGGAGATCGTTTGCATCGGAACTTATTGGGGTAAGCGGACGGGAATTTAAAATCGATTCTACTTCAACCACTAATGTATAAAACATTTCATAGGTTAAGTGTGCATTTGCTGCAATTCGTTTCAGGTGATGCTTTGCCGATTTAACTGCACTTTCCCACATGCCACCGAAATGTGGTGCCCGCGGAGGAATTAAATTCCACTCGATATTATTTTCCCTGAGAAAATCTATCACGGTGTCGTTCTTGTGTAATTCACGCAAAGACTGATACATTTCACGAAGTTCGTGACGTGCACCAACGAAGTTAGTTCCGTTGTCTGACATCAGAAATTGACAGATGCCTCTACGTGAAACGAATCTTTTTAATGCCGCTAAAAATGTCTGACTAGAGAGGTCAGTGCATACCTCAAAGTGTACCGCTCTTGTAACTAAGCAAACGAAAACACAAAGGTATGATTTGATGAGTTGTCTGTTACGCAGTTTGCTATTTTTTATTAAAAATGGGCCAGCGAAATCAACACCACTCTTTAAAAATGGGCGCGCTGGTCGTACTCTATCACTTGGTAGATTTGCCATTTGAGTTATGACATTTGCAGTGGGATTTGTTTTACAACAAGTTATGCAATTTCTAATGTAATATCGCACTGCATTTCTCCCGTTTATTAACCAAAACCTAAATCGTATCGCGGCTAAAGTTGCTTGACAACCAGCATGAAAATATCTTATATGTTCATAACGAATAATAAGAACCGCGAACGGATGCTTGTCTTTAATGAGTAAAGGAAACCTTTTGTCATAGCTAACTTCACTGTTTTTTATTCTTCCTCCAACACGGAGTAAACCAGAATTGTCCAAAAATGGATTTAAACTAAGAATTTTACTGCCTGAAGTTAGCTCTTTAATTTTTCGTAAACAATCTATATCTTTTGAAAACATCTGAGCTTGAGCAATAAAAGTTAATTTATTTAAAGAATTTTTATATTCAAAATTTGTTAAGAAACCCCCTTGTCTTTCAGCCTGACGTGCTTGCGGTATTTTGCAATTGTTCACGAAACGCAAAACATATGCAAAAATCCGTTGTAATTTGCTGAGTGAAGAAAATTTCTCAAAAAGATCAAAATCCTCAAATGTTATTAATAATGACTGTTTTTCAAGATTTTTTCTTTCCGGCAATTCGACGTGATTGCTTTTTGAAAATTCGGTCAACGGCCAATTGTTTGTTGACAAAGTTAGCCACGGAGGCCCGTGCCACCACATCTGATTATCCAAAAGAGCTCCAGGACTCGCCCCCCGTGATATGACGTCAGCAGGGTTGTCTTCGGATTTGACGTGACGCCACTGTTTCATGTCTGTTAGTCTTTGAACCTCTGCAACACGATTAGCAACGAAACATTTCAAAGTCGAGGGTTCAGAATTGAGCCACCCTAACACAATGGTTGAGTCTGTCCAGTACCAAATATTAGAAATGTCAATCTCCAATGCTCGAATTGTTTTGTCAACTAATTTGCTTAGAACGACACTTCCAAGTAATTCTAGTCTGGGTAACGTTTGTATTTTAAGCGGAGCGACGCGAGCTTTGGCACATAAAAGCGTAACGTTGCATTGGCCTATTGAATCTATGGAACGTAAGTATACGCATGCGCCATACGCCTTTTCGCTACTGTCACAAAAACCGTGAACTTGTAATTCAACATGATTTTTAAGTATAGCTTGCCTTGGTATTTTGATATTTGCCAATAATTTTAACTCTTGACAAAATATTTTAAAATATTTTTGTGTCTCGGTTGGTACTATGTCGTCCCATGAAAGATTTAATTTCCAAATATTTTGAAGCATTATTTTTGCATGAATCAGTGCAGGTCCTGCTAAACCAAGTGGGTCAAATAATTTACTAATTAAGCTTAAAATTGAACGTTTTGTTATATTTGACAAATTTGGAATTTCAAAATTTACTGTAAATCCCAAAACATCTTGACTAGTATCCCACAAAATGCCCAATGTCTTTGTTTCATGGTTGTCAGTAATAATGTATTGGCAAATTTCATTATTTTTACGTAAGTCTTGTAGAATAGTCTTATTATTAGAGGACCACTTTCGTAAAAGAAAATCAGCGTCGCCCAATAATTCTGAAATTTGCTTTCTTAGCTTAATACAGTTGTCAATTGTGTCCGATCCCGTGAGTAAATCGTCACAATAAAAATCGCGCATAATGGCTCTTGCAGCTTCCGGAAACCTTTTCTCGTTATCTAAGCCTACTTGGTATAAACACCTTATTGCCAAGAAGGAAGAGCAAGCTTGTCCATATGTCACTGTGTTTAGCCTAAAAATTTGAATTGGATCTGAAGGATTTGCGCGCCAAAAAATCCGTTGTAAATCGCGTTGACTTTCGTCAAGTAATACGCAGCGAAACATTTTAGCAACGTCCCCAGTAATCACGTAATTATGTTTTCGAAATCGAGATAAAATAGAAAATAAGTCGTCTTGAATGACTGGACCTACCTTGAGGACATCATTTAATGAAAGACCTGAGCTGCTGACCGCACTACCATCAAAGACAGTACGAAGCTTAGTGGTTAAACTCGAAACTTTCAAGACTCCGTGATGCGGTAGGTAATACAATACCTTATCAGGTTGTGTCTGTATCGTGGGTACTAAAGTCATATGACCTAAATCGGCATATTCGGTCATAAACTCAGTATAAAGCCTTTTTAATTCCGTGTCTTTATTTAGTCTCCGTTCAAGTGAATAGAATCTTTTGAGTGCCATGTCATAGGAGTTACCGAGTTCCGTGTAATTATCACGCAACGGAAGTTTAACTACGAATTTTCCGTTTTCGTTACGCGTAGTATTTTCCACGAAATGTTTTTCAACTTGTTTTTCCTCATTTGAAAGTAACTTGACCGATGGACACTCTTCTATATGCCAAAACTTTTCTAATTGTTCTTGAACGTCAGAATTTATAGTTAGGTTACAAAATGACTCTGACTTATGACAATCTTCAAGAGCCATTAACAAAGAACCCGAAAGGACATAGCCTAATTTTGTTTGGCATAAAACAGGTTGTGTTTTACCTAAACTGATTTTATGATTGCCCAAAAGTTGATAAAATATGTCTGCCCCCAAAAGCGCATCGATTTCTGACGAAACGTTGCACGAGGGATCTGCCAACTTTATGTGTCTGGGCAGATCTAAATCTGTTAATGAAAATGACATTACCGGAATTTTTCCTGTAATTTTATCGACTACCAAAAAATCTAAATCAAATTGACTTTTGTTTTGTGTAGATTGCATTATCGTGCTTACCTGCCCACGAATATTAATAGAAAATCCACTGACACCCGCCACTGGCGTGTGTGACTTTTCCATTTTAAGCCCTAATTGTTTGGCAATATTCGTAGTTACAAAATTACTCATGCTCCCGGAGTCCAGTACAGCCTTGCATTTTACCTGCTGCCCGTTTTTACCACGTAAATAAATTAAAGCTGTTGAAAGAATCGTTTGCTTTTTATTTAATTCAGTTTTACTGTCAGGGAGGGCAAAATAACTAGATCCAGTGTACGCTGCCGTAATCGATTGATTTGGTTTGCTGTTCTCGGGTGACTCTGAAACGGCTTGCGTGTCTTTGCGTACATTTGCACCAGAGTTTTTTTCTGCTGGTTGGGTACTCAGCAAAGTATAATTGTCTCTGTGAACCAGTGTGTTGTGTGCATTAAAACATAGCTTGCATTTGTTCGACGTGCATTTGTTTACATCCGTATGGTCTGGCTTAAAACAATTAATGCATAACTTTAGTTTTATTACTTCTGATTCGCGATCTTTTGTATTTAATTTTAAGAAATCTTTACAATTGAAAATAAAATGTGAGCCTTTACAAAAATAACATGCTAACTTGTTATTTGTTGATAAATTAGAAAATGACATATCTTTTTTAAACGGTTTTTTATTTTCGAATTTTTTGTTTTGATTTTGTGGTTGACTTAAACTACTTGAGTTGTCTAATACCTCCAATAATTGGCATTTTGTTGACAAAAATGTAATTAATTGGTCATAAGTCGGAAACTCAAACGGGTTTGTTTCATTTTGTGTATTGTTTGAAACGTATTGTTCCCACTCTTTTTTCGTATAGAAATCTAATTTGGATGTCACCAAAAAAATAACCATTGTGTCCCACTTGTCAGTAGGTTGTCCAAGGTTTTCTAGAGAGCGCATATTTCTTTGTAGTTCGTCTAAAAGTGTACGTAGGTCAGTTTTGTTTTCTTTACCGATTGAAGACATGCTAAATAATGCTTGTAAATGACGATTTACCGTGATGCGTTTGTTTTCATATCGCTTGCATAACAAATCCCACGCTATGTCGTAGTTTTGTTCTGTGGTTTCAAAATGCTCTAAAAAGGTTGCGGCCTGCGATTTTAAACAACTTTTAAGATATTGAAGTTTAGTGACCTTAGCGATATTTTGATCCAAATGCACAATTGCCTTAAATGAATCGTAAAATTGGCCCCAAGTTTCCCGTTTTCCATCAAATGATGGTAAACTTATCGGTGGTAAATTGTATTTGACTGAAAAAGATGAAGCAGAATTATTCGATCCTTGTACATTTTGCGCCGGTGCCACGGTCACAGCTGCTAGTCTGTTACTGATGTATACTTTGGCCTTGCCCATGTACTGAAAATAAGTTGATTCGAATAATTCTCTTTCTGTCTCATGCGCATTTAAATTAGCCTCGTCTAAAAGTTCTAATTCTGTCTGAATTGAATCAAAGGCATTATACACACTGTCAATCCTGTCTATGCGTGTCTCTAACTCCTCGATATTATTTGATTGTAAATCAAAACTGTCTACGAACTTCGTAAAACGTGTCAGTTGCCCTTTGTAAGTGCGTCTACTAGATTTTAAATCCACGATTTTTTGTACAGTTTGCCCTTCGTTGGCCATGACTGTGATTTAAAAATTTTAATTAAAATGACTTGACTTTAAAAAGAAAGGTAGCCAAATATGCAAAGCTAACCTCCCAATTGCACCAAATGAACTGCTTTAGTTGTAAGTAAACCCGATTAGGTTAAACTTGGTTAAAAGGAATATTTTTAGAAGGAGGAGAGATTCACTTAGATCGGAAAGTACTTGAAAGCATGGAATAGACTTACAGTTTATAAGCTTTTGTCCAGTGTTCTTTAACTCCTTGACTTCTAGTTTTACTTTGTTCAGTTGATTTTTGTATTTTTAGTTGTCACTAATTTATTGTTTGTTTAGTTGTCACTAATTTTGTTTATTTTATTTAGTTGTCACTAAATATTTGTTTAGTTGTCACTAATTTTTGTTTATTTATTTAGTTGTCACTAAATATTTGTTTAGTTGTCACTAATTTTTGTTTATTTATTTAGTTGTCACTAAATATTTGTTTAGTTGTCACTAATTTTTTGTTTAGTTGTCACTAAATTATTACGAAACTAGTCTTTTTCGTAACTTTTCTTTGGTGCTTACGCGAAAATAGTATTTTTCCCGTAAATTTTCTTTGTTTTTTACAAAAATAGTCTTTTTTGCATTTTGGGATACGTCACAAAAATAGTCTTTTTTGCAATTTACCCGTTGATTCACTGACTGTTGTCCACTTGTCCAAATATTTGGCTCGAAGGTCCAAAATGGATGTTCCACTTGTCCAAATATTCGGCTCGAAGGTCCAAAATGGGTGGTCCTGAACTCGTCGTTTCAGTTACCGTAATAATGACAGATGAGGTTTATTTGTAATAGCTTGTATTGAGATAGCGGACTGTAATTTTGACAATAAATTGATTTTAAATAGGTAATTAATTGTAGCAACGTCTACGACCCTTCTCTGTATGGCTTTGTCGAGCGAATGTCCCCACCTACGTCTCGGCCGGTTACATTACCACAATCCAAACGCTAGCATCAGGTGATCGTCGATCTCCACCAATCAGAGCGTGTGCCGCGCTAAGCGAAGCTTGTGTTTCTTTGGAATGCGAGGGATGATATAGGCCATTGAATATAAGAAATGCAAAGAAGGCCCCGACAGTTACTAATAACTCACTACTGCAATCGGCCTATTATATCACGCTACAACGGCAGTTGGTTATCTCTGACTGGCTCGATGCGCGACGTCCGGCCCTATATATAGGGTCTGCCTACTATTCGAGAACCATCCATCCTTCTGCGATTCCCGCTTATACTAGCTTTTTCTAGACCGCGGACCGTTCGAGCACGAGTATGTCATAGATAACGCAACTAAAACCTAGACTAAGAATACAACCATAAGGTAAATCAACCTAATACCAAAGAAGATATATCAACAAGAAGCGAAATACTGTCACTCAAAGCATTGTTCATATGGGAAACAAATATGTAACGTCACGCTTGCACCAAATGACACTAATGCAGTTATATTACACTGAGAAAAATTTTGTGTAACTGTGGTTTGTGGTGCATTTTTATTACACGAAGAAAAAAATTAAATTAAAAGGAACATTACACCTATATAATTATATAACTATGGTCATAGAAAATCGACCCTTTTTAACTTTTTATTTGATTGTTTGGAAAAACGGTTGTTTCAAAATTCAATAACATAATTTAAGTGATTATAAGACAAAGTTCATATAAACATAGGCCCGCAAACGCTTAGTTTTCGAGATACAGGGTGTTAAAATCTCTTTTTTTTAAAGTTTTTTGTTTATAGCTTATGCAGTTTTTGAGATATTTAGCTCAAATTTAGCGCGTATATTTTGCTATAGGCGCTACACTATTAGACATGCCAAATAGTAAAAACCTACAGGATGATACTTCTTTTTCAGGGGTTTTGTCGACTTTTCCCCCGAATTTTTTTTTGTAGTAAGCCACTGTTTGATTCTAAAACAACAAGTAAAATCCTTGTTTTATTGACAAACTTTTTTCTCTTTTGCGATTTTTTTGCATCTCTAACTGTTATAGAGAAAATCGCCGTTGCACCAAAGGCTACTATCATCAAAATAAAAAATGCACTATGGTATATGGCAAAGTATATCAAAATAAACAAAAAAAACATGATCTCGAAAACTAAGCGTTTGCGGACCTATGTTTATATGAACTCTTTGTCGTGAAATCACTCAAGAAATTTAACATTAAAATTATGTTATTGACTTTTAAAACACTCTGTATATTTTTATTGAGAAAAATTGGTTACGGAATTAATAATAACTAAAAAATAAACCATAATTATTGTAATATTTATAAAAATCTAAGTAATATTATATTATTTAAAGATTCTTTCCGGCCATTTTAAATTTAAAAATTATGAGAAAAAGGAAAAAAAGGAGATTGACAATAAAACAAATTTTGTGAAAGTAGAAATTTTTATAAAACGTTTTGAATGTCCGTTATTCCGTTATATGTTTTTACTGTTTTTGAAACAGGAACAAACCCAACCACAATTAAGAGAAAATACAATTAATAGCTATTTACGTTACTAGACCTGTAAAGATAGTTTCCGGTCGTGCATCGTACGTATTTTTTTTTAAACCGGTATAAAACAGCACAAACACAACCAACATGTAAATAATAATTTTTTTAAAACGTGATGAAACACTACAAACATGCTACTCTACATGTAGATATTAAAGTACTTACTCAAAAGCTATTATATTTATAAATATCAAGTAACCCATAGGTTGCATTAATAATTGACTATATTTCAATTAATTCATGCTTAATTTTAAATTTCACTTTATATTTTAGATAATTTTTTTAAAAGGGACCGTAAAAATAGATTTTCCGATCTCTTTGTTCATTTTCCGTGCCTTTTGAAAACATATACGCAAGTACTTGTTTTCCAGTCGGTTAAAAAAAATAATTACAGCTAAAATATGCAAAAAATATTTTATGTTTATAAAACAAACTCTAACTAATGGTGGGTGTGCTTTCGGGCTGTTCGGCCGTCGTCGTTGGAAATTCGTTCTCGACGTTTCGCCATCTCGAGTGGATGGCATCTTCAGGAGATGTTGACTGTTTGTCGGCTTCTGGAAGACTGTCTTCGAGAAGCCGACAAACAGTCAACATCTCCTGAAGATGCCATCCACTCGAGATGGCGAAACGTCGAGAACGAATTTCCAACGACGACGGCCGAACAGCCCGAAAGCACACTCACCATTGGACGATGGTCGCGAAAGCCTTTCACAAACTCTAACTAATATAGAAATAAATTAGGTGGTCTCAGGCGGGGAAAATCGGCATTTTTTTCCAGAGAACTTCAAAAATAAGAGGCACATTCTGGTGTATTACACACCTACATGCAATTCTTTTATGTCAACATAAAGAAAATTTCCACTAGACACTAGAGACATGGATAAAATCTTTGGGAGTCAGCCGCGGCTCGTGTCGGTGGCGAGCTGAAGACGCACATTATAAATACCGGTTCGGTTAAAAACCTTATTCTCTTTAAAAACTGGTTACATCCTAGAACTGATAGAACATGCTAGACCCGTTGATAGGGATAACAAATATATTTATAGGCCAAAGTGAAACACGCATCCCTGTATACAGGACGTGGTTCGATTATACAAATAAACAAATAAGGTTACCAATTCAAATTGAATTTATTTTTTTTTCCTGTAAAACAAAAATTGCACAATTTTTTCTTTGAGTGTAATAGTACTGCATTACTGTCATTCAGCTTTTGTCGCTTCTTGTTGATATATTTTCTTTGCTAATACTACACTAAACCTAAATAAATTCTAACTATAAAATTAAAATAACTTAAATTTGTAACACTATCCTCCTCCTCAGGTTTGATCGTCTCGATCAACATTTGCCAGATAAGGTTTTAGTCTGTCCAGATGAACTACTTTCATCTTGGATTTCGGGCTCCTCTGGATTCGGTACATCATTAATTCTCTTAACAACTAACTTTATAAGGTCCTTCCCATGGTGGTGTCAACTTAGGTGATCTTTCTTTCTTTCGTTGAGGATTGTATAGCCAGACTTGATCATTCTCTTTGAACCCTGAAGAATTTGCTTTCAGGTCATATCTTAGTAGATGGGCTATGGGGGTTCTGGCTCACTTTTCCCATGTAAATCCCCATAAGACGAAAACGTGGTTTTTTTTTGAACCGGTCGGTCACTGTATATTGCTTGCGACACTAGTTGTATGCATCGGGCCCTCACATTTACTACCTGACTTTAAATGGCATATGGTATATCTCCATTTAATTTATTTTGCAGATTCTTAAATAAATCTTTAATTTTCATTTTAGGATATGCCTTTAGTTGTATTTTCCAGGATGACATAGTTGTGCTATTCCTATGTTTATGTATGTTAAATATTTCCAAAGCCATTCGCCTCATTGATAGTTGATATAACCTAACATGTCATTTTTCTAAGATATTTTATTTTTTTATTTGACTGTTAACAGTAAATTTTTTATTGTTTTTTGTCTTTATACTTAATATTTTTTAATGTTTCAAAGATTTTAAACGACCATCTAAGGAGTTGCACTACTTAACCTAGCTACTTTTACAATGGCGCTTAGCAACTACCTGGTATCATTAGATTTTTTTTTCTACTTTGTATTTACGTTTCTATTGTTTGTTTTTATTATGGATAATATTCAAAATTGAGGATACATAATATCTTGTTTAACATTTTATTAATTATAATATTCATTTACAGAGTTTTTTTACAGAATTAACTTATAAATTATGACATACCAAAATTGAATAATACTGTTCTTATATCTATTTTAAAAAAACATTTTTACTCTTATTGTCTTAATCCTATTAACACAAAACACAGGCCTAGCTATACAAAGTATTATATATTAATTACATTCATTCCTATTACCATCATAATGCTACTACCAACAGGTAAAAAAAATATATTTTGTTTTTACATTTTCTAATACTTAAAATTTTTACCTAAAGTCCAAATCATATTGCTATCAAAGACAAAACTGTAGCATACTAATTCATATTTTATACAATATACGATTAATCAACTCTATTCATACTGTCTTAATTATTATTAGAGTTTTTAACAAAGTCATATTATAACTAAAAACGCTAAATATATTGCTATTAAAAACTGAATATACACTGAATACTAATAATGTATTAATTGTGTTTAATGCAGTAGTGTCCCCAAGGAAGAGTTTCATATGAATCTTTTGATATGTATCTTTTATTATCAAAAGGACTTAGTCCAATTTTATTTTGTTTTATCGAGTACAGCTTATGTTTTTCTGATCTGATTAGATTTTGTGACACCATTTTCTCTTTAAAATTGTTTAGGCAGTCAACATAATCATCAAATAATATTTTTGACTCAACGAAAGCTTTCTTAACACCCTTTGCCTTTTTAGTAACTTTTTCGGCTGACATATGGTTCAATTCTTTAATGTTTTTAGTCGATTCACAATTAAGAACTTTAAAAGCATACATTTTTGTTCTTAACCCAACAAAATGTGTCATGATATTTCCGTTGTTCTCATCTTTCATCATACCTAAAACTTTTTTATTAACCCTTGGGTAATCTGAGATATCAAAGAATTTGTAACTGTCACGGCGTATAGCTTCATATATATCACAGTTTCTTATTTCATATACTAAACTATCAGTATCTGTATATGTTATTGAACAGTCTTTTGCAAAAGTAGGTAGCATATAGTTATAATGAAATTCATATATGGTTGTTTTGGCAATATCTAAAATACACATACCCAGGTATATAGGTTTGTTAAAGTAAATTTCAGTTTTCTCAAGTTCTACGGCAGCCAAGTTTTCATTGAATATTGTAATGCTTTTAAATTCAGGTCGAGAAATCAGAGCTTCAGCCCCGTAGCGCACATCCCAGTTTCGGACCAATTTGATATTACTGTGATTTCGAATATTTTCCATAGTTTTGCCGAAAACGGCGTTATTCGTTAATTTAAAAAGATTTTTTTCAAATTCGTTTTTAGCATTCTGTCTTAATTGAGTATTTAAATCAATAAATGGCTTTAACCATGCTGATTCTTTAAAACTTAAGATTCTGTGGATATGCTTTAGTGTAACACCAAGTTTTAATGCCTGTTTTAAATTTATATAGTGAATCACATACTCTTTTTTATCAAACAATGTGGCCATAAGTTTTTTATTTGGATTGTTTTTTTCTTGAGGTGGACTCATATGCTCGGGACAGGGCGGAAGGTCAGAGAAATAATCATGTAGCTTTGTTGGAATTTCTAAATCAACTTCCAATATGTAACCCCTATGTGAATTATCTGAAACTTCATCTACGTTAAACATTTTTCGTTAATTTTCATTTAACCATTGAAAGTCACCATATGGTAAGCACTGGCTCATGCTATATCCATATTGATTATTTATATCAAAATAGATTAAAAATGTAGTTGGTTTGTTGGCATCATAATTCGGCATGTATTTGTTATTGGCCTCAACATATCTTTTTGAGCACTGACTCAAACCACCTCTAATACCACGTTCTATAAATGTGACCATATTGTAATCTGTTAATAGTTCTAAAGTTTGATTTGTCTTGTAGAACATACAGTCCCATGTGTAACCAGGAAGGGTATAATAATTAGCAGGATCTAAACCATATGTTTTATGGCAACTTTTTTTAAATTGCTGGAATACCTCCCTTAAAAGGACTATGTCAGATCGTAAATAAAGTTCTAAATACTCTTTCATGTTTTTACAATTAAATCTATTCCATACATTGTGTGCATGTTCATAATCAATCTGTGAAAGTTCTTTACCTTCTAAGGTGTTAAAAAATTTATATTTTTCGGGTAACTTTGTCTCTTTTAATTTTTCCCACCCTTCCAGATAATCATAACAAAACACTCCCTTTCTTGTTAGGAGTTTAATCTCATCTTCCTCAAAATTATGAAATTCTTTTTTTAAAAGAGGATATTCTGTTAAGTATGATAGAAGGTTAGATAAGCTAGTCGCCATGAATCGAAATAAATCAATAAATCTGAATTCTATAAAATTATTAGCCAGCTTTTTTGTAAACGATATGTACTTTTCTTTGTTTACTGGTAGTAAATTGATTGTACCATCCAACTTTGCTATACTCTCGATAATTAAACTGGCATCATATGAACTTAAATTATGAAAAATAACCGGAACAGTGTGAATATCTGTAAAATTTAGGTTACATTCATTATGTGCAGCGCCTCTGTATTCAGGAGTAAGGTGGTTGTGGTTTCCTATCTTTTTGTCATCATTAGCAAAAGGTTTTTCGCAAACATGGCAATTTTTAGCACGATAAAATTCAGATTTTTGTTTTTTATTTAGAGGTTCCATTGGTAAATCGCACAAGAAAACAGTTTCCAAATCCTCTGCAAAGTCTTCCAGCTCCTTAGCAAACCATTCCATGCAATCGGGACCGGTATAATGGCGATAGAAAGATAAAGTGTCATCATATTCACATTTTACGTAATATCCAACAGAACAAGGAACATGTTGTTGATATTTTTGCGTATTGGTTTCTCTTTTCTTTTTTATAGGAACCAGCAGACATTCAGTATCTGCATAAATTACAAACGGGACCATTTGTTTATTCTTAAAATTTTTAAATTTCACTAATTTTTTATCTTCTGTTGGTAATTTGGGCACGACGATACTTCCAATTTTTCGACAATTCTTAAAATGCTGATTAAATTTATCTTGTGTGTTAAAAAAGTGTAAACATCTTTCACATATCCACTTTGATTCTTTATGTTTGCTGAGCTGGCTGCTTACAAGTCTTGAAAGATTTTTTACCCATACAAAATGGTAAGTTGCAGTAGATAGATCTGTAATATCTTCATCTTCAGAGTTATATGTGTTTTGAATCATAAGAATGTTGACATGTCTTTCTTTTTCTTCACTAGTAACGTATGCTGGTATTACTTTGTAGCTTTTATCTATATTTTTGTGAAGTCTATATACGTTTATAGATACATTATTTTGTTTTTCAAAACGAGCAACTTGCTTTAAAGTCATAGGGAATTTAATTCCATTAAGGTTTAGGACGTCGTGTGGGTCCTCACCTCACATTCTTCTCGTACTTCATTATATCCTCATATAATGAAGTACGAGAAGAATTTTCTTTAACAGGATACAGTGCTGACACAACAGCCCAGCCAAAGCATAAATCGTCATTGTTCTTTACATTTACACATGCTTTACGACTAAGAATTTCTTTGGGTAGCTCTAAGCAACACCCAGCTCTCATTGGATTGTACTTATTAATTCCTATTAGAAGATTGTTTATTTTAATAAGAGACCAACCAGATTGATTTTCCGCAAATTCTTCAAGATCAACCAATAACTGATTTTTCACATATTCTCAAACCATTTATCTAAATCAGTATTACGGTCAATTGCAGCATTCGAAGTATTAAAATGTTTTGTTTCAGTAATCATTTCTTCTTGTTTGAGAATTTGAAAATCCCCACTTAAAACTGTGTTTACTTTTACCATTTCCTCTTTTTCAAAATATTATGAATTCTTCTTTTAAATAGGCTACAACTGTCATCTAAAAATTGCTTCGCATCGTTGTTGTTTAAGTTTGTAATCACACCACTTCT
Organism: Aspidapion aeneum; assembly: GCA_963576565.1. Classification (NCBI taxonomy): domain Eukaryota; kingdom Metazoa; phylum Arthropoda; class Insecta; order Coleoptera; family Brentidae; genus Aspidapion; species Aspidapion aeneum. The sequence continues at coordinate 54,887,854 of OY755044.1, read as the reverse complement.
TAGCCGGTTATCAAAGGCTGAATTGACATCTTCGCACTGTACACGATGTTTTGCTGTTTTACTATTGATGACTCTTCCACCTCCAATTTTTAAAAGGCTTTTTAAATTGTGTTTAGACTCTTTAACTTGTACAAGGCAAGCTGTTAAATGAGGATCATTTCTTTATAGAAAATCGTCAAATATCCACGCATGCGCATATGTCTTTTGTTCTCATTTGCACGCATGCGCATATGTATTCTGTTCTCAATTGCGTTGCACACCAAACAAGTTCCATCTTTGTATTATGTACTTTTGGACCAGTTCAAGTTCAAGTAGCATATATTTTGCACAAAATTAAAATTATTTTAGTAACATTAGGAATGAACTGTTGAATATACCACATTGGCTTTTTTTTATAACCGAAAGATGTCAAAGACAGGTGTTCTTTAAGGTTTAGGGTAGTAAAGGAGAGTTATAGGTTCAATTTCACACTTTTTTCGTTAACTGCTGTGTTTCTTGTGAAGGTAGATGAGCCTCTAAGAATTTATAAAAATTTGTTAAAAATAAATTGGTATACATAAAATTTATGTTAGTTTTAGTTGAAACTTTTATAATTACTAGTTTTACAGCAAGAATCAGTCAATGAAATGTTTAGCATTGTTGGTTTTTTTGTATACTTATTAAGTTGCATTTTATACATATACACATAGCCACCAGAAAGTATGGAAGAGACAAAGACAAAGCTTGACGGGTATCATCTTCTAGGGTATTTGCATATTTTTGAACATTGTCTGTACCCGCAGCGCACAATTCCATAATAACTGCGTGTTTTATGTTATTGTTGGGTCAACATTTATATATTCATCTTCCGCCAGACTTTAATTTAATCTATTAGTCCTCAGTAAATTTGATTTGTTTTTTGGATTTACATGTTTTAGGAATAGCCTCTTTCCGCCATAAACCAAACTTTCTAGCTCAAACGCCGGATTTAATATTGTTACACTATTGATTATAACTATTATATAAATAATATTTCGTCTTTTTATATACATATATCGAGCAATAGTTAATATCGTTCCTATGTAATTATTTAAACTAATGCTTTTTAAGTTCTGTGCGCTATTTTTCTTACTTCTTTATAATTTAGATGCCAGATAGTCTTTGCGTCTATCTCATATGCTCATAAACTCTGTTTAAAGTTCAATTTGAAGCATAGTTCTTTCTTCATTTGTTCTATAATGAAAAGGCAAGACAACACTTTGAGTAAAAAAAAGCACAGTTTTTATCATAAAATGTTTATATATTGTTCATATAAAAAGATAAAATTATTAAAAAATTATCTTCTAAGTTTTATTTATTTTGTGTGTTTAAGATAAATACTTAATACAGACTGATTGTTTTGTTTTAGAATAATAAATAGATCAAACTATTTTGACGGCAAATAGCCATGATGATACATAGAAAGATGTTAATAACCACTTTTTTTTGTCCGTCCGCCCGCATCTGTGCGAGTATCAGGTTTCGACATAAACAAGACATATAACTTTACAACACAGATGCCATTCATATAATATTGTCACTAAATAGCAATTCGTTCGCTCATTTTGGTATTATTCTAGGCAAACGCATTAAATAATAATAAAAATACTCTGCCAATATATGGGCCCCTAAGCTCACACTAGGTACTATAGTTATAGTGTACATGTGAGCTAATATAACTAAAAACTGAAATATATTTTATTCAACTACAGAGTAAATTACCTTTCGTTTGATACCACACAAGCCATGTTTTAAATTAAACTAAAATTTTTGAAATCTACCCCCACCCTTAAAAAAACAAGAACTAAAATGTATTTTGTTTAGCTCCGGACTCAATTACCTTTCATTTGATACCACACATGCCATGTTTTGACTTACAATCTGAGTTTTTGCAAACTACCCCCACCCTTTAAAAAAATATATTAAAATGTGTTTTGTTTAACTCCAGACTCAATTACCTTTCGTTTGATATCACGCACGCCATATTTGGCTTTTATTTGGCTTGTGTTCGGTGGATTTTGTTCATTTTTAAATGGGACCATCTCGACCCTAAGTACCAAATGTCTAGGTGCGATCTGATTTTCCACCATGGCATTCGGCCATATTGTCTACCATGCTCCTAGGAACTACTAGTTGATTAATCACAGTAATGCCATCGGCACTTTCCCAGGCACGTTTAAGAATGTTTTCTTCTACTATCAGTGAATCCCATTGTGCCCAAAGTAATTTGAATATCATCCCTTGATTCGCGATATCTTGCCATGATGGTCGTGGCTTGTTCTCTTCTTTTATTCGCAAAATAGGTCCTACATCTTTGTCGTCAAGTTGTGTGGTTCTAATTGAAGCCGACATCCATTCTTCATCTGGTTCTAATTTTATCTGTCGCACGTAGGTAATTCCTTCTTTCTGGTCAATTCTCCTGCAATGTTTACAATCTTCAGGGTAAGGTCTTTTGGAAAAATTCGATGACCCGTTCTTCTCCAGCTTGTACTTGAGAGAGTACTGCTCCTATGCCATCGTTGCTCGCATCAGTATCAAATATAAATTTACCTTTTGGAATAGGATATGCGAGAATCGGACTAGAACATAATGCTGCTTTTAGTCTTGTAAATGCTTGGTCACATTCGGTATTCCATCTGTAAGAAGCTTTATCTTCTGTAAATCTATGTAACGGAGACGCTATCCTTCTACAAATCGTCTGTAGTATGTACACAGATCCAAAAAGCTTCTTAATTCATGTTTGTCACGAGATTGAGGCCATTCTTTTATTACTTGTAACTTCTTATAATCAGTATGGATGCCTTCTCGGGAAACAACGTGACCCAGGAACTCGAATTTTCTTGAAATAGAAAACATTTCTTTGGGTTTAATTTAAGATTGGCATTTCTGATTCTTGAAAATACTTCTCGTAAATTGTCTAAATGATCTTGAAATGATTTCCCCATTACTATGACATCATCCAAGTAGACTAGGCAGGTTTTCCAAGTAAGGCCTCGTAGAACAACTTCCATCAGTCTTTCAAATGTTGCTGGGGCATTGCATAACATTAAACTGGTAAAGTCCACTGCCAGCAGAGAATGCTGTCTTTTCTTTATCTCTTTCAAAGATTCCTACTTGCCAATATCCACTTTTTAGGTCAAGAGTAGAGAACCAATATGATCCTGCCAATGTCGTTAATGTGTCGTCTATTCTTGGCAGTGGGTAACTATCTTTCTTGGTCACATCGTTAAGTTTCCTATAGCAAAATCTAGTACTTCCATCCTTTTTAGTGACCAACACCACAGGAGATGACCAAGGACTTGATGACTCTTCAATAACCCCGTCACTGAGCATTTTATTAATGAGATTGTGAACTTGTCTTATTGGTTGGGCATCGCCAGTGTTGATGGAATGTTGAATAAGATTTGTGCGTCCCGAACTACTCTCAGTTTCGAAGATAGTACTTTGTTCTTCTATAAACTGTCTCGCTTTACTAAATTCATCTGAAGTGAGATGTTGCCAAGTGGACTGAAATTGCTGAAGTACCTCCGTTGGTAACTTGCTTTTATCCTCCGAAGTTGGCTCTTCACATCTTGTTACTTTCTGGACTGGCTCAAATAATGCTACCACCTCCCCTTTATTAATTTTGACACTATTTGGGAAAATATTGGCGACTCTAATCGGGATGTCTTTATCGTTTTTAACTAGTGACTTTGCAACGAGGTAAGTGTTGGGTGTATTCTGTTGGCTTATGAGTCCGACGCAGCTTGATGTTTTACTTTCTAGCCTCCCAAAAATTATGGTCTCACTGTTACCGACCAGTCTTGTTGTGCATACTGCCACCACCTTTATTAGTTCCTTATTAAAGTGACTATTTGAAAAAATAAACTCTTCATTCCGAAATCTTAGGGTATTAAGTTTATTATCAAACGCAAATCCATGTTTACTTATCAAGTCCATTCCCAAAATAAATTCGTCTTCTATTTCGGCAACCAATACAGTGTGGCGAATCTTTAATCTTCCCAGCTGTAGGTCTATGTCTGTCTGCCCCAACACGTCGGCGGATTCTCCAGTCACAGTCTTAAGTGTTATTTTCTTTTCTGTTGGTCGAATTTTATATCTCGTTGCAATTTTGAACTTAAGCAATGATATGGCAGCACCAGTGTCTACTGTTATGTTAACTTGTCTTCCATTTATAAGTCCGTCGATGTTAAGACTGTCAGCAGTATGTTTTAAGCTCTTAATTGAGTAAATTTTGGGGGCTACATTCCCTTTAGCCAACACCCGCCCCTCTGCGTTGACTAGTTTTAGTTTTCCTGATTTCTTCTTCGGTACTCCCGCTAGATGGTGAGCGAGACCTCATTTGGACACGACAATCGCGTTGAATATGCCCTGTACGTCCGCATCTAAAACACTTTTCATTTGGAGAGGGACGTCTGTTTTCTTTTAAAGAGTCAATCTTCTCTATCAGTGATTGAAGAATTTGGCTTAGCGTCTTTGAGGGAACCTCTTGTTCATTGCTCATTTCTTCACCCTCCTGAATTGAGACAGCCCTTACTTTTGGTCTGGACATATTATTTGAGACTCAATTTCGAGTGCTCGAATCAACACTTCGCTGCTGTTATGGAAGCGTTCTCGGCGAAGTAACTTTGCTAAGTCCGTGTCTCGCAAGCCATTAATAAAGCGGTCTACCGTGAAGGGATCTCTATAATTTTCTGGCATTTCTGGTAAAGCCATACTCTTGTAATGACTCTCCTGCTCTTTGCTGACGAATATTTAATTCTGACCAATGTAAATTTCGTAAATGTTCAAAGCATTGTAATTTTGTTTTTGTTCGGCTCGAATAGACCGTAAAAGTCCCAGCGCAGTTTCTCGTAGAGCTACTAACAAAGCTTTAGCTTTCTCGTCATCGTCCCAGTCATTTGCAGCAGCGGCAGCTTCAAACTGTTGTTTGTAGGTGGACCAGGAAGACGTAGCATCGTAATTTGGAGGCTTAATGTTTTGGTTGGAATTCACAACATAGCCCTGAGCTTTTATTTTGTTGTGTTCTTTCTGAAGCTGTATAAGCTGCTTTGATACGTCCTGGAATTTTTCTTCCACTGTTTGAAAAACTTGTTCTTTCACATTCTGTAGCTTGATCTCCACTTTTTCTTCAACATTCTGCAATTTGTCTTGTACGGTTTCTTCTACTTTTTGCAATTTGTTTTGTACCGTTTCTTCTACATTCTGCAATTTGTTTTGTACCTTTTCTTCTACATTCTGCATTCTTTGAGTTATTTGTTCCTTAAGATCTTCAGTTGCTGCCTTGAACTCTTCTCTCAGCTGTTCGGAGTTGCTCTTTATCTGATCGAAGTTTTCTTGCATGCCATCTAATGTCTGTCTCATATCGTTCTGGTTTGGTTCGATGGTCTGTCTCATATCATTCTGATTTTGAGCCATTTGAGCTGCTAGAGCCTGCATCATTTTGGTTAAATCTTTCATCTTTGCCGATCTTTGTCTAGTAAGCATTAACTTCGTGATAAATCACTTAAAACTTTTATTTTAGGGCTTGTCGGAAACTGACGTTCTGCATTTTTTTCTTATTTATAATTTTTAGTTTTAATTAATCGTTTTCGGCTGCTTTGAGAGTACCGTAAAATATTCTTAGTTTTTAAAATTCAAATAAGCGCGCGAAATCATGACGCACAGGTCTGCCCCGGCACCTGGGCGCCCCATACCTGTGACGACGAAAAATGACACTTGGGTCAAATCTGCGATACCGGCATGCTGCCAACAATTTTCTTGTACTTATAATTAAAATTTAATTACTGTCTTTCGACATATTTTCACTAGTGTGTGCAAGCTGGAAAAAGGGCTACAAAAACATCGAAGGATTGGCCAACCAAGAACAGCTCCAACGAGATTAAGGGGTAAGTGCCAGCAATCTTGTGCGTCCGACATAGTTTTTTCTAAACTTTTATATCATTCCAGCAAACCAATAGGTAAATCCTATTGAAAATAATTTACGGTCCTTTGAATTACGCCTAGAGCGAACAGGGCTATAAAGCGAATGTCGAAGTCGGTTTTTCAATATCTCTTCCAATTCTTAAATAGAACCTAATGGAATGTTCTGGAATATACTGGTAAATGTTACTGTTTCTGCTACTAGACAAATGTAGAAGTCACTTTTTGATTATCTCTTTTTGGTTCTCGAATAGACCGTCGTAGAATGTTATGAAATATTCTAGAAATAATTTCTAATTCTTACTTTTGAAATAACTAAGCTACTGTCGAAGTCGGTTTTTGTATATCTCTTCTGGTTTTCGAATAGAACGTCGTAGAATGTTATGGAATATTCTAGAAAATCTTGCTAATTGTTACTTGTGAAATAACTAATGTCGAAGTCGGTATTTGTATATATCTTCTAGTTTTTGAATAGAACGTCGTAGAATGTTATGGAATCTTCTAGAAATTCTTTCTAATTCTTACTTTTGAAATCACTAAACTAATGTCGAAGTCGGTATTTGTATATCTCTTCTAGTTTTTGAATAGAACGTCGTAGAATGTTATGGAATCTTCTAGAAATTATTTTTAGTTCTTACTTTTGAAATTACTAAGCTAATGTCGAAGTCGCTTTTTGGATATTTCTTCTGGTTTTCGAATAGAGCGTCGTAAAAAGTGATAGAATATTCTAGAAAATCCCTCTAATTATCAATTTTTGGACTGTAAAGTTAATGTCGAAGTCGGTTCTTAAATATCTCTTTTGGTTTTTAAATAGAACAATATTGAACTTCTTCGAATATTCTGGAAAAATCACTTACTTTTTTCTGTCAAATTGTCCTAGCCGGTGGTACTTTGTAAGGGTAGTCTTTGCACTATTCAGTTCTGAATATTCTGGCAAAATCACTTACTGTTCTTCTTTTCAAATGTCCTAGCCTGTGATACTATGTAAGGATAGTCTTTGCACTATTTATTTCTTTTAGTCTCAGTTCTGACACCAATTATTACGGGTTCACAGCGACAAATTAAAACTCGCAATTGTCAAAAAAACGATATGTCAATTTATTTCGACAATATGTACAAAACACGCACTTAGTTACTAATAACTCACTACTGTAATCGGCCTATTATATCTCGCTACTACGGCAGTTGGTTATCTCTGACTGGCTCGATGCGCGACGTCCGGCCCTATATATAGGGTCTGCCTACTATCCGAGAACCATCCATCCTTCTTCGATTCCCGCTTATACTAGCTTTTTCTAGACCGCGGACCGTTCGAGCAGGAGCATGTCATAGATAACGCAACTAAAACCTAGACTAAGAATACAACCATAAGGTAAATCAACCTAATACTACACTAAACCTAAATAAATTCTAACTATAAAATTTAAATAACTTAAAGGAGGAGGCACTGTTAGCTCCCGCTAAATTTCGCGGTTGTTTTTACTTTTTAAAACCACACAATTGGATGACGGACAGAGTACATTTTCGCGCATTTTGACATGCGCACCAAGAATCAGTGAGATCCCTTTCTACCGCCTCGAGAAAATGGCGTGTTAATTTCTTTCTCCAACTATTACAAATTTCTACACTTGAAAGTGCTCGATTTTGGTGTACTGAAGCATAGAACTGGAAACTTCAGCCCTTCAGCTACGTGGTGCCATCATTAGATCCAGAAAGGGGCCCCTGGAACGTGGAGAAATTGGCTGCAAACTGGTGAGTGCTTTGTTTCTGATTTCCGTTGTGTGGTACCAGCAATTAACTATGGACCGTTTGATTATTTCGTGATTTCGTATCAATATATTTATGTTTGTTCGCGCTTTCATTTAGTAAAATATATACAGTCCACTGCAGTTATCGTTTTTCTAATCGCGGGCATACAGGCACTAAATACATTGTTTACCGGGACGCGTCAGATGAGCTGAATTTGAGATATGTTGAAGGACAAACCTTCCTGATATTTTTACCAAAAAAAAGGTCATATTTTTCCATATTTCAGTGGCGCGCATTTAAAAGGGTATAGCTCGAAAACGAATCCTATGACCCCCCCAATTTTTTTTGGTAAAAATATCAGGAAGGTTTGGCCTTCAACATATCTCAAATTCAGCTCATCTGACGCGTCCCGGTAAACAATGTATTTAGTGCCTCCTCCTTTGTAACAATATGTTGTAAATACGACAGAAGTATTTAGTCTCCGTATTAAAACGGAAAGAGGTAATTCCCCGGCTGCAGAGTGCCTTGTTGCCAACATACTACATAATATTTATGCCTAAGTCGTGCAGCGTTTTGTCCCGTTGTCAGAGGTTCGCGTCCGGTTAAGGAAGGTTATTAGAGTGTCCAGTTATAGGAGTGAATTGTACATGTAAAGAAATAGGGAAAAGCTTGGTTCCAACAAATTTGTCCGCCAAAAGGGAGTGTCCGCTTAATAGAGGTGTCCGCAGGGAGAGGTTTCACTGTAATACCAAAATAAATTATCCTTAGAGTTACCTTTAGTTACTAAAAACATATCTATCAGTAAGCATTGAAATAAATAAATAAACTAGCCATTTTAAAAATATTTTTAGTTCAATATGTTAATGTTAAATGATCTATTTAACGGTTCTGCAAAACAAAAAACATCAGGATTGTATAACCATTTTTAAGGTTTATTTTTGTATATTATGAAATGTCTGCTTATCATATGAAAATATATATTTTTTTGCTTGTGGTCAAAACATTATTTGTTTCTAGCTGGTTTGGGATTCTGAAACACAGTGGGATGCCCACAATCTGCAAAGCATTGACTAATATACCGGGTGGGCCAAAAAAACCGGACAATTTTTTTTTCATAATAACTTTTGAACTATACAATCGATTTTAATGGAACAAACTGCCAAGTGCAGAGAATTAGAGTTTTGATCAAATATATTTTTTGTCCGCCGTTACAAAATCCAAGATGGCGGACGAAATTAAAATGTACCCTTTAAAGATGCTTGTTTATTCTTATGTTGCGAATATGCTTTTATTATTTGTTTAAAATTAGTAAAAAAGCTGCAGTCTTGCAAAATCGGTTCAGTGGTTATAAAAAAATATATTTTTGCGATTGCCTTGCCAATCATGTCTGCATTTATTTCCTTATAAATTCATTACTACTGAAGCGATTTGAATGAAATAAAAAACATCCTAATAAGAATTGATTGCTTTTTATAGATCATGGTCAAAGTTTATTGCCCTCTTAAAATTTAAGACGACGGACAGAATCATATTTGATTTTTTGAAATGGCGTGTTTATTTTTATTTTCCGAAAATGCTTTAGTTTTTTTTAATTTATATAAAAACACTACTTTTAAAAATAAATCGGTGTGGTGTTATTAGCTACAAAAAACTATATTAATACTTTACTATTTTTTCCCATTAAACTTAAACTTTTTGGTGTCATTAATAATTAATGCCTATGAACTGTACAAACAAAAAAAATCTAATTATGGATTTTTTTTGAAAATCTAAAAAAAATTTCATGTAAAATGAAAGGTTCTTACTAGTTTGGAAATGTTTTTTTAAACTTTGCTATTACAGCCAAACTTCTTTATGTTCAATTTAGCACTGTGCATAAGTCATTTGCAGCCGTAATAGCCAAGTTTAGAAAAACATTTCCAAACTAGTAAGAACCTTTAATTTTCAAATTTGTATTGCAGAACTTGGCTTTATATCAATTCTTTTTACGGAATATCAATTTCGCGTACTTGGCTTTTTTTTACATGTTTTTGTTTGGATTTCAGTCATTTTGGAGTTGGATAAGGTTTAAGTTTTTTGAAGTATTAAAATATGCGGAATACTGTTTTAAGCTTTTGCAATGCCTTATTTAAAATGAGGTTTTTAAATTTTTCCGATGGTTTTATCATGGTTCCTATCAGCCTTCCAAAGCTCAGCTCTCTAGCGTTTCTGGTAGTGGACAATGTTACTTTTACGTAACTTTGCATTTATAGGGGAGGGATGTAAATTAAAATTTTGCTGTTTTTAAATGTTCTCCTATATTTTTATCATAGTTCCTTCGGCATTTTAAAGCTCAGCTCTCTAGCGTTTCTGGAAGTGGGCAATGTTATTTTTACATAATTTCACATTTATAGGGGAGCAAAGTAAATTAAAATTTTGGGGTGTTTTTTCCTATAGTTTTATCATATTTATCTGGAATCTGGAAGTGGGCACATAACTTTACATATATAGGTGAGGGAAGTAAATTAGATTTTGGGGTGTTTTTTCCAAGGGTTTGGTCAAAATTTTTATCAGTCTGCCAAATTTCAGCATTGTAGCATGTCTGGAAGTACAGTAGAATTTTTAAATTCGAATTTCGACGGTTCTTGAAATTTCGAAACTACTTTACTACTCTACTAAAGCCCATGAAACTTGGATTATTAACGCTATGAAGATCTACGACTGTGCAAAGTTTGAGTTTCGTAGGTCATTCCGAAGTAGATTTTTAGATAGATCAAATATGGGCTCAAATGTTTCAAGAAAAGATGGTACAGCAGTTGCGCCAAATTGGCCGGGCACTGCCGTGCCCTCAGATATCGAAATGTAATATTTCGTAACCATGAAATGTCGAAATTACAATATGTCAAATTTACCAAAAAAAATTAAAACTTAAACTAATCTGATATGGTCAAGGTTAGTTCTTTTTATAATAATAATTAGCATGGCATTACGGCAATACATTGCATACATTTGTAGAGTCGGGGACTTTTTAAATTGCAGCCCTCGAAAATAAAAATTATTCCTATTTGAAATTCGGAAAAGTAGTTTAAACCAAAATAAAAAAATTGTGAACCTTATAGTCTAAATTATACGCATTTGTAATGACGTCACCAGATGAGAAAAAAACTTATGGCGTAGATATTTTTGCCAATCAATGTTTTTTGATTGACTGTGACGGATACTTCACATAACCAATTACCTACCTATTTAAATCATAGATGTTAGCTCCCGCTAAATTTCGCGGTTGTTTATATATATTTTTAAAAACACACAACTGTATGAAGGACAAAGCGCATTCCGCGTATTTGGACATGCGCACCAACAACCAGTGAGATCCTTGTCAATCGCCTAGAGAAAAAGGCGTGTTAATTTCGTTCTCCAACAATTTCAAATATCTACACCTGAAAGTGCTCGATTTTTGTGTACTGAAGCATAGAACTAGAAACTTCAACCCTTCAGCTACGTGGTGACATCATTAGATCCATTCGGGGGCCCCTTGGAACGAGGAGAATTTGGCTGCAAAGGAGGTGAGTGCACTTATCTGATTACCGTTGTGTGGTTCCAACAATTTTACCTATGGACGTCTGATTATTTCGTAATTTCATATCAATATTTATGTTTGTTCGCGCTATCATTAATTAAAATATTTACAAGTCCACTGCATTTAGCGTTTTTTCTATCCGCGAGTTAACATAAAGTGTTCCTTCCAGCCGAATTATTTTTAAATAATAAATCCATACGACGGTATTAATAATTATTTGCAGCCAAACAAGGCGACCTTGCATCGCATCGTATCGTATAGAGAAAGTCGTCTGCACCGACGACTGCACGTGTCTTGCGCGTGCTCGATTCAGTAAACAAAGCGAGTAGGAATCAAAACAAACAAAACAAACGTTCAGTGGTGTACCATATCATTTCGATATTTAAAACAATTTTCATCAATTGCGATAAATTAGTGCATATTTTCGACAATTCGTCATTTTTCTATTTCAGAAGCATTAATTTAGCGTTAAGTGTATATTTACCGACATTTCTGTGATTAGATGTGTTCCATATCATTTCGATATTTAAAATAATTTTCATCAATTACGATAAATTAGTGCATATTTTCGACAATTCGTCATTTTTCTATTTCAGAAGCATTAATTTAGCGTTAATTGTATATTTACCGACAATTTCGTCATTTCAAAGGTAAAATCATGTCTGTCAAAAAAGCCGCGCAAAAACGCAAGGGTTTTTTATCTGCGATCACCGAGTGTTATGTGTTGTCACAGAACGCGGAAAAGGATGAAAGAGCGAGAAACGAGTTTCAAGTGAGGTATGCCGATTTGGATGAAACCTTCGATAAATGCATGCTGGCACATAATGACGTCATTATGTTGCTAGACGACTCGGACGATGAGGAATTTAAAACGCAGGATGCGATCCTTTCAGAAGCTCGTAAATATTTTTATGCGTGTAAGGGGGTTTACTCTAAAATATTTCCGGTTGAGGCCCCATCTTTTTCGGGATCATATGTTCGACAAAACGAATCTGAAACTCCAAAACTCAAAGAGTTAGGTATTCCCATATTCCGAGGTGATAAAAAATTATGGCCAAGCTTTTTCGATCTTTTTAATAACATTATAGATCAAAATCAAAGTCTAAGTAACGTTCGAAAACTTCAATATTTATTTTCATATCTCGAGGATGAGCCTTTAAAATTGATATCAGGGATTAGCTTATCTGATCAAAATTATAAAATTGCTTATGACAAATTAGTCAATAGATATCAAAACAAGCGAGACCTCAATTATGAACTCCACCTTAAAAAATGAGTCAGCTAAAGAATTACGTAATTTAATTGACACCTTTTCTGAATCCCTAGAAATTTTAAAATCACTTAGCTTTGACGTTGACAGTTGGGACTTTATTATTTTTTTCATTTTATTAGAAAAATTGGATATTCCAACGCGTTCAAATTTCTAAATGAGTCACGCCAATACTAATAACGAAATTCCCACTTTTCAGTCACTTTTTCAATTTCTAGAAAAAAGATGTAAAGTTTTGGAATCACTTCCTCAATCAACAGCACCCAAAAAGGTGCCTATATATCAAAAATCAAATTCTATGCAAAATCAGTCTGGGCAAAAGCCTACCTATCAAAATTCAAATTCTATGCGAAATCAGTTTGGGCAAAAGCCTACCTATAAATCATCCAATTCGCCTTTTATAGGACTGGCTGGCACCTCAACTAATTCGAGTACGGGAATAAAATGTTTCCGGTGTAATCAAGGTCACGTGCTTTCGAAATGTCAAACATTTCTTGATCTCTCACCTATCGATCGCCTATCTTTCGTCAAACAGAAAAAATTATGTCTAGCGTGTTTTTATCCCTTGCATGATGTAGATACGTGCAAATCAAAATATTCATGCAGGACTTGCAATAGTAAAAGGCACCACACTTTAACTCATATCTTAGAAACGAATCAAGAGTCTGGAAGCCAAGATACTAGTCCTGTCATTCACACACCACCTGTCAATAATCTTCATGTGTCATTAAATGCCTCAGGACCTTCAGGTACCTTTCTTTTATGCACCGCCGTAATAGATGTTATGGACGGTTGCGGAATTTTTCAACCTGTAAGGGCACTGCTTGATTCTGGATCACAGACAGGATTCATCAGTGAAAAGTGTATTCAGCGTCTTAATCTTCCTAGGCGAAGTTACACCACTGAAATATTCGGATTAAATCAGATGTCTTATTTTACTTCCAAAGGGCTCGTTCAATGTCACATTAAGCCACAAGGACAAGTCACTCCTTTACTTAATTTCGAAGCAATTGTGGTTCCACAACTATGTTCCAATATGCCTACATTCTCTTTGAACGATAATCAGTGGAAACACTTGCAAAACCTTAAACTTGCCGACCCATCTTATTTCAAATCTAGACCTGTGGACCTGGTTATTGGTTGCGAGCTATTCGCACAGATATTCAAGGAGGGCAGGGTTCTTGGACAGGTAGGGCAGCCTTCAGCCCTTGAAACTATCTTTGGCTGGGTCGTCATGGGAAAGGTTGACGAAGTAGGTAGTCTTACGGAACGAACCAGTTGTTTTTTAACGAGTCATTCACCTCCTTTAGAGGTCATTCTCCCTAGGTTTTGGGAAATCGAACATTTGCCTAAAAAACAAATCTTATCAAAGGAAGAAAAACAGGCAGAATCAATTTTTACTGCTAGTGTAGTACGGCAACCGAGCGGTAGATTCATGGTAGATCTTCCGTTTAAAGACAAAATAAACCCTGACCTAGGAAATACTTATCCGCAAGCTTATCGTAGATTTTTACTTCTAGAAAATAGATTAATCAAAAATCCTGATCTGTACACTGCCTATTCAAGTTTCATGCAAGACTATATCGATTCTAATCATATGAGTTTAGTTTTATCTAGTCAACCAAAGGTCGACGTGTCGTGTTTTTTAGCACATCATTGCGTACTAAAGCCGGAAAGCTTAAGTACAAAATTAAGGGTAGTCTGGGATTGTTCGGCAGTCGCCCCAAAAAATATTAGTCTCAATGACACATTGTTATCTGGACCGAAACTTCAAAAGGATATTGCTTCTTTACTCCTTACGTTTCGTCTTAATCCTATTGCCTACATTGCTGACATCAAACAGATGTTCCATCAAGTCCTTATCAATCCTTATCACCGTCCTTATCAAAGGATATTGTGGAGGTTTTCTCCACAGGACCCACTTTCAGTGTGGGAACTTTCTACTGTCACTTTTGGCATGACATGCTCACCTTTTCTAGCCATGCGTACCTTAAATGAGCTGGCAGAGAGAGAAAAGGAACGTTTTCCTATGGCTAGTACTGTTCTAAAAACGTCAATCTATATCGACTATATCTTGGGAACTAGCCCTTCGCTTTCTGAAGCTCTCTCCCTTCAAACAGAACTCAATGATTTGTTGAAGTCGGGAGGATTTGAACTTAAAAAATGGGCAAGCAATTGTCCTGAGTTATTGGCAACATTGCCAGAGTCCGATCGTCAAATGCCTCTCTCTTTCGACAAGGAGGAACCCCACTTTATCAAAGTTTTAGGACTTCAATGGCATCCAAAAAACGACATTTTTTCTTATCAATGCCGAATGAAGGACAAACCCCCAACCAAACGTTCTATTTTATCTATCATAGGGACAATCTTCAATCCCTTAGGTTTTCTTTGTCCCTTGTTGCTACAAGCAAAATTTATTTTGCAACAGTTGTGGATATCGAAAATAGGCTGGGACGAAGAACCAGATTCTTCTATCATCGACTCTTGGAACAAACTTCGTTCTGAATTCCCGCTTCTTTCCAATTTTCAACCACCAATCAAACTGTCAAAAACCAATACCTGTCAAATCATCGACTTCTGTGACGCTTCAATTCGAGGCTACGCAGGCGTCGTATATTTTCGTGTAGAAGAGGAAAACAATATATCTGTTTCTCTCATATCTGCAAAATCTAGGGTCGCGCCTATAAACTCACAAACTTTGGCTAGGCTAGAACTCCTAGGCGCATTTCTTTTAAGCGAATTAATTGACTTCGTTTTATCTAGCTATGAAGGAAAAATAACTTTTACAAATATCGTTACTTTCTGCGATTCGCAAGTCGTATTGCACTGGCTTTCATCCCCTCCTAATCGCTGGCAAACCTTTGTTGGAAATCGAGTCAGTAGAATCCAAGAAATCATTCCCTCAAACTCGTGGCGCTACATTCCTTCTGCTTTGAATGCAGCCGATATTGCGTCACGAGGGGCCACCCCTTCACAGCTCATGTCACATGACATGTGGTGGAACGCACCGTCGTTTTTGTGGTCTCCCGAAAACGAATGGCCCGATTTTCATAAATCAAAAATGCCAATTGATTTCGGAGATATTAATCTGGAGGAAAAGCCAAAAGTCTGTTGCAATGCGATAATTGATGTCAACTTCTTAGATCAGCTTCTTATCAAATATTCATCTATATCAAAAATTCAACGTATCATTTGTTATGTCCTTCGAATAGTTAACCTTTTTCAAAACCATTCCTATCAAAAACCCACTAAGCCGCCGGACCAAAAAGTTATTTTTGAGAATATTGTATTTCCTACCACCGGTGAGATGCAAAGTGCGTTACACCTTCTTATCAAACGCGTTCAAGGTTCTTGTTTTTCTGAGCTTTTTTCCGCGTTATCTAAGGATAAACCAATACCGAAACCTTTGCGAAAACTTTCACCTTTTCTTGATGAGAATAATATCATTAGAGTCGGTGGCAGATTACAAAAATCTGACCTTTTGTCTTATTCTGCAAAACACCCCGTCTTACTTTCGAGTGACCATCGTTTAACTACTCTTCTTATCGAGTCCGCTCATCGACAATATCTTCATCCTGGGTTTAAAACATTACATAATCTGCTTTTACAGCAATTTTGGATATTATCTGCCAGACGGGCAATTCAAAGAACCATATCCAAGTGCTTGCAATGTTTTAGAATCAACCCTAAACCCTATAGACCGCCCATAATGAGTTCACTTCCCGCTCATCGAATTAATCAACTTAAACCTTTTTCGAGTGTAGCTATCGACTTTTGTGGACCTTTCTTTGTGATTCCTCATCGTTACCGTGGTTGTAAAGCTTTCAAATCGTATGTCTGTGTGTTTGTCTGTACGGCCACACATTGCGTGCATTTGGAATTAACCATGCAACTGTCCACCGAAGGGTTCGTAGGTGCATTCCATCGATTCATTTCCAGACGCGGAAGCGTGACGCAATGCTGGTCAGATCAAGGCAGTAATTTTATAGGGTTTCGTAACCAATTACTGGATTACGCAAGAAGTGCTGCCACCAGACTTTCTATTCGTTGGCATCTGGGACCTCCTCTCAGTCCACATTTCAATGGCCTGGCAGAAGCTGGCGTCAAAAGTTTTAAAACTCACTTTGTACGAGTTGTCGGCGACCAGAAGTTGTCTATCATGGAGATGTCCACCCTTACCTGTCGCATAGAAGCCGTACTTAATAGTCGCCCTTTATCTCCTGCCTCTTCGGACCCACACGATCTTTAACCTCTTACCCCTGGGCATTTTTTGACACTTGAACCCCTTAATTCAGAAATTCCGGAGTCAGATTTGTCCGAGGTTCCCCTAAATCGGCTCTCGAGATGGCAACTAATCCAAAAACTACATAATGATTTTTGGAAACGGTATTCTATAGAGTATTTGCATACGCTACAACAGCGACAAGTGGGCTGATTCGTCCCCAAATATCAAATTAAATGATTTGGTTATCATAACAAGTGATCACATTCAATCGCCTTTGAAATGGCCGGTCGGTCGGGTCATCGAACTGCATCCCGGCGGGGACGGTCAGGTGCGTGTTGCGACGGTACAAACGGTTACCGGTGTTTATAAGCGGCCAGTTGTAAAACTGTGCCTCTTGCCAAATTAAAAGTAATTTTAATTTTCTACCTTTTACCGGGTATTACAATAGGTTTTTTATTTTTAATTTTTTTTGAATTTTTTGTTTGTTTGTTTTGCCTTTTTTCGGGATTTCGTTATCTCTAAATAAACTTACGATACTTATCTGTTTTCATTCATTTATATTTATCGGTCGATTCTTTTTCTTATATCTATATCTGTCCGGTTGAGATTCTAAATTTGTGTGTTTTGGAGGGCAGTTATGTTAGCTCCCGCTAAATTTCGCGGTTGTTTATATATATTTTTAAAAACACACAACTGTATGAAGGACAAAGCGCATTCCGCGTATTTGGACATGCGCACCAACAACCAGTGAGATCCTTGTCAATCGCCTAGAGAAAAAGGCGTGTTAATTTCGTTCTCCAACAATTTCAAATATCTACACCTGAAAGTGCTCGATTTTTGTGTACTGAAGCATAGAACTAGAAACTTCAACCCTTCAGCTACGTGGTGACATCATTAGATCCATTCGGGGGCCCCTTGGAACGAGGAGAATTTGGCTGCAAAGGAGGTGAGTGCACTTATCTGATTACCGTTGTGTGGTTCCAACAATTTTACCTATGGACGTCTGATTATTTCGTAATTTCATATCAATATTTATGTTTGTTCGCGCTATCATTAATTAAAATATTTACAGTCCACTGCCTTTAGCGTTTTTTCTATCCGTGGACTAACAATAGACACTACTTTTTTTAAAAAGTTTATTGTCACCGCTGTTTATAATATACTGTTACGGGTTCACAACGACAAATTACAACTCGCAATTGTTGAAAACAATATGTCAATTTATTTCGATAATTATGTACAAAAACACGCACTTACACTTACTAATAACTCGCTGATAATTCACTACTATAATCGGTCTATTAATTTCGTGTTAATATCTCACGACCACTACAGTACGTTATCTGTGACTGACTGCCTGATGCACGACGTCCGGCCTTATATATGAGGGCTGCCTACTATTCGAGAACCCTTCCATCCTTGTTCGATTCGGACTCATTCCAGCCCTTTTCTAGACTTTCGCATACCAGTTTGTCACAGATAACGCAACTAAAACCTAGATTAAGAATACAACCATAAAATACGTCAACCTAATACTACACTAAACCTAAATAAATTCTAACTATAAAATTTAAATACCTAAATTTGTAACACTATCCTCCTCTTCAGGTTTGATCGCCTCGATCAACATTTCCCAGGTAAGGTTTTAGTCTGTCTAGATGAACAACTTTCATCTTGGACTTCGGGCTTTTCTGGATTCGGTAGACTACATCATTAATTCTCTTAACAACTTTATAAGGCCCTTCCCATGGTGGTGTCAACTTAGGTGATCTTCCTTTCTTGCGTTGAGGATTGTATAGCCAGACTTGATCATTCTCTTTGAACCCTGAAGAGTTTGCTTTCAGGTCATATCTCGCTTTCATGCGGTCACTGGCTATTTCTATTCGCTCTCTAACCACTTCATGGATATCGTGCAGCTTTTGCCTTAAACGTTCGACATAGTCATTAACCTCTAAGTGTTCTTCTTCAGGTGAACCAAACATGATATCACATGGTAAACGCAGTTCTCTACCAAACAGGATACTAGATGGAGTAGCTCCTGTCGTATTGTGAATGGCGGTTCTATAGGCCATCAAAAACAATGGAATATATTGGTCCCAATCTGTCTGGTGCTCATCCACAACTTTGCACAGATGTTCTTCTATTGTTTTATTAAATCTTTCAACCGTGCCATCTGACTGCGGATGTAAAGCCGTAGTCCGTGTTTCATGTATTCCGAAAAGGTCACAGAGATTCTGGAAGAGCTTCGATTCAAAATTTCTTCCTTGATCTGAATGTAGTTCCAAAGGAATGCCAAATCGGCTGAAAACATCATTTACCAGAACTTCCGCAACTGTAGTGGCCTCTTGGTTAGGCAAAGCAAAAACTTCTGGCCATTTGCTAAAGTAATCCATGACAACAAGGATGTATTTGTTGCCTTTTTTAGTTTCTGGAAATGGTCCGGCCACATCAATAGCAATGCGTTCGAATGGTAGACCTACGTTATATTGTTTCATTTGACCTCTGGACCTTGTTTTGGGACCTTGGCTGGCTGCACAAGTCGAACATCGGCGGCACCAGTTGTTCACATCTTGAAAGTAATTGACCCAATAAAATCGGTTTCGAATTTTGTCCATGGTTTTATTTATGCCTAGGTGCGCGCCTGATTCCACCATGGCATTCGGCCATTATATTGTCTACCATGCTCCTAGGAACCACTATTTGATTAACCACAGTAAGGCCATCGGCACTTTCCCAGGCACGTTTAAGGATGCTTTCCTCTACTATCAGTGAATCCCATTGTGCCCACAGTGATTTGAATATCACCCCTTGGTTTGCGATATCTTGCCATGATGGTCGTGGCTTGTTATTTTCTTTCAATCGCAAGATAGGTCCTACATCTTTGTCGTTAAGTTGTGTGGTTCTAATCGAAGCCGACATCCATTCTTCATCTGGTTCTAACTTTATCTGGCGCACGTAGGTAATTCCTTCTTTCTGGTCAATTTTCCTGCAATGTTTACAATCCTCAGGGCAAGGTCTTCTGGACAATGCATCCGCATTATTATGCACCCTTCCCGCTCGGTGCTTAATTTGATAATGGTATTGTTGTAGCTTTTCTATCCATCTAGCGACTTGCCCCTCAGGTTGTCTCATTTTCATGAGCCACTGTAACGCAGCATGATCCGTTCTAATCAGAAACTCTTGTCCATAGAGATATTTGTGAAAGTGATCTACGGATTTAATGATGGCTAGGAGCTCCTTTCTGGTAACACAATAATTTCTCTCTGGTTTGGATAGCTTTTTGCTGAAAAATTCGATGACCCGTCCTTCTCCATCTTGTACTTGGGAGAGTACTGCTCCTATGCCATCGTTGCTCGCATCAGTATCTAATATGAATTTTCCTTTTGGAATGGGATATGCAAGAATCGGACTAGAACATAATGCTGCTTTTAGTCTTCTAAATGCTTGGTCACATTCGGTATTCCATTTGTAAGAAGCTTTATCTTCTGTAAGTCTATGTAATGGAGACGCTATTTTGGCAAATCCTTCTACAAATCGTCTGTAGTATGTACACAGACCCAAAAAGCTTCTCAATTCATGTTTGTCACGAGGTTGAGGCCATTCTTTTATTGCTTGTAACTTCTTTTCGTCGGTATGGATGCCTTCTCGGGAAACGACGTGACCCAGGAACTCAACTTTTTCTTGGAACAGAAAACATTTCTTTGAGTTCAATTTAAGATTTGCGTTCCTGATTCTTGAGAATACTTCTCGTAAATTATCTAGATGATCTTGAAATGATTTCCCCATTACTATGACATCATCCAAATAGACTAGGCAGGTTTTCCAAGTAAGGCCTCGTAGAACGACTTCCATTAGTCTTTCAAATGTAGCTGGGGGCATTGCACAGGCCAAATGGCATCACATTAAACTGATAAAGTCCACTTCCAGCAGAGAATGCAGTCTTCTCTTTATCTCTTTCAAAGATTCCTACTTGCCAATACCCACTTTTCAGGTCAAGAGTAGAAAACCAATATGATCCTGCCAATGTTGTTAATGTGTCGTCTATTCTTGGCAGTGGGTAACTATCTTTCTTGGTCATATCGTTAAGTTTCCTGTAGTCGACACAAAATCTAGTACTTCCATCCTTTTTAGTGACCAACACCACAGGAGATGACCAAGGACTTGATGACTCTTCAATAACACCGTCGCTGAGCATTTTATTAATGAGATTGTGAACTTCTTCTTGCTTGGCCATTGGTAGTCTTCTTGGGGGTTGTCTTATCGGTTGGGCATCGCCAGTGTTGATAGCATGTTGAATAAGGTTTGTGCGTCCCGAACTACTCCTAGTTTCGAAGATATTACTTTGCTCTTCTATAAACTCTCTCGCTTTACTAAATTCTTCTGGAGTGAGATGTTACCAAGTTGACTCAAATTGCTGAAGTACCTCCATTGGTAACTTGCTTGTATCCTCGGAAGTTGGCTCTTCACATCTTGTTACTTTCTGTACTGGTTCAAATAATGCTACCACCTCCCCCTTATTAATTTTGACACTATTTGGGAAAATATTGGCGACTCTAATCGGGATGTCTTTATCGGTTTTAACTAGTGATTTTGCAACGAGGTAGGTGTTGGGTGTGTTTTGTTGACTTATGAGTCCGACGCAGCTTGATGTTTTACTTTCTAGCCTCCCAAAAATTATGGTCTCACTGTTACCGACTAGTCTTGTTGTGCATACTGCCACCACCTTTATTGGTTCTTTATTGATGTGACTATTTGACAAAATGAACTCTTCGTTCCCAAATCTTAGGGTATTAAGTTTATTATCAAACGCAAATCCATGTTTACTTATCAGGTCCATTCCCAAAATAAATTCGTCTTCTATGTCTGCAACTAATACCGAGTGGCGAATCTTCAACCTCCCCAGCTGTAGGTCTATGTCTGTCTGCCCCAACACGTCGGCGGATTCTCCAGTCACAGTCTTAAGTGTTATTTTCTTTTCTGTTGTTCGAATTTTATATCTCGTTGCAATTTTGAACTTAAGCAATGATATGGCAGCACCAGTGTCTACTGTTATATTAACTTTTCTTCCATTAATAAGTCCGTCGATGTTAAGACTGTCAGCAGTATGTTTTAAGCTCTTGATAGAGTAAATTTTGGGGGCTAAATTCCCATTAGCCAACACCCGCCCCTCTGCGTTGACTAGTTTTAGTTTTTCCTGATCTCTTCTTCGGTACTCTGTCCCACTAGATGGTGAGCGAGACCTCATTTGGACACGACAATCGCGTTGAATATGCCCTGTACGTCCGCATCTGAAACACTTTACATTTGGAGGGGATCGTCTACTTTCTTTCAAAGAATCAATCTTCCCTATCAGTGATTGAAACAGTTGGTTTAGCGTTTTTAAGTTGACCTCATCTCCAGTGCTCATTTCTTCTCCCTCCTGAATTGAAACAGCTCTTACTTTTGGCCTGGACATATTATTTGATTATTCAATTTCAAGGGCTCGAATCAACACTTCACTGCTGTTATGGAAGCGTTCTCGACGAAGTAATTTTGCTAAGTCCGTGTCTCGCAAGCCATTAATAAAGCGATCTACCGTGAAGGGATCTCTGTAATTTTCTGGCATTTCTGGGTAAGCCAAGTACATCAGCCTCCTGATATCCGCTTCATACTCTTGTAATGACTCCCCTGTTCTTTGTTGACGAACATTTAATTCTGACCAATGTAAATTTCGCAAGTGTTCCTCTCCATACCTTCTTTCTAGCGCTGCCACTAAAGCGTTATAATTCTGTTTTTGTTCGACTGGAATGGACCGTAAAAGTCCGAGTGCAGGTTCCCGTAGAGCTACTAACAACGCTCTAGCTTTTTCGTCCTCGTCCCAACCATTTGCAGCGGCGGCAGCTTCAAATTGTTGTTTGTAGGTGGACCAGGAGGACGTACCGTCAAAATTTGGAGGCTTAATGTTCTGGTTGGAATTTACAACACATCCCTGAGCTTTCATTTTGTTGTGTTCTTTTTGGAGCTGTATAAGCTGTTTTGACACGTCCTGGAATTTTTCTTCCATGGTTTGAAAAATTTCTCTAACATTCTGTAGTTTGGTCTCCACTTTTTCTTCTACATTCTGCATTCTATGAGTTATGTCTTCCTTAAGGTCTTCGGTTGCTGTATTGAACTCCTCTCTCAGCTGTTCAGAGTTGCTCTTTATTTGATCGAAGTTTTCTTGAATGCCATCTAATCTTTGCTGAAATGTCTGTTTCATGTCGTTCTGGTTTTGTTCCATGGTCTGCTTCATGTCGTCCATGGTCCGTTTCATATCGCCCTGGTTTTGTTCAATGGTCTGTCTCATATTGTCCTGATTTTGCTCAATGGTCTGTCTTATATCGTTCTGATTTTGAGCCATTTGAGCTGCTAGAGCCTGCATCATTTCAAGTTAGATCTTCCATCTTTGCCGATCCTTGTCTAGTAAGCATCAACTTCCTGATAAATCACTTAAAACGTCTATTTTAGGGCTATAAAGCGAATGTCGAAGTCGGTTTTTCAATATCTCTTCCAATTCTTAAATAGAACCTAATGGATTATTCTGGAATATACTGGTAAATGCTACTTTTTCTGCTACTAGGCAAATGTAGAAGTCACTTTTTGATTATCTCTTTTGGTTCTCGAATAGACCGTCGTAGAATGTTATGGAATATTCTAGAAATAATTTCTAATTCTTACTTTTAAAATAACTAAGCTACTGTCGAAGTCGGTATTTGTATATCTCTTCTAGTTTTTGAATAGAACGTCGTAGAATGTTATGGAATCTTCTAGAAATTCTTTTTAGTTCTTACTTTTGAAATTACTAAGCTCTCTTTTTGGATATTTCTTCTGGTTTTCGAATAGAGCGTCGTAGAAAGTGATGGAATGTTCTAGAAATTCTTTCTGATTCTTACTTTTAAAATTACTAATCTAATGTCGAAGTCGGTATTTGTATATCTCTTCTAGTTTTTGAATAGAACGTCGTAGAATGTTATAGAATATTCTAGAAAATCTCTCTAATTATCAATTTTTGGACTGTAAAGTTAATGTCGAAGTCGGTTCTTAAATATCTCTTTTATTTTTTTGAATAAAACAATATCAAACTTCTTCAAATATTCTGGAAAAATCACTTACTGTTTTTCTGTCCAATTGTCCTATCCGGTGGTAATATGTAAGTCTTTGCACTATTCAGTTCCGAATATTCTGGCAAAATCACTTACTGTTCTTCTTTTTAATTGTCCTAGCCGGTGGTACTGTGTAAGGATAGTCTTTGCACTATTTATTTCTTTTAATCTCACTTCTGACACCAATTGTTATGGGTTCACAATGACAAATTACAACTCGCAATTGTTGAAAACAATATGTCAATTTATTTCGATAATTATGTACAAAAACACGCACTTACACTTACTAATAACTCGCTGATAATTCACTACTATAATCGGTCTATTAACTTCGTGTTAATATCTCACGACCACTACAGTACGTTATCTGTGACTGACTGCCTGATGCACGACGTCCGGCCTTATATATGAGGGCTGCCTACTATTCGAGAACCCTTCCATCCTTGTTCGATTCGGACTCATTCCAGCCCTTTTCTAGGCTTTCGCATACCAGTTTGTCACAGATAACGCAACTAAAACCTAGATTAAGAATACAACCATAAAATACGTCAACCTAATACTACACTAAACCTATATAAATTCTAACTATAAAATTTAAATACTTAAATTTGTAACAATACTAAACAAAAATAAACAAAAATGACGTCATTACAAATGGTAGTTTAAACCAAAATAACCCCCATAATAAAACCCTTCTCTATTTTCTATTTTTAGGTTAAGTTAGTTTTAGGTTTAAGTTCGGGTTTAATTTGAATAGCTGTTCTTTTTAGCTAGATTTCGCCCTTTCAGAGTTGTTCTTGTTAAGCAAAACAAATCCTGAATAAAGACCTTATTTATTTATTTATTATTATTTATTTATTTAAATGGGTATAATTTGAACTATACCTCTGTCTGTATACATACATATTTAAAAATTTATTGTTTTTGATTTCTTTAAATGATTAATTTTGACGGAAAAAAAATACAACGGCAATTTAGAAAGTCCCCGACTCTACAAATTTCTTGGAATAACCTCATTATTTACATGGCACTACTGGAAATACATGTACAAATTTTGTGTCAGTTGTTAGCATCTCATAATAACCTAACCAGAACAGGATGCTGTTTTTTTGTATACCATCCTAAACAAGTCAGTTTAGATTTTAATTTATTTTTAATTTATTTAATCTTTTTATTATTTTTCGACATTTTAAATTTCGATATTTCGACATTTGGTAATTTCGATAGCTTTCGATTTTTTGCCATTGGAAATTTTGTAATTTCTACATTTTGTGTTTCGTTGTGTCGTCCTGCAGCCTCTGGGAATTGCCCTGATCCGTGTGATGGATTCCCCTTTCTATTTTTACCTTCCCAGCCCGCGTAGCAATGGCTAGAGAAGGTATTATTTTCGACGAAAATTATATTTTTTTAAATAACGCCGAAAATGTGTTATTTGGTTGTATTTTGACCTATCCATGCAATATCGTCGTGATGTCTGTCTGTGTGTGTGGTGTGTGTGTGTGTGTGTGTGTGTGTGTGTGTGTGTGTGTATGTGTGTATTATTTCTGTCCGTAATACAATAGCTCCTAAACCGCTGAATCGATATTTATACAATTTTCAGGTAAAAGCTCGACACTCTTACAAGCTAGTTAGATTTTGGTCAAAATCCATTAATGCTAATGACCGTTTTTTGACAATTAAAAACTTGAGAAAATGATAACTTTTTAACGAAGCATCGTCTCAATATATACATTTTTCGGAATATAGTAGACTTTATTTTGCTTAATAATTTGTGTTATAACCAAGAACTTCGTAAGAGCTTTAGTTTCTGAGATATTTACAAAAAACTGTTTTCACTTGAAGTGTGCTAATAGGCTAGCTAGGTGCGTCATGGATCCATTTATTTTATTTGGCTTTTAGTAGAGACCCTGTATGTATGATATATTTTTACAAAAGAGAGTCGCGACAAACCATATACGTAATATTCCAATACTCCCAGTTACCTATTTACACAATAAGTGGGTTTTGATTATCACATTAAAGGATTACAATACGAAAATTGCATAAGTGTGTCCTTTACACGTACACGAAAATGGTCTGCCTTCCGACGATCGACACGCCTTAGCGAATCAGAGCCGTATCTAGGTATGAGATACGAGCATGGCCTTCAAGGGACGCAAAACTATTCTTCAATAGTTTTTTAATTATAATGTTTTAAAAATTCCATAAAGAATATAAAAAAGTTTATAGAATTAAATTTATGGTAATTATTAGATTCAAAATTTTATATTACGCTACAGATACACTATTGTCTTCAAAATGGTGCTGTATTAGTTTACAATAGAAGTGCCAAAAAGTCAAACAATTAATTTTACGATTTTCTATATAATCTAATAACAGTGTAAAAAATTTTACCTTTCTCACCAAACTTATGTTGAAACAGTTCCCAAAGTAGGTATGTTTTGCATGCGAGCAGAAAATAATAAAATACGTAGGCATTTGTAAATGGCCGAACAACGCGTTAGTGGTTAGTGGTTTAACCAGCAATCAAGTGCAGAAATATTACGCACGTTTTAGGTAGATAGGTATATTATTTTTCTACAGGCGTGAAAAATAAACTACTGCCTCTAGTAAATATCTCTCTGAAAAATTAATAAATAATATTGTTTTGTATCATCTTGCATTTTGCGTGCGGAAAATTGCACTTTCGCACCAATTCGGAAAGAAACCTTCCCGTAGCAACAAAGTTATAGTCATAAAAATCACTAAAAACACCAACTTGACAAAATTTAATACAAAGAAATCTCCCCTTTGGTACACTAAGGGCGTAAGTCACATTCATTACACACGTAGCTTTCGCACTTATTGTACCAAACAATAAGGACGTCAGTTGCGTGTGTAATGAATGGGACTTACGCCTTTAGTGCAACAAAGGGGAGAAATACAATTTAAGGTTTTTTCCATATATATTACGTATTTGGTTTTTTCCTTAAGCCGTTGACGGCATGTTGCGCCTAAGAAGTTCGGTCAAGCAGTCGTGTGTGGAAAAATAACTTTCCGAAAACGTTATAAAGAATTGTTTAGCTAAGAGCGTGAGATATAATTTTATTACAAGTGATTTGCATTTAGTTACTTCTACAATCGAATGTAAGTAAATTTATGCAATAAACTTGTTTTAATATTGCCGTGCACAAAAATTTATGAGATCAACTTGTTTTGACATTACGGTGCATAAAATAATTTACCTACTCGCGTGCGGTAAAGTAATTACTTTACCACACGCCGTTCGGTAAAGGTACTTTACCGGACCCGCACCACTTGGAAACCTTAGCAACGCGGTAATAAGACAACTTCAATATTTGTTTACATTTCAATTTCATCTAATTTGACATGTTTATGAATAAATTACATTAAATTTTTTGAAAAAAAAGGTACTCATAGGTAAAATATGTTACCTAACACAGGCGGAAAGTGTCTTTACAACCCTTGACGGCTTGACCGAACTCCGCTTCGCGTCGTTCGTCCAACTGCCGTCACGTGCGGTAAAGTATTACCTTCCACACTTGTTAGGTAAAATTTTTACACTGTACAGGGTGTCATTATATTTTTTCCCACCCTTTTAGACCATTAATATTTGATTAAGGAATATAAAAGAAATTGTGTTCGAATTCGCGAAATTTTTACTTTAAAATTGCATCTTAACTTTATTCCTGATGCTTACTGTATTTGACAGGCGCTCAAATTTATAGTTTTTGTAAATTGGATGCTCCTTATGTTATTTAGTGAATAGATTAGGCTTGGAATATATATATATATATATATATATATATATATATATATATATATATATATATATATATATATTTATCGGTTTGACAACGTTCTACGTCTTCCAATCTCCACTTGTTTCTGTTTGCCCATAATTCATAATCTAGGCCTCTTATTCTTATTTCACTGTCTATTCCTTCTCTCCAGCTTCTCCGTGGCCGTCCTCGTTTTCTTCGGCCAGTTGGTTTCCATTGTAGTATTTGTTTAGGTAGTCTTTCATCATTCATTCTTTGTACATGTCCGTACCACACCAGTTGTTTTGTTCTTATATCATCCACTAAAGTATGTTCACACACTGTCATAATTTCCCTTATTCTTTGATTTGTAACTTTTTCTCTTTTTGATTTCCCTGCTGCTCTTCTCCAATAGTCCATCTCCGGCTTGGAATATGCTTTCCGAAAATACCCTATATGTCGCAGTTTTAATAAATAGTTTCTGAAATATTAGCGATAGTTTTTTAAATGATAAAAAAATAACATTACCACTTTTGTGTTAATTTCAGTGTCCTTATTTCGAACTATATTAGTCCCCATGTATAAACAGTGACAGTGACAAACATATATTTCTTTTAATGACGCTCAAAATGACAACCGGTAACGACAACAAAGTTTATATGTGTGTGTGTCACATCAAGTCATTATCACTGTTGATACATAGGGACTAACGTAATTTGGAATAAGGATACTAAAATTAACACAAGAGCGGTACTGTTACCTTTTTATCATTTAAAAAAATAATTGGTAATATCTCAGAAACTATGGCTATAAACCACGGCATATCGGGTATTTTTGGAAACTATATTCCAAGCCTAATCTATTAATTAAATAATATAAGGAGCATCCAATTTACAAAAACTATGAGTTTGAGCGCCTGTCAAATATGGTAAGCATCAGGAATAAAGTCAACATGCAATTCAAAAGTAAAAATTTCGCGAATTCGAACACAGTTTCTTTTATATTCCTATATCAATTATTAATGGTCTAAAAGGGTGGGAAAAAATATAATGAGACACCCAATATGCAAAATCATCTTTCGTAAAATGATTTAAACACATATTATATAGTTTCTCTTTATTTTATTAAAAATTATAGCAGAGAGAAATATTAAGTAGATTTACAATCTACAACTATATTAATTTAATAATAAACTATTTAATTATTGAGTCAGTTCCTCCCTAAAAAGTAACTTCTTGCGCGCAGAAAAGTGGAGTTTTCGACATCCTAGTAGAAAATAGTATATTTAACAAGTGCAAAAATATTACTTTGCCGCATGTAATTGCAGATGGCCGAACAACGCGCTTAGATGGCCGGGCCAGCATTTAAGTGAAACAAAATTTTACAAGTATTTATTTATATTAAATTTTGACAACGTATATCGTTTTGTCTGACATGTTTGTTTTTAATTTTTTGTCATGGTGTTTTTTTTTCGCACTAGTGCAGAATAGGTTTCTTTCCTCAAAAAACTATTTTTATAGTTTTCCTCGGGCGTGACGAGAGATGAGACCGGCTCTGGAGGCGAAATGAAAGCGCAAGGCAGAGTGGTCTATGCCACAAATGCGTTACCTACTATTAATATTTCAAATCACAGAAAATTCAAGTTTTAAAAGGTAAAGTGCTATTGTGAGATATCAATATGGTAAAGCGGTATTTTATTTGTTTATCCAAAAAAAGCCTGAAAATCACTTGCACATGTATGTATTGATAGTTTAGTTAGTTACACCATTGTTGCAGTGTAAAGAGTTGTTAAAAGCAAAGGACAAAAATATTATTAAAGCATTGGCGCACCTAGAAAGGAGGCTCGGGGTCCGGCCACCTCCAAGCCTAAGGATTCTTAAATATTTTCCACATATTTCATAGATAGAAAAATAAAATAGCATAAAATACAGCATCATGGGCTCTCGCCCTACACCCCAAGACATATTCCTGGTTACGACACCAATTATAGCAAACTAAAAAATCAAAATGGTTTCCAAGAGCTCCTGTTATTCGAACAGCTTGGACACGTTTTTGTGGTTTAAATGAAACGGTTGACGTATTAACGCGAGCTAACAGTTTAAATTGATATAAAAATCAAGACATGCAATGTGTCAAGCAAAATCCTATTGTTGATATATTTGACGTTTAGAAAAAGCTACGAAGGTCGCTCAATTATTTAAAAAAATGCAATTTTTTTAATAATTACTAAAACGTCATAAAATATTTTAAAAAAAATAAATTAAATAACATAAAAAATCTTATATTAAAATATTTAAAAATTGCGGTTTAAAAAGACAATTCCACGAATAAAAATTCGTGCGGGAATGGAATTTGCTGGTTTCGGTGTGCGACATTCGAATTCTCGCAGCAAATGAGGGCAAGAAGTATGTACTTCTCGCACGAAAGTAGAAAAAACTTTTAGAAGTCGAATAAGGCATTAACATTTTTAAAAATCATTTTTTCCAACCCTTTCTTTTTAAAAATTTTTATGTTAAGCAACTATTTTCTTTTAATGGAATACACGTGTAATAAATAAACTAGCTTATTTTTAAACAATTCAAATAAGAAAGCCAAAATTATATTTATTAGTATGATATAAGAAGTGAAACCAAAATAGCTTTGGGACAGTCACGCGATATGTGTTTATTTTTTTATATAATTTTTTGTGTCAAGTTTATTTGTTACTCTGTCTTTGTCATTTTTTTCTTCAACTTGTATATCTCAGAAATCTCACCACGGCTTTCGCAGGCTGAAATAAGCTTTCAATGCCAAGCAAGAAGCACAAACAAACCACGCCTCTGCCTAATCTGCCACAAATCTACATTGGTTTCACTCTTTCCAGTCACCCCGTTTTTAACTTAAGGCATGCGCAAACACATTATTTGTCCCGATAAGTTTAGGCAGTCCATGTGAAAGATAGATTTGTGCACACTCGATATTCTTTTCTACATAAACTTTGCATCACACATTGAAAGTTATCATTACTTGTTTAGAAACTTTAAAAAATAGTTGTGGTGTACCATTTGTCCCAGATAAAAGTTATTAGACGGTTTCTTATGAGAATTTTGAAAACAGTAATACACACAAATTTGGATTATTGGGTAAAAATTGCCGCTATTCCGAGCCCAGTCTATTTCAAAAATAAAAATATCTATAAGGACTTTTAAAATATCAAGCAATAAATAAATTATTTTTATTAAAAGCAGTCTTTAGTTTTTGCTTGATATTTGGAAAAACCCTTGTAGATATTTTATATTTTAATACAGCACCTGATTGGGCTCAGAATATCGTCACTTTTTTCCATTTAAACAGAATTATAATATATCTTATCGTTTCCAAAATCCTCATAAGACCCTATGTAGTTAATTTTATTCGGGACGCCCTGTATAGTAAGTACTTTTTGAATATTATCTATATGTAAAAATTATACTACCCGCAACTTAATGAATTATATACGAAGTATCTGGAACGACCACGGCTATATGAGACACTGAGACAAAAGTTTAAGAGTTTTTTTAGAGTGACAACATACAATAAATGCTAAGCATTGTAATCTTTATCTCTCTAGTTCTAATCACCTGTGGTATTCTGTGAACTTAATACTTCAAGGAGATTGTCATTTGTGATTTGTCATTAAAGTGTTTGTCAATGTTGTCAGTAGCACCTCCTGCGCAGCGTGCTCTCTCTACAAAAATATCAATAATTTTGTCTCACTTTGCATATAGAGACATTGCCGTTAATAGGTCTTACGAGAATCTCTCAGTTTAGTGCCCTTTTTAGCCTATTAACCTTCCCATCATTTTTGATGTTGGTCAAAGCTGTCACATTATTTATTGATCCAGGAGACGAAGCCTTCCAAAACGGCGCCACAAATGAAATTGCCTTATTTGAAAAATACTTACTTGCGATTAAACTCTTTTAAAAAAAAATCTCTATATCGTTATTTAAAGTTGTGGTAGTACATTTACATAGATAGGGTGTTTGGCCACTGTGCGCCAATAAATCAATGTGACGACACGGGTCAAACGTGTGGGGACGATATACACCAATAAAATAATATGCATGAGTAAAATAATATGCATGTTTAAAAATAACCAATCAGGACATTTTATACTAAATTCCGCAAGAAGGACACTCTTATGTACATTTGATATTGCCATTTCTTAATGTTTGCATCAAGAATTGGAAATTACCGTGGGTATTGGAATATTACGTATATGCGACAAACCCATCAAAGTCACTGAAATTAACATTTTTTGGTTGTGTTGTTTTCTTATCAGGTTCATTGGCCTTTCACTCAAATAATTTAAATTGTCAGCGGTGAGTCACATCAATCTTCATGCAACATATAAACAAACACGGTTGTCTGCACCCCTGTATAAATTTTGTTAATAATCGTTTACTTTTATCGCGTCTCTATTTCTTTAAAATAGGTTATACATACAGGGTCTCTAGCTTTTAGAATGTGTGTCAATGCAGTGCGGTATTATAAATTCGGACTATCCAAGTTTTCAGTTACTCGAGGAGGGTGCACCTAAGGTCACTCATCGTAAAGCAAGTTTTACAGGTAGCGAAGCCTGACTTTGATTTTCTATTTTTGGGTTATAATTTTTGACATGTTTTCCTCGGTTTCGCATTGGCGGCTCGTTCTTGTCAATGTCAAAAATAATAAACAAAAAATACAAAGCCTGACGTTGGCTTCGCTTCCTATAAGGTTTGCCTTTACGATGAGTGTCCTTAGGTGCACCCCACGTTACTCCGCGCAGCCGAGGTTCTACTGTATGAAATTTTTGAATTAATTCTTATTATAATGCAGTGCCTTTTAGTTGTGAAGTATAAGATTCATCAGGCTTCGCTTTTTCTTATTGTTTCAGTTGGCTGTAGTTGCCCCCCCACCTGATCCAAATGGAGCCGATCTGTCAGTTCTCGAGTCCGAATATATTGCGACAGGCTGTGTAGTTGCCGATGGAGGGGACAGGTTTGGAGTGTCATCTGTCGTTTTTGATAAGCATGAAGAGTTGCTGTGGATGGGTAACCAAGGAGTAAGAAACATATTTAAACGAACTTACCTCATGACAAACCCGGATCATGTTTTACATTCAGAGGGGGGACTCAGACGAGGCACAGTGGTTCAAAACCCCCTAAATGACGGATTGTGGCTCCTATATGACTTTAAGCAAGTCAATAATTACTATTACTACTATTATACTAAGAACATGACCTATATATACTGTTTTTCATTGCCCCACTTCTCACTATCGCCAAATTGCTTATCGTCGGGTCGCTAAAGTGTTGCATTTTTTGTTTTTTTATACAAAGTTAATCACATAAACGTAAACTTTTATCCCTTATGTAAGAGACAAGTGTCACTTTTTATCCTCAAAGTTGCGGAAAATAGATAATAAACCTTGTGATAAAAGTTTTTACCCCCCAAAAAGTTGTAGTCCTTGCTACGCTTGTGCTGCAAACTTTTTCCTCGGGGAAGAAAGTACAAGTTTTAACCCTTGGTGTATAATATACAGTGTGGCCGTTATAACTTTTAAACGGAATTAGATATCAATTTTAAGTAAAAAAAAAGTTGTTTTGTTCTAAGACTGACTGTTCCGATTTTAGAATGAGCATGAAGTTAGCGAAGCACCCATCGCAGATCGAATCATGACTAGGTGGATAATTTGCCGTTAATTAGTCGTGCATTAGTTGTGGAAAAATTAATTTTGTCGCTCTTTTTTTTGACCGTTTTTGAGGGTGCTTCGCTAACTTCATATGAAGTTAGCGAAGCACCCTTGTAAAAATGGCTTTTATCAAAATCGAATATGGTGGATAATTTGCCGCTAATTAGTCGTGAATTAGTTGTGGAAAAATTAATTTTGTCGCTCTTATTTTTGACCCTTATTTTGGGTGCTTCGCTAACTTCATATGAAGTTAGCAAAGCTCCCTCGTAAAAATGGCTTTTATCAAAATCGAATATGGTGGATAATTTGCCGCTAATTAGTCGTGAATTAGTTGTGGAAAAATTAATTTTGTCGCTCTTATTTTTCACCCTTTTTTTGGGTGCTTCGCTAACTTCATATTTTGGCACCCATCGCAAATCGAATCGCTACTAGGTGGATAATTTGCCGTTAATTAGTCGTGAACTAGTTGTGGAAAAATTAATTTTGTCGCTCTTATTTTTGACCGTTTTTGAGGGTTCTTCGCTAACTTCATATGAAGTTAGCGAAGCACCCTCGTAAAAATGGCTTTTATCAAAATCGAATATGGCGGATAATTTGCCGCTAATTAGTCGAGAATTAGTTGTGGAGAAATTAATTTTGTCGCTCTTATTTTTGACCCTTATTTTGGGTGCTTCGCTAACTTCATATGAAGTTAGCGAAGCACCCTCGTAAAAATGGCTTTTATCAAAATCGAATATGGTGGATAATTTGCCGCTAATTAGTCGTGAATTAGTTGTGGAAAAATTAATTTTGTCGCTCTTATTTATCACCTTTTTTTTGGGTGCTTCGCTAACTTCATATTTTGGCACCCATCGCAAATCGAATCGCTACTAGGTGGATAATTTGCCGTTAATTAGTAGTGAATTAGTTGTGGAAAAATTAATGCTGTCGCTCTTATTTTTGACCGTTTTTGAGGGTGCTTCGCTAACTTCATATGAAGTTAACGAAGCACCCTCGTAAAAATGGCTTTAAACATGACATATCAAAATCGAATATGGTGGATAATTTGCCGCTAATTAGTCGTGAATTAGTTGTGGAAAAATTAATTTTGTCGCTTTTATTTTTGACCGTTTTTGAGGGTGCTTCGCTAACTTCATATGAAGTTAGCGAAGCACCCTCGTAAAAATGGCTTTAGACGTGACGTATCAAAATCGAATATGGTGGATAATTTGCCGCTAATTAGTCGTGAATTAGTTGTGGAAAAATTAATTTTGTCGCTCTTATTTTGACCGTTTTTTTGGGTGCTTCGCTAGATTGATATGAAGTTAAAGTGGCACCCTCGTTAAAAATGGCTTTAGACATAACCTATCGAAATCGAATATAGTGAATAATTTGCCGCTAATTATTCGTGAATTAGTTGTGGAAAAATTAATTTTGTCGCTTTTATTTTTTACCCTTTTTTTGGGTGCTTCGCTAACTTCATATTTTGGCACCCATCGCAAATCGAATCGCGACTAGGTGGATAATTTGCCGTTAACTAGTCGTGAATTAAAAAAAAATTAATTTTGTCGCGTTTAGTTTTTAGTGTTTTTTGGGTGCCTCTCTAACTTTATATGAATTAAGCGAAGCACTCAAAAAACGGTCAAAAATAAGAGCGACAAAATTAATTTTTCCACAACTAATTAACGACTACGATATTCGATTTCGATACGTCATGTCTAAAGCCATTTTTGACGAGGGTGCCTCTCTAACTTCATATGAATTTAGCGAAGCATCCAAAAAACGGTCACAAATAAGAGCGACAAAATTAATTTTTCCCCAACTAATTCACGACTAATTAACGGCAAATTATCCACCTAGTAGCGATTCGATTTGCGATGGGTGCCAAAATATGAAGTTAGCGAAGCACCCAAAAAAACGGTCAAAAATAAGAGCAACAAAATCAATTTTTCCACAACTAATTCACGACTAATTAACGGCAAATTATCAACCTAGTAGCGATTCGATTTGCGATGGGTGCCAAAATATGAAGTTAGCGAAGCACCCAAAAAAAGGGTCAAAAATAAGAGCGACAAAATTGATTTTTCCACAACTAATTCACGACTAATTAGCGGCAAATTATCCACCATATTCGATTTTGATAAAAGCCATTTTTACGAAGGTGCTTCGCTAACTTCATATGAAGTTAGCAAAGCACCCTCAAAAACGGTCAAAAATAAGAGCGACAAAATTAATTTTTCCACAACTAATTAACGGCAAATTATCCACCTAGTCACGATTCGATCTGCGATGGGTGCTTCGCTAACTTCATGCTCATGATTGTCAAAGCTTTCAAGATTTACATGTCAATATCTAAAAAATATACCTAAGTTTTGGCTATTTCAGCTACCCTGTATGCTAAAAACTAATGTGCATTATCAATACCGTCAAATGAATAAAAGAAAAATATAATTCTCATAATATTATTTTATTTGCAATGCGGATGTTTTATATTAGTATATATTTATATATATATATATATATATATATATACAACGTTTAATGGCTTTAATGGCAAAGAAACATGAATGTGTCAGTTACACAGTTTTTTTGAGTTTCTGTGGCATGACAGGCCGCTCCTGAAATGAACCCAGAATAACCATAACCATGATTTTGCTAACCAAAAACACTTGAAAAACATGATTCGTGAATATTGTCGATTTTAATGATTTTTGTAGGTAAAAGTCACCTTGTTTATTTCATTCTACCTTTTTTAACTCAGTGATACCTTTTTATTCACGACAAGGATGAAGCCTTTTAACAGACCCAAACTAAAAAGGAGAGCGGGGCGCGCTATATTTTTCAAGGGGGTCAAAGTTTGGCATTTTCAAAATACGTCTGCCATCTTTAATTTAGCGAAATGTCAATTTTAGTAATCGGGTCCTATAAGTTAAAGCTTTAGCTTTCCAACAAGCCAAAAGTCTCACAAATCGGTTCGGTACTAACCAATTTATACAGAAAATGCGGCAGTTTTATGCGGTTTTGAACCACTGTGCGACGCACGTACGGCGACATTTTGTCTAAAGCAAATTGCTTGCAAAATGTTTTAGGCATTACTTCTTAAATAGTACCCCAAGTTCTTAGGATTGTGTACATATTTTTATTTAGGTTTTCATCTCGATATTGACATAATCTTAGAAGCCCAGCCCTCGCCACATGCTGGATAAAAAAATAAATAAATCTGGCTAAGCGGACAAATTTTATGAAAAATTAGGTTTTTTAACAATATAAGGTAAAGTGGGGCAAGTGCGGTTTGGGGGCTAGTGCGTAACGTGGCTGTTAAAAGTATACTATCTTTGAAATAAGTGCTGTCAGCTATTATTTGATGTCCTTAACATTTCTGCCATCAATATAAATTATTACAGAGTTTAGTTACTTGGTTTCATGGACGCTGCAGGGCTCAGAGTGTCTGTTTTTTATCTCTTAGAGCAAGTTCAGGTGCAAAACTTAATTGATTTATATTTCTGAAATCCTTAGAGATTATTTTGAGATTTTTGGTAAGTACACTAATTATTAGCTACAGTAGTTTACATTGAACATATTATGATTTTTAAAAATACATTTTTCAACAGTTTCTTTTTATATGCCCGTACCAGTGGGGCAAGTGCGTAACATGCACTTTCAAAAACAAATTTATACACAGTGAAACCTCTCTTTGCGGACACCTCTAGTAAGCCGGCACTCTCCTTAGGCGGACAAATTTGTTGGAACCAAGCTTTTCCCTATTTCTTTACATGTAAAATTCACGCCTGTAACCGGACCCTCTAATAACCGGTCGCGGACAATTTTTTTGGTTAAAAAATTCTGAAACCTCCCTTAACCGGACGCGAACCTCTGGCAACGGGATGGAGCGCTGCATGACATGGAAATAAATATTATATAGTATGTTGGCAACAACGCACTCTGCAGCTGGGGAATTACCTATTTCTATTTTAATGCGGAGACTAAATCCTTCTGTCGCATTTACAACATATTATATTCGGCAGGCAGTATTGCCAGATTTTAAAGTTTTCCTTCAACATGAAGGTTTTTGAACAAAAAAATTGACTATTGAAGGTTTTTACCCGCATTTGAAAGTTTTTGACTATTTTGAGGCAAAGTTATATATTTTGAAATATTCCAATATTTTTACCAAACTTAACTTATAAAGGTAAATTTGAATACTTTATTTTGAATTTTGGTTTTTATAATTTATGATTTAATTTATAAATCTTTGTTTGGTATTTTTCTTCCATTTTTATTAAAAAAATTTGTTCATGATGTAAAGTTTTTTTTGGTTTGGTGTCGACCACCCACACGTTACTTTTTTAAAGGATATGAAGGTTTTTTGTGACTTAGCTAAAGGAAAATCATCAGAAAATTCTGGCAATACTGTCGGCAGGACTGCTGTGTTTTATTTTTATTTTTTATTTGGGTAGTAATAGATCTCTTTAAAATGGCGCCTAGTAAGAAACTTCTTAGTTTACGTGAGAAAATGGAAATTGTTAACGTTTCAGAGAGGGGACATCTATCAGCACGAAAGACCGCTGAAAAATTTAATATCGGAAAAACTCAAGCAGCGGATATTGTTAATAAATATATATTAAAACTTCGCAGTTCTCTCTCATAAGCGGACACCTCCAATATAAGCGGACAAAATTGACGAAACCGTGAGTGTCCGCTTATAAGAGGTTTCACTGTACAGAGTTCGTAAGTGTTGTATTTTTGTTAGATAAATACTACTGATAAGTAAGTGAATAATGGTAATAATATGACAAATACCCAAAAACCCTTAAGGGGGCAAACGTCGCCTGAAAACTTACCATCTGACAACACTGATATCCCATTTTTTGGCCAAATCTTTTTTCTAATAGAACTAGAAAACGAGAAAGCGGCACGCGTCGAAACTTTGAGGGGTGCATTTTTAAAGCATTTTTCGCAACCGTATCTTGGCAGTTTTTTGCTAATTTATCTTATTCAAAAGATAAAAAAATATGTATGGCTAAATCCCAACGACACTTCAAAACAAAGTTTGGAAAATCTATGATCTTGCGTCACCTTGTATAAACTACAGCGAACTGTAACAATAATTTCTTGTTTTTCCTATGTTTTAGGTAAATACAAACAAAAACAAAAAATCTAACAAGATACGTTTGACAATTTTGACAAAACCTTTTATATAAACAAGATAAATATATATTTTTTCATTTTCTAAGCGAGATCTATTAGGATTTTTAAAAGCGGAGTAAAGTCGATATCGGAGCGAAAAAGTATACTTCATTATGTTGCTACTAGGGGGCATCACTTATTCACCAGAATTAAAATCACTTGATTCTAATGAATG
This sequence comes from Aspidapion aeneum, assembly GCA_963576565.1. Classification (NCBI taxonomy): domain Eukaryota; kingdom Metazoa; phylum Arthropoda; class Insecta; order Coleoptera; family Brentidae; genus Aspidapion; species Aspidapion aeneum. Next base: position 54,849,195 of record OY755044.1, on the reverse strand, counting down.
CAGAACACTAGGTAAATTCGGTAAAAAAAATTTCGGTGTAAGGTAATTAGCTGATCAAGGTCACATGACCCGTGTTTTAGTATTGGCTTAGAATATTGAACTAGCCATTTTGTAATAGTGTAAGATTTGAATATTTCTTAGATATAAAATTGAGATGTTGATCCAAAAATGGTATATTCTTCGGTGAATCTGAACGATATATAATAATAATAATAATGATAATAAAGGTAATTCCCACATTGAATATAAACTCCCAGCTACTTGTTATAGGACATATACTATTGTCGATTCAGTTTATTTTGCATCAACATTTAAAAAAGTTTGGTTTCTACTTCTTGGATATTCGTTGAGCAGCTGCAAGCTTACCATATACAGGTGTCCCATAACTTAGGGGCCATAGTGCCAGGGGATAGAGGAGGTTATTTCCGAGAAAAAAGTTTATATAACATGGGGGTAAACACATCTGTTTTTAAGATATAGGCTTTTTTAAGTTGTAGAAGTGGAGGGAAAAAGGGTTTTAAAAGCTAATTGTGATTCAAAAATGTGGTACTCTTTTTTTTAATTAAACTACAAGTTGAGGAGATACAGGCTGTCAAAATAACCACCAAAAATGTATAAAAAATAATAATTTTTGCTTACTTATTCTTTAAAAAAATATCCATAATATTTCATTGTTATGTCCCGCTGGAGACTTGTTTTTATTTTAAAAAAATATAAAAAAAACATTGAGTTTAATATGACATTTATAAAAGTATACACAAAAAAAAATCGTTTTTTTCTAAAAAAAAAATTGTGTGTGTTTAAGACCACACGGCAGAAGTCTAAACTTCAACAAGGCTAAATTAATAATACTGGCCTTCATCTGCATCATTATATCGCTCGCTGAATGCACGGATCACCCAACAAATCTCACAGTTAGTCGACTCGAGCCGGCTTCACCCGAATTAGCGTTACATAGCCGAGCCTGACGGCTCAGTTTAATTCACTACCCACAAAAACTGCTAAACGCACCTAAAGAGGTTTACACTTAAAAAATTAACCGATTAATTTTTTTCACAACAATTTTTATTTCAATTTATTGCTCTTGTTCTAGTACACGACTTTACCCAACAAATCTCACAGTTAGTCGACTCGAGCCGGCTTCACCCGAATTAGCGTTACATAGCCGAGCCTGACGGCTCAGTTTAATTCACTACCCACAAAAACTGCTAAACGCACCTAAAGAGGTCTACACTTAAAAAATTAACCGATTAATTTTTTTCACAACAATTTTTATTTCAATTTATTGCTCTTGTTCTAGTACACGATTTTACCCATTTTCATATTTCTACTGCGTTTTTTTAAAAAGTTATTATCAAAAAAGTTAAAAAAATTGACAACTTTGATGCTCTGTATCTCGACAAAGAGTTTTGACTCATGCATTATAGGAACGTTTTTATCAGACAAGACCTCTATCACCTGGTGGCCTACGGCCCCTAAGTTTTGGGATACCCTATATAAACAAAAACCGGAAATTATTATTTTTTCAAAGCTTTGGAGATTGTATTAGTTTTTACGGCTCCAGTAGGTAAAAAACAGCGCTGTGCAAAATGGCGCCGAACCAAATAGGGGCGACAAAATAGCACTGCGACAAACAGCGCTACGATAAAATAGCAAGGGAAAATTGCTCACAGATAAATAAATAAACTTAAAAAAGCGCTACTTTGATGCCGCTATTTTGTTCCGCGCTGTTTTGTACCGGTGCCTATATTTACCAAGTTTCAATAGCACCAAAGTTTAAAAAACAGGCAGGCTTACGTTATGACACCCGCACAAAAGTCCAAGATAACGAAATCGAACCGTTAACTATTATGAGGCTAAATTTGTTCGCGAAGTTTTCATAATTATCATATTGGACAAGTCTGTTTGTTCGCAGGTGTCTAGGTCTCAAATTAGTGAACCGATTTAAATGCGACTTTCTTTATTGAAATCTGGATTTATTGTTGACTAGATGTAACAGAAGTTGTTGATAACTATTTTTGTATTTAATAATTAAATGGCTCATGTTTTTAATTTTCTTAATATTGTTTATTGTTATGAAGCATATTTTACACTATCAACTCCTAAAATAAGTAAATACTAAAAAATTGAATTATCTCCAAACTTAGCGGGCACACACACGTTTCTCAGGTGGCTGCTAACTTACCTCAAGTTTTAAAAAAGTTTTCAGTAAGGATCGTTTTTACGGCATCTGCTGGTTTCTCTGAAAACATACAACTAAACCTGTAAATTATTGACAATTATGCAGGATATATAGGTTTCTTTTCTTATGTAGTTATTTTAATGACTTCTAATTCGAAATGATTGGGTTTTTTAAGGATATGGAATTACCTCAGGTTACGTCAGGTCTAGCCTGACACCTAATTTGAAAATTATCTTGCTTTATTCATATACTCACAAAACCCCGTAACAAAAGAAAACTAAATATTGCATAATTTGTATCGATAATTGTCAGAAACATTATTCTGTTTTAATATTTTATACCGCACGATAAAAAAAAATTGTCTTAGATCAAAGCAAATTGCTTTGAAGTAAAATAATTTGTGTTTTCCTATTCACCAAGAGAATATTTTCTTGATATAGCACAAAAAATGTCTTGCCTCTTATTTTAATGTGAAACAGAATTTTTTTTTAATAAATTAGAACTGAATGAAGAAAATTTGCTTTGTTACTAAATGGAATATACTGAAACAAAACAAAGAAGAAAAATTTCTCATTTTAAGATTAAACATTGCGTTGAACTAAAAAGAAATATTTTAATTCAAAACAAATTGTTTTACGGTAAAACAATTTATTCAAGAAAAGAACGTGTTTTCATTCTAGACAAAAATTTTTACCGTGGGCGTTTTCATTATTAGACAAGGCAAAAATTTAGGATGTCCAACTAATTGTACAGTCGGGGACTTTTTAAATTGCCGTTATATTTTTTCTTTCAAAATTAATCATTTAAATAAATCAAAAAAAAAATAAATTTTTAAATATGTATGTATACAGGCAGAGGTAAGGTTTACAATTTTTTTGTTTTGGTTTAAAATACTTTTCCGAATTTCAAATAGGAATATTTTTTATTTTCGAGGGCGGCAATTTAAAAAGTCCCCGACTCTACCTCTTTACCACATTTTGTACACATATATAGTACCATTCCACGGTTCCAAGAACCTATACTTCGTCAAGTTTTTTGTTTACTTGTCTGAGGCGCAGAGGCGATCTACTGACATACGAGATTCCTACAAACATGTCTCTTATTTATTATATTTTTTCACAAACGAGATCACCCTGTATATCTGCCTATATTTTTTAAAAGCTGTTAAAATGTCTAATTAAATGATGTATTAGAATTTTTTTGAAATTAAGTATTTAGTTTTTCCAAAAAATTTGTGATTTTTGAAAAAATAGTTTTTTTGTTTTTTAATCCTCAAAAGCAGAAAATATAAAACAAATAATACGGTTTACCACAGAAAGTTTTTGAAATCTATTAACTACTAAAAAATAATTTAAAAAAAGTCAAATTTGCTACTATACAGGGGAAACACGAAACAAGCAAAATCTCATTTTTTTAAAGATATTTTATTGACTCGGATTAATCGAATTTTCTTTAAAATATTTTCAATTATTCACCAGTTTGCAGCAAAATTTTGGTGCTTTCGCAAAAAAAATTCTAGATACAAGGACATAAGCCACACAAATAATAAAAATGCCGATTTGGTGTCAATTTTGTCCGTTTTTGCCATTTCTACTGGGGATTTCATCTGGTAAAATTTTTTTCGTTTCTTATATATTTCTAAATAAAAAAGTGTCACATTTGTCTATCTGCGCGATGGTGCTCTATATCCAATTATTTATTCTAGCAAGCCATGTTTTTTTTTAGTATTTCTATTAATTTTTTATACTTTACAATTATCAACAGAAATATTATGGTTGACGAGCAAACTTGATATTTTTCTTTAATTAAAAAAAAAAATTTAAACAGCTTTAAAAAATATTTTGGCAGTATATACAGGGTGGTCCCGTTTGTGAAGAAATATAATAAATGTCAGTAAATCGCCTCTACGCCACAGACCAGTTAACAAAAAATAAAGTAAGTTCTTGGAACCGTGGAAGGTACTGTATATGTATTGGTTGATATAGAGAAAACCCAAACGAACTCGTTCTTTTGCTTGTAGATATTAGCATGGTGTAAACGGCCTGCAAACGATATTCGCTCCATTGCATTAAAGACCAGCGGTACAATAATTGGAAAATTTAATGCGTCCCTAAAACAAAATTATTTTTTAAATAAAGCTAGAAAGCAGTGCAAAGAACCAACCACTTCAATTTCCCTCATAATATTAAAATAAATAAGTACTGCTTATTAGAAAAGGTCCTTAAATTACGTAACGCAAAAATTCAGGATTTTTGACCCCCCCCTCCCCCCTCGTAACGCATTTTCAAGAAAAAACACATGAAAAAAAACATTGAGTGTAACGCAAGGCCAACCCCCCCCCCCCCTAGAGCGTTACGTAATTTAAGGACAGGCCCTTAATTGTTATAATAGTTTACAATATACTTTACCTATCATTATTGATGGTCTCCTTTTTACGTGAATATGAGTGTTCATATGTAATTGTGGATCTGTAAAGAATAATTTTGACATTAAATCTCAAAAAGAAATGGATCGACTAAACTTCCCTCCTAGCTAAGTGGCTACTGTAGAAGGCGATAGAGCTGCTTTAAGTTTTTAAATTAATATGTTTCAAACAGTGGCGGATCCAGGGGGGGCGGATCCTGCCCCCCCCCCCCCCCCCGAGAATTTTTTGAATATACAAAAAATTAGTAAAAAGTAATGTTTTTGCTAATAAAAATTCAAAATTTTTGCCTGCGGCGCATGAAAGTGTCTCTTGTTATTATCATCGAACTAACAACCACTGACTAATTCAATAAAACGCTGCTTAAAAAAATATATACCCTTTTTTACCAACAGAGAATGTCACCTAAAGTGCCCCCCCCCCCCCCCCGAGAAGCACCTCTGGATCCGCCCTTGCTTTCAAATATCTTAGGAAATAAAGCTTGTTATATTTTATTTAAAATATATTTTCATAAACCTTAAAATACTAAATAAATTTTCTAGCTACTTTTTACTTTATTGAATATATTCCAATAAACAAATAGACTCTCAGGCAGATGTACGATAAAATATCCCTAATTTAGGTCAAAATATTTGAAAAGAATTTTTTGACGTTATTTATACTTAAAAAAATAAGAAAAACAATAAAAAATTATTAAATTACTCACCCTGTCTCCGTGTTGGCTTTCGCAACTTTTCCTTCTCTTCCTTGGTCCGCAAACTCCTCATCATGAGTCACCAAGGTATCACTAAAATTTAACATGCAATTTTTATGATATATCATACGTGTAATGGCCATCTAGTTCAGTTTCGAGAAAAACCAAATAGTAGGATAACATTTATGTGTAAATATTTAATTATTAATTTTTGCATTGTTTATACAGGGTGTCCCATAACTTAGGAGCCATAGGCCAACAGGTGATAGAGGTCATGTCTGATAAAAAGTTTCCGCATGGGTTCATCAAAGTTGGAGATTTTTTAAACTTTTTTGATAATAACTTTTTAAAAACACACAGTAAAAATATGAAATTGGCTAAAGTCGTTTATTAGAACAAGAGCACTAAATTGAATTAAAAATAATTTTTGAAAAAATTAATCGGTCAATTTTTTTCAGAAAAAACAAATTTTTTGGTATTAATTTTTGTAAATGCCATATTTTATTTTTTATACATTTTTGGAGGTTATTTTGACAGCCTGTATCTTCTCAACTTGTACTTTTATCAAAAAAAATAATACCACATTTTTGAATCACAATTACCTGAGTATTCAGCTGGCTGTGACAGATTTAATTTTTTTTCTAAAACCCTTTTTCTCCCTACTCGTCTAACTTTAAAAATCCTATATCTTAAAAACAGATGTACGTTGACCCCCATCTTATATATAAATATTTGTTACAATATTTTTCGATATACTTTACCTATCATATTTAATGATCCACTTATTCTGCTTTCTTTTGGATGAATAGGAATGCTCATATGAAATTCTGTATCTGTAAAGAATAATTCAAAAGTAAATGGATCAACTACCTTCCTAGCTAATAACCTACTGTAGAAAGCATAGCTGCTGTAAAAATATGTTCAAAATATCTTAGAAACTAAAGCTTGCTAGAATATATTTAAAAAATAAAGGTATGAAAAAAAATTATAAAAAAAATTAGGCACTTGTTCGTGCGTTTTCTTATTTTTTGAAAATCACAGAAGCAACTGATTATTATTATCTGCCTACTGTATTAAAAAATAACTACTTACTTATTATGATGATGTTGAAGAGGCCGGGCGAGCTTTTTCTGGCAAGAAAGCGGCATTTCTTTTTGAACAAAAAATTTAAACATTTACTTTGAAACGAATAAAATGCCAAAGTATTTGATTAGTGACTTTAGGTGACACTGTCATCCTAACAATTCTAACAGGAGGCCTTACTGTACTTTAACCAAATTCGGAACACTCTGTCCTAAGTCGACATCACCTATTACTCTAAACAAAAGCACCTACCGGGGGCAATGCTTTACTCAGTAGTGCCACCTTTTCACTGATATTTAACTATTTTGCATTGTTGCATTTTACGTAAAAAATTGCCTAAATCGAATTTGTCCCCTTAAATGACAACTATGGAAATTTTCGTTCGCACGTGCCCCACCTTACCTTACTTAAGATTATTCTTGTTTTTATAAGGTTGCCATATTTTCTTGAGAAAATTAACGGATGTTTACGGAATTTTACTATGTAGGTATTTATAAACAGTAAATAAAAATAAAAATTTAAATATATGGTTAAGCACTGGTGGAAAAGACTGAGAGAAGCTTCTTTTTGTATTTGTAAATAGTTTCATTATTAGAACCAAAAATCGCATATCAAATATCTAGGCTCCGACCGGTTGATTTAAAACTTCAATAAATTTCAACCAATTACTTCAAAAAAAAAATGAGGCCGATAATAAGCTCTATAAACTAGCACCCAGTTTCCAAATAAAATGCGTCGAAGGCAATTTTTTTTGGAAAATTAGGTAATTTTTTGAAATACACCAAACCCAACCCCCTGGATTCGCCAATGCAGTAACAACTTTATACAATAATTATGAGAACAAAAATATTATGTAGGCCACTAGGACAAAGAAAAATGTAATCGGACAGACCGGTTTAACGGACCGAACAAACGGACTGTCCGTTGAAAAAACAGACATATCGCAACCTTAGTTTCGGCGCCATTGATAAAAAAATGGCAAGATTCTTGACTCTTCATTTAAAAAAATAACATTGACGCATGCTACTACCATACTTTTTTGGATACTTACTATATATCAAATTTGGAACAAACAGTAAAGAGATCAAGTTTAACTTTTCTAAAATAAAAATCTATTGCTTTGTTTGGGCAGCTCTAATGAATGAAAAAATTATTTTTATTTTTTTTCATGATAACGTTTGCTGATATAATATATTATAATATGTATCACGCGGGTGAGACTAAAAAGTTCTTAAAGAAAACAGAAAAATTATCTAGTTTTTAAACAATATATCTGTATATTTCTATCCGTTGTAACCTAACTTAACCTATACCTACTACCTAATATTCCAAAATTTATCAAAATATTTCAACGCTATAAAAATCGTTAGTCAAATAAAATAGGTAGCTCTCCACCAAATGTATTATTTTAATTTGACAGCATAAACTGTCACCCTCAGGTTGTACAGCGTGTTTCCGTATATTTTAGACAAGTCTACTGTGTTTATTATGAGATATCAAAACAAACATGGTAAAACTCTTAAGGAACACTTAAAACACTTAAATTTGAAATAAATTGATATTTTTTCCTGAAACAAAAATATATAACCTGTTAACATTTGGTCCAGCCGTTGTTGAAATATTTGCGTTTTAAAAATGTAGTAGTAGTAGGACGTAGGTAGTCATCTATTTTTATAACTTTGGTGTAACATTCCCTGGCGGTTTAGAATAAACCCTCCAACTTTTGTCTGTACAATTTTTTATCATATGGTTGAAATGATGGAGCTGTGTCGTCACAGTCGCCTGTAGGCTCAAATTCCAAAATAGGACAAATTACCGCAGCATTATGCAAATGTGTTAAGAAAGCATTGTATATCCTAGTAAAAAAAAGAAATAAAAATTAGTGAGGCCTTACATATATAATTTAGTTTCATCCATAATTAATTACATATTTAGTTGAGGATGTATATAAGTGGCACCGCGTCATAGCGATGGTAAACAAAATTTTGCGGCAAAATCTAAGTAAAGAAGCCTTAAAAATTTAGTGTTTCACTTTGTACATGCAGTGTGCCGCTTTATATTTGTGGGATAAATCGCGGAGATCTTTTAAATGATAGATGACTTAGGTATTTAATTGATAAAAAAGATCCGAAACATAAAAGAGAAACCAAAGTTATATTAAAATGTTGGCAAATATTGATTTAGTTGCAAAAACGGTAATTTATTTTTTAAAAATTTCGGTCGTCATTTGTTTGAAATTTAACAGTCAAAACAACAACGAACAGAAAACGTCAAAGCCCGGCTAAATCAATAATCGTAACAGAAGAGTATATAATTATATTCCTTTCTAATGAATTCGTTTAGTAGAAGACATAAATAAAAAGCAAATAAAATAGTAAGCTAATAACTAATTAGTGCAGTGCCTCGTGTTGGGAATCAATATCAATAAAAAAATTTAAGGAAGTCCGTGCCACTGTATGGACCCCTCTACTCCCTTCCCGCCCACCACGGTTTTGATGACGCGGTGCCACTTTAATACAATATCAACTATAGTTTAATTTCATCAGTTCCATCTAATTTAGTTTACACCACGTATGGCCAGAGCAAAAAGGGAAGAGACAAGGTTTAATATTTCCTTTAAAAAGCATTTTGTACGGTTTTATGTACTGCTCCAAGAAATCTGCTTATTTTAAAAATTCTAATCTCATTTTGAAGGACACTTGTAAATTCAAGGCCGTACCTAGGGGAGCGATCAAGGGGGATTAATTATCCCCGAAATAGTCGATAAAGTGTGTTAAAAAAGATTTCTCAGCAACAGAAATAAGACAAAAAAATTTCACAATACGCAAATGTTTATAAACAACAAGTGAAATTAAAGAAAGAAAAATAAGAGAAAAGTTTTTCTGTCTTCGGCCGGGACTCGAACCCGGAACCTCTTGCTCTGCACGCAAACATTCTAAGCATTAAACTACCGAAGACCACACATAAATTTTCGGAAAACTTCCGTTTATGCAGTTGCGCGGTGTCTCAGTACAAGAACGAGAAATTCTCAGGGTATTAACTCGACCAAATCATCAAACCAATCTCTATAATTCCACTTTCCCACTGTCAAAGGTATGATAACTCAAATTAGACGTAAAGAATCAACGTCTGAAAGCATGAGATCACCTTTCCGTGTGTTAAAATTTCTGATCGCAAATGGGCGATTGTCAATAAAATTGTCAAATACCAAATTGCAAATAATGCTTAAGATTTCAATTGATTTATTTCGTGGGTACGGCCATGTGTATATTATTTGTTTTAATTACATGAGCAATTTATTCCATGCTGATAGTTTTTATTCCAAAATTTTCAATTTGGGTTTTTCTTTGTTATTTATTGCTGCTTGCCTTAGCTGAGATTGCATATTTAAAACATGTTTATCTAGGGGTATTTTAATAATAGTTTATAAAAAATAATGTATGATTTATTAATTTTATTTTGGTAACAACTTAATTAGAAATTTATTAGTGGTGCAATAATTTCTTGGAGCAGTGTAGTTAAAGATGATTCTTCTAATATTTAAATTAAAAATCAACCCCTTCCAATTCGAGAGGGTTAAAACTAAATTAGATGTTAGGCCTCAATATTTTTTTCTTTTTTTTAGTTTTGCAATAGGATATATTTAGATATATAGAGTCTTTCAACGAAAAGGTAACAGAGGCATTATTTGTCTTTGAAGTTACCATGGACTGACAAAAATACGTTTTTTTGTGTGATAAAATTAAAAAATCCCGAAACACGTCGACTTATTTTTTATCGAAGGAATATAATATAATATTTTTTATTAGGTGAAAAAACTCTGAAACTTGGAAAAAAATAGGTGCAAGCTGGATTTTTGTGTAAATATTCCTTAGCATCTGGGGCACATCCCCACATATTCTCCGCCAAAATCCCTCTTGAGCTTCGCTAGATATAAGTTCCCAAAGTCCTAAAAATCAGTATTTTGCGATTTTTTCGAAAGCTAATACCTTTTTTAAAAAAAGTGAAGATGTGGTTTTCAACATCTGGCTCTTTTTTAAATTATTATCGGTCTGTGTACCTCCGTTAATCGTGTTTCTTTCTAGAGTTTGAGTTCCAATGCTCAGCAACGGTTTTGATTTTTGTTTGATTGATTGCTTTTGATTAGTTCTTCTCGTGCAGGTTCTGTTGGGCAAAATTGATTGTTTTTTCAGGAGATTTTATTAAGGTGTTTTTAAGTTTCAGGACGTTTTTTAACTCTTCGATTTCTTTCTCTAAGTCGTTTGCTAAAGATGAGAGCGCTTATGCTGTCGAAACATGTCGTATTTAATAAATTTGATGGAAAATGGCCTACTTAATTTGATTGATCAATCACCTTCAGTTTTCGAAATACAGGGTGTCAAAGTTTCAATTTTTTGTTTGTTTTTTTTTATAGCTAGTGCAGTTTTTGAGATGTCTTGCTCAAATTTGAAACGTGTGTTTAGCTACACGGCATGCATCATTAAGCATGCCAAATATCAAGAAAAAACTACAGGGTGATATTTTTTCAGGGGTCATCCCCCTTTTTCCACCAGAACTTTTTTGCAGTAAGCTAATAATTAAAAACTTTTTGATCTCTTTTTTGTAGCTCTCGGTTTTCAAGAAAAAAGACAAAAAAGAAAAATCATAACAAAAACATTTCATGTAAAAAAAGGCCAAGTACGCGAAAGTGGTATTCCGTAAAAAGAATTGAGATAAAAGTAAAGCCAAGTTCTCCAATACAAATTTCAAAATGGAATGGTTCTTACTAGTTTGGAAATGTTTTTTTAAACTTTGCTATTCCAGCCAAACTTCTTTACATTCAATTTAGCACTGTGCCTAAGAGTCATTTGCAGCCGTAATAGCCACGTTTAGAAAAACATTTCCGAACTAGTAAGAACCATTCATTTTGAAATTTGTATTCGAGAACTTGGCTTTACTTTTATCTCAATTATTTTTACGGAATACCACTTTCGCGTACTTGGCTTTTTTACATGAAATGTTTTTGTTATGATTTCACTGCTTTTTTAAAGGATTTGGATAATATTTAAGTTTTAAAGTAGTAAAATATGCGGGATATTGTTCAAAACTTTTGCAATGCTATTAAAAATGCTGAGGTTTTTTTATATTTTCCTATGGTTTTATCATAGTTCCTATCAGGCTTCTAAAGCTCAGCTCTCCAGTGTTCCTGGAAGTAGGCAATGTTAATTTTACATAACTTTACATTTATAGGGGAGGAAGGTAAATTAAAATTTTGGTGTTTTTAAATTTTTTCCTATATTTTTATCGTAGTTCCTATCAGTCTTCCAAAGCTCAGCTCTCTAGCGTTTCTGGAAGTGGACAATGCTAATTTACATAACTTTACATTTATAGGGGAGGGAAGTTAATTAAACTTTGGGGTTTTTTAATTTTCTTTTGTAGTACCTTTACATTTATAGGGGAGCGAAGTAAATCAGAATTTTGGGTTGTTTTAATTTTTTTCTATAGTTTTATCATAGTTACTATCGGCCTTCCAAAGCTTAGCTCTCTAGCGTGTTCGAAAGTGGGCAATGTTACTTTTACATTACTTTACATTTATAGGGGAGGAAAGTAAATTATAATTTTGGGGTTTTTTAATTTTTTTCTATAGTTTTATCAGTCTGCCATTTCTGGAAGTGGGCAATGTTACTTTTACATAACTTTACATGTATAGGGGAGGAGAGTAAATGAGAATTTTGGTGTTTTTTGATTTTTTCCAGGGGTTTGGTCATAATTTCTATCAGTCTGCCAAATTTCAGCTTTGTAGCATGTCTGGAAGTACAGTGGAATTTTACTACTTTATGGAATTCCATGAAACTGGAGGGGTTGTTAACTCCATGAAGATCTACGACTGTGCCCTCAGATTTGTACCCTGCTAATTGACATTAAAATTAAAATAGTCACTACATATATGCTACATACATTATTTTAATTTTATGCGAGTTTTATGTAATTTTTAAATAGCAATCGAAGATACAAATTATCTTTTTTTGTTTTTTATTTCTCAAAATTTGTAAGAGATACAAAAAATTGCAAGAGATCGAAAAGTTTCTAAATAGAAGAAGAAACTTATTTAACATTTTGAATACTGCAAAAATGTTCTGGTGGAAAAACGGGGGTATGGCCTCGAAAAAATAAAGCCCTGTATGCCTTGTAGCTAAATACACTTTCCAGATTTGAGCTAAATATCTCAAAAACTGCACGAGTTAAAAAGAAAAAACAAACAAAAATTTAAAACATCTTGTATCTCGAAAACTAAGCATTTGTAGACCCATGGCGACATACTTTATTAACATCCTGTATATTTATTCTGGGGGGGTATCGGACCTTTATCAGAATCATACACAAATTCACCTGCAATTTCATATTCAATTGTATAAAACCCTGTATACCCATATAAATTCGACTTGTCAATGTAAGTATTAGAGAACGGTTTTTTTAGGGTCATGTTACATCCTACTACACAGGAGCAATGTCAAAGTACACCTCATTTCAAATTCATGCTCATGAAGAAGTCAGACAAGTCTTGCCCATGGATGAAGGAATTCTTTGTCTAACAGCCAATACTTTAAGATGCCAAGTTAGGAGGGGGATACCTGTTTACACGCACATGTAAGTAATCTAAATCTAAACCGTATAGGGTTTAAAGCTACTTTCAGGGGAGATTTAAAATAACTGACCCCCCTTTGCGCCGCTCAAGGTTGATATCTGTATTTTCAAGCCAGTTTCGAGCTACGTCGGGTTTTCTAAAAGACGACATAGATATTCAAATAAATTGAAAAAATAGTTTAAAATTTAACAAAAAGCAGTGTGGGCCAAAATTTAATTTTTTTAAGGCGGATTACGATGCGATTTAAAATAGGCTGAATGATATTAACTGGGAATTTGTTTTTTTGAATAAAAATGTCAATGAATGTGTTAATTTAGTTTTAGTTACTTAGAGTTGACACATATTATTGAATCATTAGTACCCAAAAAAACAAAAAAATCAAGTTATCCAACATGGTACAGTCGTAATACAATTTCTTTAATTAGAGAAAAAGTCAAGTGTCATAGCAAGTGGAAAAAATTTAACAATCCCAGTGACTATTTAAATTTTTCTAACTTACGAAAATATATTAAGTTATCTTTAAAACAAGATTAGAGTAAATGGGTTGAAAATGTAGAGAACAATTTAAAAAATAATGTTAAAAGTTTCTGGAATTTTGTTAATAGTAAAAAAAATCGTACCAGTTTACCAGCCAATCTAACATAGAACAATATTGATTTTAAGAATACAGATGAAGCGTGCGAGGCCTTCAGTGAATACTTTTCTTCGGTATTTGAATTAGATTCTACACCGTGCCTAATTGATATTGCCAGTTCTAATGACTCTATCTCTATTGAAAGATTATCAACTGAACAAATTTCAGAGGCAATCAGTAAGCTTGATATAAATAAAAGTGCAGGAATCCATGAGATCCCTGTAATATTTATAAAAAAATGTGAAAATTCTCTAATTACTCCATTGCATATTATTTTTAATAAGTGCCTTGAGAGCGGCGTTTTTCCGGCACGGTGGAAACAGGGCCAAGTCACTCTCATTTATAAAAACGGTGACAAAAAAAGACATTTGTATTTTTGGGAAGCTTTTAGAAGCAGTTATTACTAAGGAATTGTTTTTTAAAGTAAAGCACCTAATTTGTGATTTTCAACATGGCTTTTATCGTGGGCGTTCCACTGTCACAAATCTTTTACCTTTTGTACAAAAAATTTATGAAACAATGGACAATTCACAACAGTTAGTGTACACCGATTTTTCGAAAGCATTCGATAAAGTACATCATCCAACATTAATACGTAGACTTGAGAATGTCGATGTGCATGGCAGTCTGCTGCGTCTGATTACCACTTATATTGAGGACCGAGTCCAATGTGTAAAAATAGGCAGTAGTAGGTCCAAGTTCAAAAAAGTAATATCTGGGGTACCACAGGGGTCCCCCATTTGGGACCTCTTTTATTTTCTTTATTTATTAATGAATTGCCCAATTGTTTTAAGAACAGTCTTATTTATTTATTTGCTGATGATTTAAAAATTGTCAAAATAATTCGAAATATCCAAGACTGTTTAGATTTGCAAAGTGATATAAGTTCATTTGTTGACTACTGTGTGAAAAATAGACTAATACTTCGATAAATGCCTTAAAATTACCTTTAGTCGAAAAAAATCAGAAATAAACTTTGATTACCGTATTTCTAATTACATGTTAAAAAATGTCGAAGTTGTCAAAGATTCAGGTGTTTATTTAGACAAAAAGCTTATGTTTGAGTTTCACGTGGAAAGCATTGTAAAAAAGCATATCGTAATTTAGGATTTATTTTAAGAATTACTAAAGATTTCAAATCATACAAATCAGTAGTTATTTTGTACAATTCATTTGTAAGATCCCATCTAAAATATGCTAGCACAGTATGGTGCCCATACTATTTTAAATATATTAACAGAATAGAAAGAGTGCAAGAAAAGTTTATAAAAAATATTAATTACAAATATCATTTTGGACCTCTTTCGTATGATCAAGCTTTAAGAAAAATCAATTTAGATAAATTAAGTTGCCGTCGTAATATTGCTTACGTAATTTTATTGTACAAATTAGCGAATAGTACTATCGACTGTGCTGAACTCTTGTCTAAACTAAATTTTCATACTAACAGACATTATACTACAAAAATTTTTCATCTATTTTATACAAAATCATTTAGCACAAAGGCGTCACAAAATTCGCAGGTAGCTTTTTAGTTATTTTTTTTTAGTAGTAGTTTTGTATCTGCGATACCTCTAGTTTAAATAGATATGTAATATTTAGGTGGTTCTTTGTAATTGGACGTTTATCGTCCCTTTTATTTTTTGAGATTATGACATAAATTTGGCTTTTATTATGAAACAAATCCCTTTTATTCGATTTTTGAAATCATCGTCTCATATTCTTTAAAATTACACAAATCACACTCAAATTTATTATAATTTTTTTAATATATATTTTTTTTACTTGCCCTTTTTTAATGAATTTCTTTTTTTATTATCTTAAGTGAGCCAAACAAATTAAAATAAAAACAAAATATTTACAAACATACATAATATACAGTATGTCTAGGTGTTCATAAGGTTTAAATGACAAACAAAAGATTCTGATTTTCTGGAAATCGCTCCTGCTTGGTCTCAAACTGAGAAAAATGAGCAAAATCAATTAAGGTACTAATATAGACTGATTTGATGATATAATGTATAAATGAACAAAAAACGATTTGGATTCTGATTTTGTGGGAATCGCGTCTGCTTGGTCTCAAACTAAGAATTTTAAAAAATGGGCCAAATCAAATAATATACAGGGTGGTTTCGTAAGCTGATTTGATAAAAGAGTAAGGTACCTTTGTTTTAAAAGATATCAGAAAAAGTTACGGCAGACTCCTAATTTTCAGAAAAATTATCTTACTTTGATTGTATAAGCCGGTTATAAATGTTGAGTTGAGTTAATTTTTACCTGATTTTCCGAAAATCGAGAGTAATCCGTGACTTTGGATTCTAAACAACTTTTATTAATAATTTGTTCTTATATCTCTTAAAAGGTACTTTACTTTTAACACTTTTTATCAAATCAACCTACTAAACCATCCTGTATACTAATAAATTTAGCTCATTTTCTTGACATGTTAGTTTAAGGACACGCAGGAGGCATTCCAGAAAATCAGAATCTAAATCGATTTTTTTTGTAATTTATACTTTACCTGCACTGGATCCGTGGACACACTGTATATGTGGGTAATATGAATAAATTATAAAAGAAATATATAATATAAAGAATATTACCTCATTTTGGAAATTTTATTCTGATTTAAAAAATCGTGTCAAGAAGGGTAATCCCAAATTAATAGAGATAAAATTTACTTTGACAGTTAGGTTCTTTAAAAGAAAATCTAGATAAATATAAAAGTAAACCTCCTCCTTAAATGCAGACTTTTCAAAAATCTCTTTTACAGCCTGCTATTTTAAGATATTCTTTTCAACGTTTAACTTATCTTGAAATTTGAGCGTCGCAAATGAGGATCAGTTTTCCACTATTTTACCACCCATTTTTCATATCGAAAATCCAGAATCAACATCCACGCCCCGTCATCATACTGCTAAAAATTTAGAAAAAACCGCAGACACGTCGTGTTATTTTTAGGAGACCTGTAATTAATTTTGCTCATAGGGAAAATAAGTCGAGGTATACCTCATTTGACTAAGTAAGCTGCCCCGATGATTCATCTGCCCGTAGGATGGGCATGTTCTTCTGCCCACAGGCTGGGCATGTTTGTTGCAAGCGCTGGCTGTAGGTAGTTGTGTATGCAAAATAAGAGGACCGCAGTTTGACAATGGATTCTAGCTGACAATAGGTCGCAGATTAACGATCTGGATGTTGTCAAGCTAGTTTTGGTCCAATTTTTTTTTATTCCCCTTCTTATAGCCGTGATCGAATTTCTGAAAATTTAACTAAGTGGGCGCCCTAAAGCCACAATGAGAGAGAATTGAATCAAAAATGTAAAATCTTACCTTAAAATAAAATTATATTCTTTTTTTAAATTTTAGCTGCAAAAACCCCCCTGACCCCCCAAAACCTGAGATTTTAAGGTTTTCTTCAAATTTTCTCAAAAATTAAGCTTCTTAGGGAAAAATATGTAGTTACCTTTATTATAGACAATAAAATTTCCTTTTTAACGTATTAGTCAGTGGGGTACAACCAATGACAAACTCTCCAGCGGCGTCCGTTTATTCGGGTGATTCTTAAAAACTAAGCTCTTTATAAAATTTCCTTTTAAACGATGTATAACAAGTCAGGATTATTTGTGTTATTTATAACAGTTTAGGATCTTCCGTTAATTACATCAATTTTGAAAAATCACTAAACTTACCAATTTTTTACAAGTTTTATTCAATTTTCTCAAAAACTAAGCTTTTAGGAAAAAAATATTTTACTTTATTGTAGAAAATTAAATTCTCTTTTTAACAATGTATAAGTCAGTGCGGTCAGACTAATACTAAACTTTCCAGCGGCGTCCGTTTATTGAGAAAATTAAAAAAAAAATTAAAAAACCACATGTTTGTCACATGTTTTACCCGATTATCTTAAAAACCAAGCCCTCTATCAAAAATTATGTACCATAGTCGATTGTAGACGTGCCCCACTGACTTGTATATCGTAAGGGAAGTTTTATTGTCTACTATAAAGGTAATTACATACTTTTCCCCAAGAAGCTTAGTTTTTGAGAAAATTTGAAGAAAACCAAAAAGTTTTAGGTTTTGGGGGGCGCCCACGGGGTTTTTGAAGCAAAAATTTTAAAAACTAATATAATTTTATTTTTAGGTTAGATTTTACACATTTTTTATGCATTTCTGTGTCATTGTGGCTTTAGAGCGTCAACTTAGTTAAATTTTCACAAATTCGAAAACGAGTATAAGAGGACAAAAACTCGCTTGGCAACATTCAGGTCAGTTAGAATCCATTGTCAAACTGCGCTCCTCATATTTTGCATACTCAACTACCTACAGCGCCTGCCCTAGTTGGGCCGTTCCCTACTCCTGTAGGTGTCATGCATGTGCAGTCCAACGTGTCGTGTCCGTCTCATCCTCCATCTTAATGTGGTCGCGTTTGGTTTGTGTCTCAGAAGTTTGTAAAAGGATCCTGTGTTAGTCAAGGCAAATCCAGATTCAACGGGGTCGAAATTGACAATTTGCCCTAAAGTAATATTTGGCGCTTTTAGAAAGGCGGTTTCAGGAATCTTGATATAATATGAGCCCATTTTATTAGGGTCATTGCATCCTGAGGTTCACATACACACTCCGTAAAGTTTTGTAATAAAAGGCTAAAACTGCGCGTGTGCCTATCATAATTGTCAACATTTACAATAAAGCCATAATTGGTTTTATAGGTCGTCCAACATGAATGAAATGCAATGTCTTTTGCCTATGTCATCAACTAGAATTATTTTTGGTGGACACCTAAAATCACACAAATCAGACTCAAATTTATTATTATTTCTGTTACAAATTTAAATTATTTAAATTTTATAGTTAGAATTTATTTAGGTTTAGTGTAGTATTAGGTTGACGTATTTCATGGTTGTATTCTTAATCTAGGTTTTAGTTGCGTTATCTGTGACGAACTGGTATGTGAACGGTCCGGCTCCAGAAAAGGGCGGAATGATTCGGAATCGAACAAAGACGGAAAATTCTCGAATTGTAGGCAGACCCTCATATATAGGGCCGGACGTCGTGCATCGGGCAGTCAAAGATAACCAACGGTAGTGATCGCTAGATGTTAACGCGAAGTTAATAGGCGGATTAAAGTAGTGAATTATTAGCAAGTTTAAGTGCGTGTTTTTGTACATAATTTGTCGAAATAAATTGACGTATTGTTTTTGACATTTGCGAGTTTTAATTTGTCGTTGTGAACTCGTAACAATTGGTGTCAGAAGTGAGATTAAAAGAAATAAATAGTGCAAAGACTATCCTTACATAGTACCACCGGCTAGGACAACTGAAAAGAAGAACAGTAAGTGATTTTGCCAGAATATTCAGAACTGAATAGTGCAGACTACCCTTACATAGTATCACCGGCTAGGACAACTGGACAGAAGAACAGTAAGTGATTTTTCCAGAATATTCGAAGAAGTTCGATATTGCTTTATTCAAAAACCAAAAGAGATATTTGAGAACCGACTTCGACATTAACCTTACAGTCCAAAAATTGATAATTAGCAATATTTTCTAGAATATTTCATAACATTCTACGACGTTCTATTCGAGAACCAGAAGAGATATCCAAAAATCGACTTCGACATTAGCTTAGTTAGTTAAAAAGTAAGAATTAGAAAGAATTTCTAGAATATTCCATCACTTTCTACGACGTTCTATTCGACAACCAGAAGAGATATCCAAAAGGCGAATTCAACATTAGCTTAGTTATTTCAAAAGTAAGAATTAGGAAGAATTTCTAGAATATTCCATAACATTCTACGACGTTTTATTCGAGAACCATAAGAGATATACAGAAACCGACTTCGACATTAGCTTAGTTATTCAAAAAGTAAGAATTAGAAATATTTTCTAGAATATTCCATAACGTTCTACGACGTTTTATTCGAGAACTGAAAGAGATAATAATATTAAAAAAAAAGAGACTTCTACATTTGCCTAGTAATCGATAGAGTGATAAATTACTGCATTTACTAGAAAATTCCAGAACATTCCACTAGGTTCTAAGTAAGAATCCGAAGAGATATTGAAAAACCGACTTCGACATTCGCTTTATAGCCTAAAAATAGACATTTTAAGTGATTTATCAGGAAGTTGATGCTTACTAGACAAGGATCAGCAGCAAAGATGGAAGATCTAACTAAAATGATGCAGGCTCTAGCAGCTCAAATGGCTCAAAACCAAAACGATATAAAACAGACTATAGAACAAAACCAGAACGACATGAGACAGACCATTGAACAAAATCAAGGCGACATGAAACACACCATGGACGACATAAAGCAGACCATGGAACAAAACCAGAACGATATGAGACAGACCATTGCACAAAACCAAAACGGTATGAGACGGACATTTAAAGAAAGATTAGATGGTATGCAAGAAAACTTCGACCAAATAAGGAGCAACTCCGAACAGCTGAGAGGGGAATTTAAGGTAGCAACAGAAGATCTTAAGGAAGAAATAACTCAAAGGATGCAGAATGTAGAAGAAAAGGTGCAAAACAAATTGCATAATGTTGAAGAAAAAGTGGAGAACAAACTACAGAATGTTAGGGAAGAAGTTTTTCAAACCATGGAAGAAAAATTCCAGGACATGTCAAAGCAGTTTATACAGCTTCAGAAAGAACACAACAAAATAAAAACTCGGGGATATGTTGTGAATTCCAACCAAAACATTAGGCCTCCAAATTTTGATGGTACGTCTTCCTGGTCCACCTACAAACAACAGTTTGAAGCAGCCGCTGCTGCAAATGGCTGGGACAATGACGAAAAAGCTAGAGCTTTGTTAGTAGCTCTACGAGAACCTGCTCTGGGACTCTTGCGGTCCATTCCAGCCGAACAAAAACAGAGTTACAATGCTTTAGTGGCAGCGTTAGAAAGAAGGTATGGAGACGAACACTTGCGAAATTTACATTGGTCAGAATTAAATATTCGTCAGAAAAGACCCAGGAGAATCATTGCAAGAGTATGAAGCAGATATCAGGATGCTGATGTACTTGGCTTACCCAGAAATGCCAGAAAATTACAGAGATCCCTTCACGGTGGATCGCTTTATTAACGGCTTGCGAGACACGGACTTAGCAAAGTTACTTCGCCGAGAACGCTTCCATAACAGCAGTGAAGTGTTGATTCGAGCCCTTGAAATTGATTCATCAAATAATATGTCCAGGCCAAAAGTAAGAGCTGTGTCAATTCAGGAGGGAGAAGAAATGAGCACTGGAGATGAGGTCAACTTAAAAACGCTAAATCGACTGTTTCAATCACTGATAGAAAAGATTGATTCTTTGAAAGAAAGCTGACGATCCCCTCCAAATGTAAAGTGTTTCAAGATGCGGACGTACAGGGCATATTCAACGCGATTGTCGTGTCCAAATGAGGTCTTGCTCACCATCTAGTGGGACAGAGTACCGACGAAGGGATCAGGAAAACTAAAACTAGTCAACGCAGAGGGGCGGGTGTTGGCTAATGGGAATTTAGCCCCCAAAATGTACTCTATCAAGAGCTTAAAACATACTGCTGACAGTCTTAACATCGACGGACTTATTAATGGAAGAAAAGTTAATATAACAGTAGACACTGGTGCTGCCATATCATTGCTTAAGTTCAAAATTGCAACGAGATATAAAATTCGACCAACAGAAAAGAAAATAACACTTAAGACTGTGACTGTAGAATCCGCCGACGTGTTGGGGCAGACAGACATAGACCTATAGCTGGGGAGGTTGAAGATTCGCCACTCGGTATTAGTTGCAGACATAGAAGACGAATTTATTTTGGGAATGGACCTGATAAGTAAACATGGATTTGCGTTTGATAATAAACTTAATACCCTAAGATTTGGGAACGAAGAGTTCATTTTGTCAAATAGTCACATCAATAAAGAACCAATAAAGGTAGTGGCAGTATGCACAACAAGACTAGTCGGTAACAGTGAGACCATAATTTTTGGGAGGCTAGAAAGTAAAACATCAAGCTGCGTCGGACTCATAAGCCAACAAAACACACTCAACACCTACCTCGTTGCAAAATCACTAGTTAAAACCGATAAAGACATCCCGATTAGAGTCGCCAATATTTTCCCAAATAGTGTCAAAATTAATAAGGGGGAGGTGGTAGCATTATTTAAGCCAGTCCAGAAAGTAACAAGATGTGAAGAGCCAACTTCCGAGGATACAAGCAAGTTTGGAGGTACTTCAGCAATTTGAGTCAACTTGGCAACATCTCACTCCAGAAGAATTTAGTAAAGCGAGAGAGTTTATAGAAGAACAAAGCAATATCTTCGAAACTAGGAGTAGTTCGGGACGTACAAACCTCATTCAAGATGCTATCAACACTGGCGATGCCCAACCGATAAGACAGCCCCCAAGAAGACTACCAATGGCCAAGCAAGAAGAAGTTCACAATCTCATTAATAAAATGCTTAGCGACGTGGGGTTGGTCACTAAAAAGGATGGAAGTACTAGATTTTGTGTCGACTACAGGAAACTTAACGATGTGACCAAGAAAGATAGTTACCCACTGCCAAGAATAGACGACACATTAACAACGTTGGCAGGATCATATTGGTTTTCCACTCTTGACCTGAAAAGTGGGTATTGGCAAGTAGGAATCTTTGAAAGAGATAAAGAGAAGACTGCATTCTCTGCTGGAAGTGGACTTTGTCAGTTTAATGTGATGCCATTTGGCCTGTGCAATGCCCCAGCTACATTTGAAAGACTAATGGAAGTCGTTCTACGAGGCCTTACTTGGAAAACCTGCCTAGTCTATTTGGATGATGTCATAGTAATGGGGAAATCATTTCAAGATCATCTAGATAATTTACGAGAAGTATTCTCAAGAATCAGGAACGCAAATCTTAAATTGAACTCAAAGAAATGTTTTCTGTTCCAAGAAAAAGTTGAGTTCCTGGGTCACGTCGTTTACCGAGAAGGCATCCATACCGACGAAAAGAAGTTACAAGCAATAAAAGAATGGCCCCAACCTCGTGACAAACATGAATTGAGAAGCTTTTTGGGTCTGTGTACATACTACAGACGATTTGTAGAAGGATTCGCCAAAATAGCGTCTCCATTACATAGACTTACAGAAGATAAAGCTTCTTACAAATGGAATACCGAATGTGACCAAGCATTTAGACTAAAAGCAGCATTATGTTCTAGTCCGATTCTTGCATATCCCATTCCAAAAGGAAAATTCATATTAAATACTGATGCGAGCAACGATGGCATAGGAGCAGTACTCTCCCAAGTACAAGATGGAGAAAAACGGGTCATCGAATTTTTCAGCAAAAAGCTATCCAAACCAGAGAGAAATTATTGTGTTACCAGAAAGTAGCTCCTAGCCATCATTAAATCCGTAGATCACTTTCACAAATATCTCTATGGACAAGAGTTTCTGATTAGAACGGATCATGCT